>SJYX01018101.1:104958-140092 GCA_006410675.1 Oreotragus oreotragus
AAAAAAAAAAAAAAGCTGTGAACATTAGAAAGCTTAAACACACCTGCATTGAAAGCTTAAACACACAGAGACATGGGAACTAGAAACTTAAACCAATTATGATAACCAGGAAGCAAAATTTATCCAAGTAAACAGAAAATACGATTTGAGTTTTAAGGTGTTAAAGAATTTTACTTCCTCGAAAAAAAAAAAAAAAAAGTAATGTTCCCCATGATCTATTAATTGGGCAAGACATAGAGAAATAGTACTTAAAAAATAGCCTCTGAAGAGGGTTTGACATTTTGGTAAGGATTTATCACACTATCAACTTACTGAATTTTTAATAAATTTCAGTAGAATGTGTTGAAAAATACTGAAAAAAATCTATGAATTTTTAATTATTACTCTAAGATGTGCTATGTGAGTTGTGAAATTAAAATTAGAGTTCCAAATTTGCTCTCTTCTGTTCTGTTGTTGTTGTTCAGTCGATATATCCTATTTGACAACTTGTGACACCATGGACTGCAGCCTGCCAGGTTTCCCTGTCTTTCACAATCTCCTAGAGCCTGCTCCGGAGAAGGAACTGGCAACCCACTCCAGTGTTCTTGCCTGGAGAATCCCAGAGACGGCGGAGCCTGGTAGGCTGTCGTCTATGGAGTCGGACACGACTGAAGTGACTTAGCAGCAGCAGCAGAGCCTGCTCAAATTCATGTCCATTGTGTCAGTGATGCAATCTAACCATCTCATCCTCTGTCATCCCCTTCTCCTTTTGCTCTCAGTCTTTCCCAGCTTCAGGGTCCTTTCCAGCCTCAAGATCTTTTCCAGTGAATCAGCTCTTTGCATCAGGTGGCCAAAGTATTCAAGCTTCAGTTTCAGCATCAGCCCTTCCAAAGCATATTAAGGGTTGATTTTCTTTAGGATTGACTTGTTGTACTCCTTGCTGTCCAAGGGACCCTCAAGAGTCTTCTCAGCCCCGCAAACTCAAAAACATCAGTTCTTCAGTGTTCAGTCTTCTTTACGGTCCAACTCTCACATTCAAACATGACCAACTCTCACATTCAAACATGACTACTAGAAAAGTGTGCCAAGTGTCCGACTCTGTGCCCCACTATGAACTGCAGCCTGCCAGGCTCCTTTCTCCATGTGATTCTCCAGGCAAGAATGCTGGAGTAGATTGCAATTTCCTCCTTCAGGGGCTCTTCCCAACCCAGGTATCAAACCCACATCTCTTACATCAACTTGCATTGGCAGGCAGGTGCTTTACTATGAGCAACACCTGGGAGAACTGGGAGAAGAATATAGCTTTGATTATATGGATCATTGTCACTAAAGTGATGTCACTGCTTTTTAATATGCTGTCTAGGTTTGTTACAGCTTTTCTTCCAAGGAGCAAGTGTCATTTAATTTTGTGGCTGCAGTCATCATCTGCAGTGATTTTGGAGCCCAAGAAAATAAAGTCTGTCACTGTTTTCAGTTTCTTCCCTTCTGTTTGCCATAAAGTGATGCCATGATCTTAGTTTTTTGAATGTTGAGTTTCAAGCAGGCTTTGTCACTCACTCTGCTCTTTCGTCATCAAGATGAAAGGCTCTTTAGTTTCTCTTTATATTCTGCCATTAGGGTGGTGTCATTTGCATATCTGAGGGTTGTTGATATTTCTCCTGGCATACTTGATTCCACCTTCTCATTCATCCATCCTGGCATTTTGCATGATGTACTCTTCATATAAATTAAACAGAATGACAATATATAGCCTTATCATTCTCCTTTCACAATTTTAAACCAGTCCACTGTTCCATGTCTGGTTCTAACTGTTACTTCCTTACCTGTATACAGGTTTCTCAGGAGACAGGTAGTGTTCTGATATTCCCTTCTTTTTAAGAATTTTCCATATTTTGTTGGATCCACACAGTAGAAGGTTTAGTGTAGTCAATGAAGCAGATATTTTTCTGGAATTTACTTGATTTCTCTGTGATCCAGTGGATATTGGAAATTTGATCTATGGTTCCTCTGCCTTTTTTCAATTCAGCTTGTACATCTGGAAGTTTTCGGTTCATGCACTGTTGAAGGCTAGCATGAAAGATGCATTACCTTGCTAGCATGTAAAATAAGCACAAATGTGCAATAGTTTGAACATTCTTTGGCGTTGCCCTTCTTTGGGATTGGAGTTAAAACTGAACTCTTCCAGTCCTATAGCCACTGCTGAGTTTTCCAAATTTACTGATAAATTGAATGCAGCACTTTAACGGCATCATCTTTTAGAATTTTAAATAACTCATTTAATTCCATCACATCCACTAGCTTTGTTCACAGTAATACTTCCTAAGGCCCACTTAATTTCAGGATATCTGGCTCTAGGTGAGTGATCACACTATTGTGGTTACTTGAGTCATTAAGAGCTGGAGTACAAAATGAAGCAGGACAAATGTTAACAGAGTTTTGTCAAAAGAGTAAACTGGTCATAGCAAACATTTCTTGCAATAATACAAGAGACAACTCTACACATGAACATCACCAGATGGTCAATACTGAAATCAGATTGATTATATTCTTCGTAGATGAAGATGGAGAAGTGTTCTACAATCAGCAAAAATAAGACCTTGAGTTGAATGTAGCTCAGATCATGAGCTCCTTATTGCAAAATTCAGGCTTAAGTTGAAGAAAGTAGGAAAAACCACTAGGCCATCCAGATATGACCTAAATCAAATCCCTTGTTATTATACAGATATTCAGATGACACCACACTTAAGGCAGAAAGTGAAGAAGAGCTAAAGAGCCTTTTGATGAAAGTGAAAGAGGAGAGTGAAAAAGTTGGGTTAAAAGCCAACATTCATAAAACTAAGATCATGGCTTCTGGTCCTATTACTTCATGGCATATAGATGGGAAAACAGAGGAAACAGTGGCAGACTTTATTTGGGGGGCTCCAAAGTCACTGCAGATGGTGACTGCAGCCATGAAATTAAAAGATGCTTGCTCCTTGGAAGAAAAGCTATGACCAACCTAGACAGCATATTAAAAAGTAGACATATTACTTTGCCAACAAAGGCCCGTCTAGTCAAAGTTAGGAAACAGTGGCAGACTTTATTTGGGGGGGCTCCAAAGTCACTGCAGATGGTGACTGCAGCCATGAAATTAAAAGATGCTTGCTCCTTGGAAGAAAAGCTATGACCAACCTAGACAGCATATTAAAAAGTAGACATATTACTTTGCCA
Source organism: Oreotragus oreotragus (assembly GCA_006410675.1). Lineage (NCBI taxonomy): Eukaryota > Metazoa > Chordata > Mammalia > Artiodactyla > Bovidae > Oreotragus > Oreotragus oreotragus. Next base: position 108,148 of record SJYX01018101.1, read on the forward strand.
ACAAAGGCCCGTCTAGTCAAAGTAATGATTTTTCCAGTAGTCATGTATGTATGTTAGAATTGGACTATAAAGAAAGCTGAGTGCCGAAGCATTGATGCTTTTGAACTGTGGTATTGGAGAAGACTCTGGAGAGTCCCTTGGACGGTAAGGAGATCCAACCAGTCCATCCTAAAGGAAATCTGTCCTGAATATTTATTGGAAGGACTGATGTTGAAGCTGAAACTCCAATATTTTGGCCACCTGATGAGATGAACTGACTCATTTGAAAAGACCCTGATGCTGGGAAAGATTGAAGTCAGGAGGGGGAGGGGACAAGAGAGGATAAGATGGTTGGATGGCATCACTGAGTCACTGGACATGAGTTTGAATAAACTCTGGGAGTTGATGATGGACAGGGAGGCCTGGTGTGCCGCAGTCCATGGGGTCACAAAGAGTCGGACACAACTGAGCAACTGAACTGAACTGATTATTATACAGTGCAGGTGATGAATATATTCAAGGGGTTAGACCTAGTAAACATAGTGTCTGAAGGACTATGGATGGAGGCTCATAACATTGTACAGGAGGCAGTGACCAAAACCATCCCAAAGAAAACAAAATGCGAGAAGGCAAAGTGGTTGTCTGAGGTCTTACAAATAACTCAGAAAATAAGAGAAATGAAAAGCAAAGGAAAGAGGAAACGATATGCCCAAATGAATACAGAGTTCCAGAGAATAGCAAAGAGAGATAAGAAAGCCTTTTTTATCCAATACAAGGAAATAAGGAAAACAGAGTGGGAAAGACTAGAGATCTTGTCAAGAAAACTGGAGATACCACAGAAACATTCCATGCAAAGATGGGCACAATAAAGGACAGAAATGGCAAAACCCTAACAGAAACAAGAGATTAAGAGGAGGTGGCAAAAATCACTGAAGAACTATACAAAAGAGCTTCTAATAACCCAGATAACCACTATAATATGGTCACTCACCTTGACCCAGTCATCTTGGAGTGTGAAGTCAAGTGGGCCTTTGAAAGTTTTACTAAGAACAAAGCTAGTGGAAGTGATGGAATTTCAGCTGAGCTATTTAAAGTCCTAAGACATGGAAGCAACCTAAATGTCCATCAGCAGACGAATGGATAAGAAATCTGTGGCACATATACACAATGGAGTATTACTCAGCCATTAAAAAGAATACATTTGAATCAGTTCTAATGAGGTGGATGAAACTGGAGCCTATTATGCAGAGTGAAGTAAGCCAGAAAGAAAAACACCAAAACAATATATTAATGCATATATATGGAATTTAGAAAGATGGTAATGATAACCCTGTATGCGAGACAGCAAAAGAGACACAGATGTACAGAACAGTCTTTTGGACTCTGTGGGAGAAGGCAAGGATGGGATGATTTGGGAGAATGGTATTGAAACATATATATCATCATATGTGAAATGGATCGCCAGTCCAGGTCCATTGCATGATACAGGGTGCTTGGGGCTGGTGCACTGGGATGACCCAGAGGGATGGGATGGAGAGGGAAATGGGAGGGGGGTTCAGGATGGTGAACACATGTACCCCTGTGGCAGATTCATGTCAATGTAGGGTGAAACCAATACACTATTACAAAGTAAAATAAATAAATAAATTAATTTTTAAAGGGATGATGCTTTTAAACTTCTGCACTCAAATTTTCATCAAATTTGGAAAACTCAGCAGCGGCCATAGGACTGGAAAAGTTCAGTTTTCATTCTAATCCCAAAGAAGGGCAATGCCAAAGAATGTTCAAACTACCATACAGTTTGTCCTGTAGGGTCCTATTTTAAATCTTTCTAACAGTATGAAATAGAGATTACTGCAGGTATTCCAAGTTTGGTTTTTACGTCTGTTTGCTTTCAATCTTATTTTACATTGCTTTTACTTTTTACACTCTCCTAAGTTTCTCTTTTCCTTATTTTTTGAATATGTATGATATTAACAATGCATTCATGATTTTTAAAATTTTAAAATAGAATATATAATAATATATTATACATATGGAAAAATGTTGCTATTTTTCTAATAAACATTTAAGTGGCAGATAAGCATACTGTCACATAATGTTTATATAAGAGTAAGTTTTTGGTTGTCAAAGCAAACATTTAAAATATGTTAAATATATCAATTGCTTCTTTTCAAATACATTTTATTACTATGCAGTCTTCTGTGGATGTTCAGAGTGTGAAATCCAGAGTTAGGTAGACTTGATATACTCAGAGTTAGATAGAGTTAGACTTGAAATGTTGAGAGTGTGACACTCAGAGTTAGGTAGACTTCAAATTCATTTCTTCAGTAACCATTTCAATGTTATATGTCCCGTGCAGTGGGGACCTAGCTACAGACTAAAAACCTCACCCTTTAGCAAGTTTATATTCTTGTTTATGCTAAAAGCAATTTTAGGGTTGATACACTATTTGAGATTATTTTCTGCTGGATTCTTAAGACATGTGAGATCTTAGGTAAGACAATTAACTGCTCTGAAGTTCAGTCTCCATTATCTGAAAACTATGGATAATGACAATAGAAATTCATGGGGTTATTGTGAGAATACTTAAGATAATGTATACAATATGAATATCCAAACATCTAGGAAAAATAAGCAAAACATCAAATAATGTTATGGTGATGATTAACAAAATGTCATTTATTTCCCTGCTATACCTCCTGTTTTGCCTAATGGTTTCATGTAAGCCATATCAATATTAGAAGAAAACCTACCTTTATTCTTTCCATTTTTGTATATTTCACAATGTGCAATCATTGGTAATGTTTTTAGTACTGAGATGCAGTCCATACAAAACCTTACTGTGTTTTTAAAGTATGTTAAAAATAGAAACAATCTATCTCAATTTCTAGAGTTTATATTCCTGGATATTAGTGAATTAGTGATTAAAAATCTGGAGGGATGGGGTGAGGAGGAAGGTGGGAGGGGGTTCAGAATGGGTGGGACACATGTATATCTGTGGCTGATTCATGTTGATGTACGGTAAAATCCATTGTAATTTTCCTCCAATTAAAAATAAATAAAAATTTTAAAAAGCATACTGTATCTCTGATGATTTTTCCTTCACATAAAATAACACAGTATAGAAATATCTCATTTTATTGTGCTTTTATTGTACTTCACAGGTATTGAATTTTTTTTTTTTAACAAATTGAATGTTTATGGCATTCCTGTATCAAGAAGCCTATCAGTGATATTTTCCAGCAGCATTTGCTCACTTCATATCTCTGTGTCACACTTTGGTAATTCTCACAATATTTCAAACTTTTTCATTATTATTATTATCTCTGTTATGGCGCTTTGTGATCCAAGATCTTCAGTGTTACTGCTATAATTGTGTTACAACCATGTAGGACTGAACTGGACATGGAAAAACAGACTGGTTCCAAAGAGGAAAAGGAGTACACCAAGCCTGTATATTGTCATCCTGCTTATTTAACTTATACGCAGAGTGCATCATGAGAAATGCTGGGCTGGATGAAGTACAAGCTGGAATCAAGATTGCTGGGAGAAATATCAATAACCTCAGATATGCAGATGGCACCACCCTTATGACAGAAAGTGAAGAGGAACTAAAAATGATGAAAGTGAAAGAGAAGAGTGAAAAAGTTGGCTTAAAGCTCAACATTCATAAAACTAAGAACATGGCATCTAGTCCCATCACTTCATGGCAAATAGATGGGGAAAGAGCAAAGACAGTGACAGACTCCAAAATCATTGCAGATGGTGACTGCAGCCATGAAATTAAAAAACGTTTAGTCCTTGGCAGAAAAGTTATGACCAACCTAGAGAGCATATTAAAAATCAGAGATATTACTTTGCCAACAAAGGTCCATCTAGTTAAGACTAGGTTTTTTCCAGTAGTCATGTATGGATATGAGAGTTGGACTACAAACAAATCTGAGTGCTGAAGAACTGATGCTTTTGAACTGTGGTGTTGGAGAAGACTCTTGAGAATCCCTTGGACTGCAAGGAGATCCAACCAGTCCATCCTAAAGGAAATCAGTCCTGAATATTCTTTGGAAGGACTGTTGCTGAAGCTGAAACTCCAATACTTTGACCACCTGATGTGAAGAGCTGACTCATTTGAAAAGACCGATTGAAGGCTAGAAAGGGGATGAGAGAGGATGAGATGGATGGCTGGCATCACTGACTCGATGGACCTGAGTTTGGGTAAACTCCAGGAGGTGGTGATGGACAGAGAGGCCTGGCCTGCTGCAGTCCATGGGGTCGCAAAGAGTCAGACATCACTGAACTGAAGACTGAACTTAATAGATAAACATGTCCTGACTGCTCCAGGGATATGTTTGCCCATATCCCTCCTTCTTCTTAGGCTTCCCTATTTCTTGATACATTGCAATACTAAAATTAGGCCAGTAATAAACTTACATGGCCTTTCAGTGTGCAAGGGTAAGGAAGAGCCATGTCTCTCACTTTACATCAAAATCTAGAAATAATTAAGCTTAGTGAGGATGGCATGCTGAAAGCTGAAACACGCTTATAGCTGGGCTTCTTGCATCAAATAGATTATTTGTGAACAAAACGGATGTTATTGGAAGAAAGTAGAAGTCCTTTCCATTTTAGTTAAATGTTTAGTTAATTTTTATTTATTTATTTATTTTTTTACATGAACTCCCAAACATGAACCCCCCTCCCACCTCCCACCCCACATCATCCCTCCAGATCATCCCCATACACCAGCCCCAAGCATCCTGCATCCTGCATTGAACATAGACTGGCAATTCATTTCTTACATGATAGTATACAAATTTCAATGCTATTCTCCCAAATCATCCCACCCTCTCCCTCTCCCTCTCCTTCTCCCTCAGAGTCCATAAGTCCGCTCTACACATCTGTATCTCTTTTGCTGTCTTGCATACAGGGTCCTCATTACCATCTTTCTAAATTCCATATATATGTGTTAGTATACTGTATTGGTGTTTTTCTTTCTGGCTTACTTCACTCTGTATAATTGGTTCCAGTTTCATCCATCTTATTAGAACTGATTCAAATGTATTCTTTTTAATGGCTGAGTAATACTCCATTGTGTATATGTACCACAGCTTTCTTATCCATTCATCCGCTGATGGACATCTAGGTTGTTTCCATGTCCTGGCTATTATAAACAGTGCTGCAATGAACATTGGGGTACATGTGTCTCTTTCTATTCTGGTTTCCTCGGTGTGTATGCCCAGCAGTGGGATTGCTGGGTCATAAGGCAGTTCTATTTGCAATTTCTTAAGGAATCTCCACACTGTTCTCCATAGTGGCTGTACTAGTTTGCATTCCCACCAACAGTGTAAAAGGGTTCCCTTTTCTCCACACCCTCTCCAGCATTTATTGCTTGCAGACTTTTAGTTATTGAAACAAACTACAGTTTTATTTTCTCAGCAAGAAAGCTGCTTCTGGCCATGTCAAGTCCATGCAAGTGGTTACCAATATTTTGCAAATGCTGGCTTCATTTAAAAAATGAGATAAAATCTGTGTCCCTAATCTAAGGACATTATTGATATTCTTATCATATAGACCGTTGTCAATAAGGTCAAGTATTTGTCCAATGAGTTGATTTTCCTGAAAGAGGGGTGTTTTTATGTTTGCTCAAAGCAATTAGTTTAGCCATTTTATTGATTATTTCATTGTTTTACTTGGACTGGTTTTAATGCAATAAGTTTCATTCTCAACTCTACTGCACCTTTGTCTAGCAGAAGAATAATCTTTGTTGACAGATATATATATATATAATGTAAAATACTTTATGTTCACATGTAATATTCAAACTATTAATCAATCATTTATTAAAAACAATTAGCAAATCATACCAGGTAAAAGCTGGTAAATGTTTCTACATCAAATATTTTAACTGACATTTTCTAATGACATCCGCTTTCAACAAGGGCCATGATGGTTATATAGCTATAAGCATGTTTATAGAAATTTAAGTTAACCCTCAGAAAAAAAGAAATAGAAAAACAGAAATGTAGTTCTGAAATATTAAGAATTATAGTAAAATAGCAAGTTTTCCTTAGCAAAGGCTCTGATATGTTGACATGACTAATAGCACTACTTATAAAGTAGAATGATATTATTCTCTGATGAATCCTGTCCTACACTGCCTGATTATTATAAATATATAACCAGCAAGAAACTTAATACTGAATACAGTAACAAAATGTATTCAATTTACCTATGATGCTGCTCGGAGAAGGCAATGGCATCCCACTCCAGTACTCTTGCCTGGAAACTCCCATGGACGAAGGAGCCTGGTAGGCTGCAGTCCATGGGGTCGCTGAGTCAGACATGACTGAACGACTTCACTTTCATGCATTGGAGAAGGAAATGGCAACCCACTCCAGTGTTCTTGCCTGGAGAATCCCAGGGATGGCGGAGTCCATAGTATTCACTGAAATCCTTGGCAAAAGTTCAACTGTAACTTTAGGAAAATGATAAATCATTGGTCAAAATGCTTAGCTCCATCTTCATAGATTAAATAACAGTCTTTGTGGGTACACTTCCATCCTTTCTGAGCCTTAATGTGCCTTCCAGAAAAATATCAATTCATCAATGACCTTGAATAAATGCCAATCTCCGTTTTTTACTAAGAAAAAAATGTTTACAAATGTTATTTTTGTTTAGTTGCCAGTTTATGTCTGACTTTTTTGTGACCCCATGGACTGTAGCCCATCAGGTTCCTCTGTCCATGATAATTACCCAGGCAAAGAATACTGGAGTGGGTTGCCATTTCCTTCTCCAAGGGATGTTCTCAACCGGGATCAAACCTGCAACACCTGCATTAGCAGGCAGATTCTTTACCACTAAACCACCTGGGAAACCCAATATTTACAAATAGCAGAACTTTAAAATAAGCTGAGCATGCATGGGATATACTTCAGCTTATAAATAATATTTTGACAGTATAAAAACTTACTTTAAAATATGCTTCATCTCTGGTCAAATGAAATCAAAGCAAAAAAGAGGCTTTTATTTCAATTTCAATTTTATTATTGGCAGTCATAAAAAGTATCACATACCAGTAGATAAATAAAAATATTATAAGGATAAGCTGGCCAACACTTATAAATCATTTGCTGACTGAGAGGGTAGATAGAAAATATTTCCCAAATGTAAGGCAAATTCACTGACTAGAAAAAGATAGCACTCATTACTTATTATAATGATATTTTAATAATGAAATAAATTTTATTGAATAATATTGCAAAAAGCAAAAATTGAGTCCATATCGCATCACAAGAATACTGGACTGGGTTGCCATTTTCTACTCCAGGATTTTCTTTGAAGATCTTCAGAAAAGAGCAGATTTTATTTTTACGTTATTTCTCATTCACCTTCTTTTATCTTTATTGATTAGTCTCTAATGAAAATCCTGAGACATATATAGGATCACATTCTAATCAAATAATTTACTCGATATGAATGGAAATCAAATATGTTGCAAGAATATCTTGAAGAAACACACATGATTTTCACACTCTAGTATAAAAATCTATTCTGAAGTTCAGTTCAGTTCAGTAACTCAATTGTGTCTGACTCTTTGCCACCCCATGGACTGCAGCATGCCAGGCCTCCCTGTCCATCACCAACTCCCAGAACTTACTTAACTCATGTCCATTGAATCAGCGATGCCATCCAACCATCTCATCCTGTCATCCCCTGCTCCTTCCCCTTCAATCTTGTCCAGCATCAGGGTTTTTCCAATGAGTCAGATCTTCATATCTGCTGGCCAAAGTATTGGAGTTACATCTTCAACATCAATCCTTCCAATAAATACTCAAGACTGATTTCCTTTAGGATGGATTGGTTGGATCTCTTTGCTGTGCAAGGGACTCTCAAAAGTCTTCTCCAACACCACAGTTCAAAAGTATCATTTCTTCAGTGCTCAGGTTTCTTTATTGCCCAAATCTCACATCCATACATGACTACTGGAAAAACCACAGCTTCGAATAGATGAACCTTTATTGGCAAGGTAATGTCTCTGTTTTTTAATGTGCTACCTAGGTTGGTAATAGCTTTTCTTCCAAGAAGTAAGCATCTTTTAATTTCTTGGCTGAAATCACTATCTGCAGTGTTTTGGAGCTCCCCAAAATAAAGTCTGTCACTGTTTCCACTGTTTGCCCATCTATTTGCCATGAAGTGATTGATGCTTTTGAATTGTGGTGTTGGAGAAGACTCCTGAGAGTCCCTTGGACTGCAAGGAGATCCAACCAGTCCATTCTGAAGGAGATCAGCCCTGGGTGTTCTTTGGAGGGAATGATGCTAAAGCTGAAGCTCCAGTACTTTGGCCACCTCACGCGAAGAGTTGACTCATTGGAAAAGACTGAAAATTCCTCTGCTGGAAGGGATTAGGGGCAGGAGGAGAAGGGGACGACAACAGAGGATGAGATGGCTGGATGGCATCACTGACTCGGTGGACGTGAGTTTGAGTGAACTCCGGGAGTTGGTGATGGACAGGGAGGCCTGGTGAGCTGCGATTCATGGGGTCACAAAGAGTTGGACACGACTGAGCGACTGAACTAAACTGAACTGATAGGAACAGAAGCCATGATCTTAGTTTTCTAAATGTTGAGCTTTAAGCCAACTTTTTCACTCTCCTCTCTCACTTTCATCAAGAGGCTCTTTAGTTCTTCTTTGCTTTCTTCCATAACGGTGATGTCTTCCACATATCTGAGGTTATTGATATTTCTCCTAGCAATCCTGATTCCAGCTTGTGCTTCTTCCAGCCCAGTGTTTCTCATGATGTACTCTGTATATAAGTTAAATAAGCAGGGTGACAATATACAGCCTTGACATACTCCTTTTCCTCTTTGGAACCAGTCTATTGTTCCATGTCCATTTCTAAATGTTGCTTCTTGATCTGCATACACATTTCTCAGGAGGCAGCACAGGTGGTCTGGTATTCCCATCTCTTTCAGAATTTTTCACAGTTTATTGTGATCCACACAAAGACTTTGGCACAGTCAGTAAAGCAGAAGTAGATTTTTTCTGGAACTCTCTTGCTTTTTCATGATCTAACAGATGTTGGTAATTTGATCTCTGGTTCCTCCGCCTTTTCTAAAACCATCTTGAACATCTGGAAGTTCACGGTTCACGAATTGCTGAAGCTTGGCTTGGAGAATTTTGAGCATTACTTTACTAGCGTGTGAGATAAGTGCAATTGTGCAGTAGTCTGAGCATTCTTTGGCATTGCCTTTCTTTGGGATTGGAATGAAAACTGATCTTTTCCAGTCCTGTGGCCACTGCTGAGTTTTCCAGATTTGCTGGCATATTGAATGTAGCACTTTCACAGCATCCTCTTTTAGGATTTGAAGTAGCTCAACTGGAATTCCATCACCTCCACCAACTTTGTTCATAGGGATACTTCCTAAGACACACTTGACTTCACATTCCAGGATGTCTGGCTCTAAGTGAGTGATCACACCATCATGATTATCTGGGTCATGAAGATTTTTTTAGTATAGTTCTTCTGTGTATTCTTGCCATCTCTTCTTCATATCTTCTGCTGTTAGGTCCATATCATTTCTGTCCTTTATTGAGCCCATCTTTGCATGAAATGTTCCCTTGATATCTCTAAGTTTCTTGAAGAGATCTCTAGTCTTTCCCATTGCATTGTTTTCCTCTGTTTCTTTGCACTGATCACAAGGAAGGCTTTCTTATCTCTCCTTGCTCTTGTTGGAACTCTGCATTCAAATGGGTATATCTTTCCTTTTCTCCTTTTCTTTTCACTTTTCTTCTTTTCTCAGCTATTTGTAAGGCCTCTTCAGACAGCCATTTTGCTTTTTTGCATTTCTTTTTTTGGAATTGGTCTTGATCCCTGTCTCCTGTACAATAACACGAACCTCTGCCCATAATTCATCAGGCATGCTGTCTATCAGATCTAATCCCTTGAATCTATTTCTCTCTTCCAGTGTATAATCATAATGGATATGATTTAGGTCATACCTGAATGGTCTAGTGGTTTTCCCTACTTTCTTCAATTTGTCTGAATTGATTGAGCAATAAGGAGTTTTGATCTGAGCCACAGTCAGCTCCTGGTTTTGTTTTTGCTGACTGTATAGACTTTCTCCATCTTTGGACACAAAGAATATAATCAATCTGATTTTGGTATGACCATCTGGTGATGTGTAAAGACTTCTCTTGTGTTGTTGGAAGAGGGTGTCTGCTATGACCAGTGTGTCCTGTTGGCAAAACCCTACTAGCCTTTGCCCTGCTTCATTCTGTACTCCAAGGCCAAATTTGCCTGTTACTCCAGATATTTCTTGATTTCCTACTTTTTGATTCAAATTTACGAAATATAGCCATTCCCTATATGGGCTACCTGACAGATGTTATATAAGAAGGAAGTTTATAAATCATAGGTAATCCAGAGTCAGGTTTAGTCCACATAGCTTCTGAGGGACAAAGAAAATGAAAGTATCTGTTTAACCATCAGTGTTATGTAGAAGCACAGATAAAGAAGAGGTAAGGATTTGGCTAGAAAGGAACTCTGTAAATGGTGAAAAGAGAAAATCCCAGAAAACACTAGAGAATTTGAAGGGTGGATGGTTATCTCCAGTGAAAACAACAATGACTGACCAGATTGACCTTTGACTGAGGATTTTAAGTAGCAGTGTGGATTCTTCATCCAAAAAATTTAAAATCCCTTGACTAAATGCATAATCTTTCAAAGCATATATCTATTAATGGCTAGAAATGTAAGAAAACATGAAGCAAGAAACTTGTGAAGGTAGGGACCTACAGATACAGTGAGAACACTGTGACAAGCTTTCTCCACTAAGAGTATTTGCAGATATGGTTAATGTGAGATTAGTTTTTTCATACAGTCACTAGAGTCACTAGGAATAGGGAAAAGAAAACTAGAGCAGTCATTCAAGATTTTCTGTTGGTATTTACTATGTTTTTACTGTGTTTTACTATGCATCTCTAGATGTGGATATCTTTGTGATTATCCTACTTGGAGTTTAAGAGTATTTAGGTTTAGGGGATATTATTTTTGCTCAAGCAGTTAACAGTGAAAGCCAGAATAATGTTATCCAAATAAAATTTACTAAATAGTATAACAAAAATATTCTTTCAAATGAATCAACACATCTTCAGTCACCTTTGATTCTCATACACTATTGGATGCAGCAGATAAAGGCTTCTCTACCTTCACACTACTGACATTGTACAATGAGCAATTATTAGCTATGGAACATTTTTGTGCATTTTAGATGTTTAGCAGCATCCCTGGTCTCTAAACTTGGAGAAGGCAATGGCACCCCACTCCAGTACTCTTGCCTGGAAAATCCCATGGACGGAGGAGCCTGGTGGGCTGCAGTCCATGGGGTCACTAAGAGTTGGACACGACTGAAGTGACTTAGCAGCAATAGCAGCAGCTGGTCTCTAAACTAGATATTAACAGTACACCCTTCTTAGTTTTGATAACCAAAATTGCCTTTGAGACATTGCCAAATGTCTGTTGGGTGATAAAATCATACCTTGTTGAGAATTATTGCTGTTGATAAAACTGTGGATAAGACTAATCAGGTCCCTGAGTTGCATCTAGTGGAAGACACTAATAACAAACAAGATGAATAAGGACTTCTGGTGGCTCAGTGGTAAAGAATCTTCCTGCCAATGTTAGAGACACAGGTTCAATTTCTGGGTTTGGAGGATCCCGTGGAGAAATGGTAACCCACTCCAGTATTTTTGCCTGGGAAATCCCATGGACAGAGGAACCTGGCAGGGCTACAGTCCATGGGGTCACAAAAGAGTCAGACATGACTGAGCAGTTAAACAGCAACAACAACAGATGAATAAACTGGCTCAGTATTGATTGTATTAAATGGTTTAAAGGTACTATATGTGATTATTGGTAGGTAAAGAGGGATGCCAAAGTCAAATAATAGGTTTAGAGAGTACTTCTTGAAAAGATAACTCTTGAACTTAGATTTGAAGAATAAAAAGGAGTGATCTGTAAGATGAGATTAACAAAATCTCAGTATCTTTCAGATGATAAGATGTCAAAATCTGTCTGGAAAATCCAGACAAATCTTTGCCTAGAAGGCTTTATATTTAAAGTAGAGGTATAACAAATTTGTCAGAGAATTGAAAGAAAATTTCTTTCCTCACTCTCCCATGGAATGGAAATCAAATGTTGTAAGAAATGAAGGAAATAGAAGATGGTGTGAAAAATCGTGAAGAGTCTGGGTTTACAGACTCTTATTACAACTCTATTACAAGTTGATGAGTTAGCCTACCGGTTTCATGGATGCTGGCAGAAGTTTTGAGACTCCTGAGTTTGGGACAAGGGAGAATAATTACTTATGACAATGATAGTGCTCAAACTGTTAGCATTTTCTTCTAGTAGCCCCAGAACCTCCTACAGGGTGATGCAACAAGGACAAGGTACCAGGGAGTGCTGCTGCTGCTGCTGCTGCTAAGTCGCTTCAGTCGTGTCCGACTCTGTGCGACCCCACAGACGGCAGCCCACCAGGCTCCCCTGTCCCTGGGATTCTCCAGGCAAGAACACTGGAGTGGGGTGCCATTGCCTTCTCCAGTGCATGAAAGTGAAAAGTGAAAGTGAAGTCACTCAGTCGTGTCTGACTCTTTGTGACCCTTTGGACTGTAGTCTACCAGGCTCCTCCATCCATGGGATTTTCCAGTCAAGAGTACTGGAGTGGGGTGCCATTGCCTTGGTTAAATCACAGGAGAGAGACCAAAGCTTTAGAAACCCAAATCTTTCATAATGGCAAGAAATATGTCTGCCTTAGATTTATCTAAGTGGAAAACATTGGTTTTGTAATACTGTACTATAAACCAACTTTTCATGAGCAAGACACTTCACACATATCAGAGTATGGGATAAAAGGTTAGCTGGTGTCTCTGTTTATAAGAAATGAGAGACTTATGGAGAACTGTGTTAAAACATATGAGAAGAGTGCTGTGGACTGAATTGTGTCCTACAAAAATCCATGTTGAAATCTTAACCCACATGGCTGCATTTGAAGTTAAAGATCTTAGAACAGTAACTAAGGCTGAATAAGTTCATAGAGGTGGACCCTAACACATTATGACTGGTATCCTTATGAGAAAAGAGACACCAAAGATGTACCAGCCCAGAAGAAGGGCCTGGAGGAACACAGCAAATAGGTGGCCATCTGCAGGTCAAAGAGAGAAGCCTCAGGAGCAACCATTCATGCCAAAGCCTTGGACTTGGACTTCCAGACTCCAGAACTGTCACAAACAATTATGTTATTGAAGCTGCCCAGTTTGTGGTATTTTGTTATGGCAGCCCTAGTAGATTAACACAAATAGCATATTTGAAACTTGAAACCTAGGTTATTTATTACATAAAAATGAGTCTTCAGAAAGAGAAAAACATGATCTTCATTAATACATGGACATCCCTTGTGGCTCAACTGGTAAAGAATCTGCCTGCCATGTGGGAGACCTGAGTTTGATCTCTGGGTTGGGAAGATTCCCTGGAGAAGGGAAAGGCTACCCACTTCAGTATTCTGGCCTAGGGAATCCCATGGACTGTATAGTCCATGGGCGACTTTATGTGTAAAACTTTCTAAAGAGTCTCAGATTTACCTATTTATAAGCTCTCAAGTTAGAAGGTCACAGTTTAGTAGGTGCTGGTAGAATGCAATGAGATTTTGGCTGGATCAGGGAAGAAAAAAGTTTATTATTCATAGCAATAGCAATAGTCAGGTTATCAGTATTTTTGTACTAGTTCCCCAAGCCCTAGCTCTTGGAGGGCCAGATGATCCATGAATATGCAGTGGTTTACATTACTGGAAAGGAAATCTGAGCTCAGGGAAGCGGAGCTTTTTTAAATGGCCAGAAGTATGATGCCCTTTTGCCCTACAGGAAGCCTGTTTCTTCTAAAGACATAAGCCCACCTGGCTGTTGCATCAGATAAGAAACTATATCATCCTAAACTGTGTGCTGCATAAATCTCCTTTAAAAGATAATCTAAAATAAGAGGAGTCAATACCTCCATTACAAGATGTATAAAAATGGGAGTGAATAATGAGAAATTACTTTTGAACATTAAAAAGAAAGCAGAGCCCCAAAAAAGCATATTTTTATATGAGATATGTCTTGAATTTTTTTTTATTGTTGTTGATAGGTATCTGTGAAATGGTAGGACATTTGGCTGCCTCTAAAGTACAATTTAAGAAGAAGAAATAAGATAATGGGCCCAACCACAAAATACTTCTCTTTTCATGCATGCTAACATCTGAAATGCTACCACTGTATTTTAGCCTTTGTGAAAAATATCATACCACTCCTAAAGTCTTTTTTAGGGGGGAACAAATAATCCTGGAAACAATAAAACATTGTAACTAACCTTTTGTTGTGAAGTAAATTTAGCTCAATGATTTCCCTTTTAACAAGAGAAAGAGGAGTACTGGACTGTGGTAGGAAGTCCCCTAAGGAGGAAGATATATAAAGACAATGTAGTTGTTGAAGTAACTTTAAATAATATTTATCTTAGGACTATCATCTTATACATATGTTGTAATAATTTTCTATGTTTAGAATTATACCATAGTACATTGACTTGTTTACTCTATCAAACATTTATATAAATGACTTTTATAATGCCTGCTAATTTTCTAAAAATCCAGTTTTAAATAGATTTTACATTTAAAACAAAAAGTAATAGTGTTCATCTCTGTGGATAATTAAATTTTTGAATCTGTTAATGAGTACAATATTAAAATGACTCCATAAAATTTTGAATCAAGGTTTAAAAATTAATCAACATAATCAATATAATAAGGTATTTCTGTATGCAAAACTGAGAGTCTACTCTTACTAAAATTATAAGCTACTTACTAAAAAATTCATAAGCTATGCTTATGTTATACTATATTTATTTTTATACTTATTATTATGTTCAAATACATAACACTTGTAATAGGTATAGTTGTAGCCTGAAAGAGACTTCTCTATTTCATATGTATCTGAAAAATTGCAAGTTATCATACTGTCAAATACATGGTACAAAATATAAATTCTCAAACTATGTAGAGGCAGAGCAATTCACTATAAAGAAACTGAACATTAAAAAAAAATTGTTTTTTAAAGAAAGAGCTGTTCCATAATGGATATGAAGGCTTGGGTAGATAGGAATAATGAAAGTATGGCAAACTGGAAATACAATGATGGCATAAATAATTAAAGACAGGAAGTTGCTACGAACTGAAATGTGGCTTCTCTCCTCCCGAAAATTATAAAAAAAAAATTGTTTTTTAAAGAAAGAGCTGTTCCATAATGGATATGAAGGCTTGGGTAGATAGGAATAATGAAAGTATGGCAAACTGGAAATACAATGATGGCATAAATAATTAAAGACAGGAAGTTGCTACGAACTGAAATGTGGCTTCTCTCCTCCCGAAAATTCATATGTAGAAATCCTAACTTCCAGTGTGACTGAAGTTGAAGACAGTGCTTTTAAAGAGGTAAGGAAGGTTAAGTGAAATCACAAGATTGGGCCCTAATCCAATAGCACTGATATCCTTATGGGGCTCCCCAGGTAGTACAGGGGTGAAATAATCCACCTGTCAATGCAGGAGGTGCAATAGACAATCCCCTGGAGAAGGTGAGGGCAAACTGCTTCAATATTCTTGCTTGGAAAATTCCATGATTAGAGGAGCCTGGTGGGATACAGTCCACGGAGTTGCAAAAGAGTTGGACAGAACAGAGCGCGCACACAACAATGACAATGGCGTGGATGTCCTTATGAAAAGAGGAAGATTCTAGAGCTCTCTCTTTCTCTGAAAGCGCAAGGAGCAAAGGCCAGTGTGAAGATGGCTGTCTGCAAGCCAGGAAAAGAGGTTTCATCAGGCACCAATCCTTCTGGTACTTTGATGTTAGACTTTGAGAACCATAGGAAAACAAATTTCTGTTGTTTACGCTACCTAGTCTGTGGTATTTTGTTATGGCAGCTTGAGCCGACTAACAGATATGTAAGGCATCTTTCAAGACAGTTGATACACGGTATAGATAAGACAGAAGCTTGGTACAAATGCCCTTTTGTGACATGACATAAAAGTTCACATTGTTTATAAATAAATGAGTGAATACACACATGAATAAGTGAATGTATTAGAGAATGAAATCAAAGTAAGTCTATGACAGATGTTGATGGCTTTGAAGGACAGTTGAAAAATTAATTTTTGGTAGCAGGAAGCAACTACAGATTTTTACTTGGTGATGAGGCACGTGAACACTGTGTAGGGGGATACATGTAAGCTGTTTATGGTTTTGCCCTTGGGAGGAGAGAGGCTGAATCCAAAAGGGGTTACTAAAATCTATGGCGTGATGAACACGGTCTGAGGGAAGAATAGTGTTGTAACAAAAGGAAGGGAAGGATGGAAAAGCAATGAGAGGAATCATGGGCGATTTTATAGGTATGTGAGGGAGGAACCAAATATGGATCCATGCCTTAAATCCTAACAGTACAGGGACAGCGAAACAGAACTCAATTTTGCAAGTCAGTTTGGTGGAAAGAAAATATTTGAGTTGGAAAGAAAAGATTTGAGATGACAGTTGGGTACATGAGGGAGAATGACTGGGAAACTGTATAAAATAAATAACAAGGTTCTGTTATATAACACAGGGAACTATAGTCAAATCTTATAACAATCTATAGTGAAAAGAGAATGACAAAATAGATATGTGGTGTGCGCTCAGTCGTGTCCGCCTCTTTGCGATCGCATAGACTGCAGCCCATCAGGCTTTTCTGTCCATGGGATTTTCCAGGCAAGAATACTGGAGTGGGTTTCCATTTCCTACTCCAAGGGATCTCCCCACCCAGAGATCAAACTTGCATCTCCTGTGTCTCCTGCATTGTCAGGTGGATTCTTTATCACTTAGCCATCTGAGAAACCATGTGTGTGTGTGTGTGCACACGCACACACACGTACACACACGTGTGTGTAAGAATCACTTTACTGTACACCAGAAACTAACACAACATAGTAAAATAACTATACTTCAAAAATTTCTAGTAGTCCACGATGGAGTACTAGAGATATAAGTTATCTGTTAAACATCATTGTTTCCTTTAATACCGCCACGATTTCTGTAACTGGACTATTGGAGACTTATGCATTAGTTCTTGGTTGAATTACTTTATCCATCAGACTGGATGGATTGAAAAACTTTTAAATAATTGATTTTAGAAGATACAATAGTATTCAAAGTATAATTAAACTGTTTCATTTATACTAAGTATGTTCTACATACTCAGAAACATAATACAATAAAATAATACATATCTAAATACAGTTGACCCTTGAACACAGGTTTGAACTGAGTCCACTTATATGTGAGTTTTTAAACAATGAATGTACATTCAGCCTTTTGTATATGTGGAATCCACAGGGGCTGATCTGGCCAACCACCATGGGTCAAATCTGGGGATGAGAACTCAGAAGTACAAAGGGTCACTATGGGACTTGGCATCTGTGAATTTTGGTATCTGTGGCATTTCCTAGAACACATCTTCCCTAGGATACTGAGGGAGAATTGTATTGACAGCAGCATATTTGGCATAGTCATTGTAAAACCAATTACCAATGTTAAAAGAGTCGTTACTGTATATCAGGCACTGTTATCATGCTTAATGAGTATAATTTCATTAATCCTCCAAACATCTTAATAGTAGATACTATTATTAACTTCGTATTACAGATGAGAAACCTAAGGCCCATAGAATTTAAGTACCTTAAACAAAATACATATTTTGTGCTATGGTAGACTGTATCCAAGGGCCATATCCTTAAACATAATGCACAGACAATGAAATAGAAGTTAAACATGTATTTGAATACTTTTGTAGCCTAAAGTATTAAAGAACCTCCTGATTTACCAGTGTCTTATCCACATAGGAACGAATCTTGTTTTATTACCTTTATGTAAGAAGTAACAGTATGATCAGCAATTGAGGATGAGTGGTATGCATTTTTTATCTTTAATAAGCCTAGACTATTTCTATAATTCAGAATATTATGACCCCAAAAAAGTTAAGTTGAGGGAGCATATATGCATAGGACATTTCTGAAAGGTCTAATATTGTGAAGATATGGGGTTCTATAAAACAGATTAAGGGTTGATGCTTCTATTGAAACAAATTGTTATAATTTTCCTATTAAAACAAAGTATTAATACATTAAAATTTGAAATGTGACCTAGTCCTTTTTTAATTCCCAATACTTCCTCAACAGTGATAAAATAGTTGAGCTAGTAGTTGTTGTATATCCACTGATGAAGAGTTAGCCCATGAGGATGAGCCCTGGTCCTGATGAGACATAATGCCAATTGATGTGGTGATGCCCACACATGACTCTGAGTTTACCCATAAAAAAATCATGAGACCTAGAGGTTGAATCACTGGGTCATATGGTAATTCTGTTTTTAGCTTATGGAGAAACCCCCATACAGTTTTCCACAGTGGCTGCACCAGGTTACATTCCCACCAACAGTGTATGAGGGTTCCCTTTTTTTCCACATCTTGCTAACATTTGTTTTTTTGTGTTCTTTTTGAGGATAGCCATTCTGACAGGTGTGAGTGATATTTCATCGTGGTTATGATTTGTATTTCCCCAATGATTAGTGATATTCAGCATGTGTTTATACGCCCATTAACCATATGCATGTCCTCTTCAGAAAAATGTCTAGTTCTTCTGCCCAATTTTAACTGAATTGTTTATTTTTTAATGTTGAATTGTATAAACTGTTTATACATTGTGGATATTGACCCCTTAGTCATATCACTTGAAAATATTTTCTCCTATTCTGCAGTTTTGTTTGTTTGGTAGAATATTTCATGTGTTATGCAAAAACTTTTAGGTTTAATTGGGTCCTGTTTGTTTGTCTTTGCTTTTATTTCCTTTGTTTTAGGAGGCAGATCCAAGAAATATTGCTATAATTTATGTTGAAGAGTGTTCTACCTATACGTTTCTCTTAAGAGCTTTACGGTTTCTGGTCTTACATTTAGGTCTTTAACCAATTTTGAGTTTATTTTTTGTGTGTATTATTAGAGAATGTTCTAATTTTTTTTTTTTAGATGTAGATGTTCAGTATTCCCATCATCATTTATTGAATAGACTGTCTTTTCTCAATTGTATATTCTTGGTTCTTTTGCCATGGGTTAAATGACCTTAAGTGCATAGGTTTATTTCTGAGCTCTCGGTTCTGTTCTGTTTATCAACGTATCTATTTTGTTTAACCAGTATCATACTGTTTTGACTACTGTATCTTTGTAGTATAGTCTGAAGTCAGGGAGCATGGTTCCTCCAGCATGGTTCCTCCAACATGGTCCCTCCTCTGTTCTTCTCTCTGATTGTTTTGGCTATTTGCTGTCTTTTGTGTTTCCATACACATTTTATAATTACTTGCTCTAGTTCAGTGAAAAATGCAACTAGTATTTTGATAGGGATTATACTGAATCTGTAGATTGCCTTGGATAGTAGGGTTACTTTAACACAAAATTAATTCTTCCAATCCAAGAATGTGGTATATATTTCAATCTGTTTATGCTGTCTTCACATTCTTTCATTAATACAGATCATTTAAACACAATTTGATAAGATTATATGCACTCCAATGTTCATAGCAGCATTATTTGCACTAGGCAAGTATGGAGGCAACCTAATTGTCCATCAATAGATGAATGGATAAAAAAGGTGTGGAACAATGGACTACTACTCAGCCATTAAAAATAACAAAATCTTGCCATTTGCAACAACATAGTTGGTCTTGGAGGGTATTATACTAAGTGAAGTAAGATGGAGAATGAAAAATAATGTATGATATCACATATATGTGGAATCTAAAAAAATACAACCAGTGAATACAAGAAAAAGAAGCAGACTCACAGATATAGAAACTAAAAAAGTGGTTACCAGTGGGGAGGAGGAAGGGAGGAGGGGCAATATAGGGGTAGAGGATTAAGAGGTATAAGCTAGTAGGTATAATATAAGCTACAAGAATATATTGTACAACACAGGGAATATAGCCAATATTTTACAATAACGCTAAATGGAGTATAACCTTTAAACATTGTGAATCACTATACTGTATACCTATAACATATAATATTGTGCTTATTATATTTCAGTAAAAAGAAAAGTATGAGAAATGCAGAGTTGAGCCATTAATAATAGCATGTATACGTGCTCAGTGACAAAGTTGTATCCAACTCTTTGTGACCCCATGTATTATATCCTGCCAGACTCCTCTGACCATGGGATTTCCCAGGCAAGAATACTGGAGTGATTTGCCATTCCTCTTCAATTAATAACAACACCTAGTTATAACTCACTTATGACAAAGAAAAAATATCCTCATTTGGATTTTGTTTATCTCTAACTAGGCCAGAATTGAGAGTGGGGGAAGTAGATGATTTCATGCCATTTATATTTCATCCTTTTGTTATCACACTCATTATTCTGTGGTATTTCTCAAGACATTAAATGTGGACACTTCTGCATCCAAAACTACCTTTGAACAATTTACTTCTTTATATTTCTTTTGTTCCAGGCTATCATAGGTGTTATCATCCATTTTTTTTTTCCCTCTTCAGCTCCCTTCTTCTCTATTTCCAGGACCAAAGCATTCTGCTTCTCCTTTACACCTAGAAGAATACATTCTCTCTGAGGCCTCCATGAAAGACGACTCATTCTCAAACATTTGTACTTGAGTCTGAAATAATTTTATCATAATATCTCCTCAGTAAAAGTGTTACACTCCTTAGAAACATTCTTATACAAAATACAAGTTGAATTATGTATATTATATATACAAAACAATTCTTTCTCCTGTAGAATATATATGTTTATGATATGTATATTTCTTCCACAAAGGAGGAAGTTTATTCCGTACTTGAGTTAAGTGACTTTCTCAAAGCATAAACATGATAGGTACAAAGCTGGCATAAAAAATCAGAGCATCAAGCTAAGAATTTATTACTTACTTTATCTTTTCTCAGTATTTTAAATATAAATATATTATTGCATCATTTTATATTCATGATATTAAGAAATATCCTTGAGGTTTTTATGAAGTAGTAGAGTGCAATGGCACCCCACTCCAGTACTCTTGCCTGGAGAATCCCATGGACAGAGGAGTCTGGTGGGCTGCAGTCCANATTTATTACTTACTTTATCTTTTCTCAGTATTTTAAATATAAATATATTATTGCATCATTTTATATTCATGATATTAAGAAATATCCTTGAGGTTTTTATGAAGTAGTAGAGTGCAATGGCACCCCACTCCAGTACTCTTGCCTGGAGAATCCCATGGACAGAGGAGTCTGGTGGGCTGCAGTCCATGGGGTTGCTAGGAGTTGGGCATGACTAAGTGACTTCACTTTCACTTTTCACTTTCATGCATTAGAGAAGGAAATGGAAACCCACTCCAGTGTTCTTACCTGGAGAATCCCAGGGACAGAGGATCCTAGTGGGCTGCTGTCTATGGGGTCTCACAGAGTCGGACACGACTGAAGCTACTTAGCAGCAGCAGAGTACCTGTTGCCAGGTCTCATTTTTCTGCTAACCAAGAGCTAACATAAATTGCCATGAGGTGAAATATTAATTGTGCATAAGCAAAATATTAATTATGTATACTTCTCCACATACGGAGAATATGAAATATCTAGGTACCTCAATTCTAGCAAGGTAGATTCTTTTGAAAGGGGATTCTATTTAAGAAAAATTAAGAACAGACTTTGAGAAACATTGTATACTCAGGTAAGTAGAAAATATATATTTGTCACTTAAAGTCAAGTAAGTTACATTAGTGAAGACTAAACTGCAAACCACAGAAACCTAAGGTAAAGCAGTTCAGGAATGAGGGAAATATATTGGTAAGACTATGGAAATTCACACAGCTGTTCCACTGGTTGGGTGGTGTGGCTAATTGGAACTTCTAAAACTCTACACTCCCCATCTTTTATCTCTTCTTTCTGCCTTATTTTTCTCAGACCAACTTCTTCTACATGATTGGATATGTAACAGTCTGTACACTCTATATCTTTTGGCTTTGCTATTAGAGTGACATTCTAATATTTAAAGTCTGAAAGTTGTGAGAGTAATATTCTGATTTTTTAAAGAGGTAATCACCTTTAAGTCAAGGAGATATTGAAGAGAGGCAGGGTTACTTAGCACAAACATGGGTACTGGGGTCCCAATTCTGCACATTAGGAAAATACATTAAAATAGAATAGAAAGTTCAGCTGCACATAAGAACTACTCTTTTCTCTTTTGAGTTACTATAAGAGGGAAGAGGGAAATTTTTTAAAATATAATCTAGAAAAGTCACCATAGAGACTAAGTTTATGAATTCAATTATGTAGATGTATTCAAAACCATCTTGGTTTGGAGGTTGGTCATGGAGTGGATAGTAGCACAAGAAATGCAATATTCCCTGAAGTCATTAAATAAGCTGATCGTTTTTTAGAATTTCCTCCCTCCACATTGGTCAGATCCCTAACTCAGGCTATGTAACTCAGATTGACAGCACTCCCAATAGTAAAAGGTATTACAATTGCAATTGAGTTGGAGCTCTGTGATTAATTCCCCTAAAATTTTGAAGAGGAGAAATCAGCTTGAATCATCACATGAAACACAAACACTAAAAGGCAATTCATTCAGAAGCTGCAAGTGCTCATCAAAAGATGAAGTTAATTAACTTGACCAGATACTCAACAAAGATAGCTAATGTGACTAATTCAAGCTCTCAAAGGAATATCAATTTCTTCAGCTAGAAAACTCACTAGCTTTCCCATGAGTGTTGTAGTTATGCCAGAACATAAGAGCATGTCTACCTCCTTATTCTTCTCCTTTGCCGTTACTCACTCTCCTATTTGCTTGCCAACATTTAAAACTAATGTTTATAACTGCCTTAATTCCCCATAAACTAAAAATGTAATAAGATACTGCAAAATATAGTTCTTTCTTTAGTGATGTATTGGGTGGAGCAGGGTTAGATAATCTCAGTCAGCCGTTTGTAGCCAAAATTATGCAAGCCCTTTTTGGCACTGGGTTGAAGACATGATGAATGGGGGCAATGGACAAGCAAAACAGAAAAGCAATTTTTCCCATATGAAGGCCTTGCTGTTTTAGTCATAAATAGCCTAACTCAAATTATAGCACATATTAGGGAAATGAAGAGTGAATAAGTAACAAAGTTTGGTTTCCATATTTCATTTTTTCACCATTATTATCATTTATTTGTTTGTGAAGTGATGACAGGTTCTTGGCTTTATTTGAGCTATTAGAGAAGGCAGAGTGCCTGCCCTCACAACTGCCTATTCAGTGCACAAATTCAGGAAGCAAGATATTGTTTAATTTATATAGGGATGAGGTATTTTCCCCCCGAAGTGTGACACTTTTTCTGATAATTTTTCTTTACTGAAAGAAAGAAAAACAAAGAAAAGAAAAAAAAAAAGACTTGAGGATGAGTGTGGAGAATCATTAGCAGAAATTCATTTAATTTGACTGTTATATAGCAATACAAAGTATTGCAATATCAAACATGCCTAAATTTGATGAAATGAAATTCATATTTTAAGGTAAGATGATAAAAAAAATTACACATAAAATTTTTCTGTTCATTTGGGCCTCCTCCTTTCCCTTTTGTGTGTTTTGTGCACGTGTATTGTACATCAGCCAGACCTCCTCAAAGGCAGAAATATCTGCTCAACCGTAAAGATCAGCTTTTCCTCTTCTGGCACCAGCTATGTAACCCTTCAAAAGGTAACATTACTTATCTATGACCTTATTAATGTTGCCAGTGTATTATTTGTATTATATTTGTTCTACAAAACTATTGTTTCTTGCTTTTCCAAACATGTGACTCGGCCTCCAACAAAAATGATGACTAGATGACTTGGAACTCTAAACCGAATGTATACTTTTATACCTAGAGGAGGAAATGTAACCCACTCTGGTGTTCTTGCCAGGATAAACCCATGGACAGAGGAGCCTGGTGGGCTATAGTCCATGAGTTCACAAAGAGTCAAACACACCTAAATGACTGAGCGCATACATACTTCTAAAGATCGATGATGGTAATCGTGTAACTACAGGTGAAGAAAGAAGAAACAAGAGGGAACCATTTCTTGGACTATAACAAACTAGCAACACAGGTGGTACAGAGGCTTTTGAATATTGTTAACAGGGCCTAGTCAAATAATAGCACAGTAAGTGGCCCATCAGTGAAATCCTCGCCTGACACGGGATGAGCGTTCCTAGCACCGAGAGACAAATTGGTCATGGTTAAATGCCTCCCAAACCTTGGTTAAAATTAAGACCAAAACAGAAGTAGAGGTTGTGAAATAGGGAATATTGTTCACCATCCCATTCCACAAGAACCAAGTCATTAGCCACTGAAATTGCTTATTTGCAGTACATCCTGAAAGAAATTCAAAATTTGGGGTGATTATCAGGATGAGGCTTTTTGTGCTTTTGCAAAACTGGCAGAACTGGCTCTCAGACAGTTAGATGTTTTCAGGAGAAAATGAATCCAGTTATTAACCCAGTTTCTTGCATCTTCCATTCTTTAAAAAGCACTAAATGCATTAACTTAGATATCTGTCCCTCATGAATAGCAGTCATCTTCTACCAAGACGTGCACTTGATTGCAGGTAGCCCTTTGTCAAAATCACATTTATACTGGCCTCCTCTGCTCATTTCTTAGAAACAGTCTCCAGAGATATCTGAAAGACTATCTCTTGGGTTATAATCCTCAGGTTGGCTTGACTAAAAATTTCCATTTCTTTCTTAGGTTGACTGCTGATTAATTTTTGTCAATGTTAATAAATATCCTATTTTACTAGGCAACAATGTCAATAAAAGTCTTTTGAGCAAGAATATCAAGTCACTTGGACAGAGATCTTATAATGGAGAGAAAGGAAGGAAAGGAAATTTTAAAATAAACACAAATTTTTGTCACATAAATAAAAATATAAAAGCCTCAACTCTCAGACTGAAAGTCTGTCCATGAATTATGTTCTTTTAAAGACCGAAAGAAACTACTGACTTACCAATAATTTTTCATTATGTTATTTATAGAGGAAAAGAAGGGACAAAACTTTTTTCCTGGACTTTCCACACTGAAGTCTTTCTAAAAACTTCCAATAATATTGTTATCATTCCTGTGGAAAACGGAGTGAACACACTGAAACTGTGCTTTTGAATTTATTTCCAATTAGTAGTGATTGATTGTAGACATATTTGATAAATCGTCTTTGGTGCAGAGACAAAATAAATATTGATGCTTCCAATCCAATGCACAGATGGGAACTAAAGCCAGAAAAGAGAGCTTCCAAACCTTCCCTATAGCACTTGAATTATGTTTTAAAAGATTTTATCATTCTACTTTCAAAGTTCTGTAGGGGAAGTTTGCATTTTACTTTTCAGAGATTATATACATGAAGTTACCTATCGTCTCAGTTACAGAGTCTAAGAAAATCCTGGTGCAAAGATGTTCCATTTTGGTTTACTGCATTTTTTTTTGTTTTTTGGCAAGTTTTTGCAACTCGTCAGCATTACAATGTATGACAGATTTCAGAGTATCTGCTGCCAGGGGGACAACAAGAAATACCCACTACAATGAAAAGGGTTTATAGTGTTTAAAAACTTATTCTCCAGGAACAGAAAAACTGATCTTCACAGGCAAATATAAAACATTTTGCAGTTAGAAAAAAAAAAACTATGCTTCCTTTTTTTCTCATAATTATTTCAAATAGCTTTAGTTGAAAGATATTCCACTTACTCAAGGAAAATCAGCAAACAGTTATGGTAAACCACATGACTTTCTTCAGGATGAAAGCATTTTAAAGTGAAAGACCAGGAAAGCTGATGACTAAAAATAAATTTACATACATATTTCTTTGATAAAACAGAACTTTTATAGCTATTTATTACTCCTGTGTGCACTCTCACTGTTAAAATATCATTATTCTTTTTTTGTTCTTGTTCTCTCCCGGGTATATTTAAGATAACTCTCTTGCAGGTGTACATTTTAAAAACTCCATTTTTAAATTTACTTTAATTTTCAAATTTATAGACATCTACAAGATGAATTTGAACAGCCAGGATAAATAGAAATATTCTTTTAAGTAAGTTCAATAGTTACATCCAATAGAAAGAAAGGTCTGCCAGGAAGAAAGGCCCTTAATCTATTTCCCAGCCAAAAAAAAAACATCACCAGTCAAAACTATTCCCAGACCAGCGAGAACAAAGTTCTTCATTCACAAAGTGAAAGACGCCAAGGACAACCAGAATGTTTATTGAAATCCAAGGGATAGCTTTGATTGCAAAACGCTCAGTCTTTTTAAGTGGAACTAAAATTTACTTTGTAGATAGCTGCAACTTATTGAAATCAGGAAGAGATGCACATATTCACTATCTTCTCATGAAATGTTTTTGTGTACTTCATAATTACTTTAATTTTAAAATAAATCATGGTCTATATATTAAAGTCATGTTCTTATGCTGGTTTTTTTTTTTTTTTCATAAAATCTCATCCTTTGTGCAATCCACTTCAGAAATGTATCACATGAAAACTCTTTGTTCTAATCCAAGATTTTTTTCTTTTCTTGTTTCTAAAATCAGTTTCATGGATATTAAGTCATGTTTATCTCACTCACACACACACAAAATGCCAGGCTCTTTGGCATAGTGTATTCAGAGAAGGGTAATTAACCAAGTGAAATTTACCTGTATCAGTTAAGTGTGAAGTACTTAATCAGGAAAGATAATCAGAAACTGTTGAAATCTTTAAATGCCTTTTCAAGGAACTTGGACTTATTCCACAGGTAATACAATAGCATTTCTATTTAGAGTGTGTGTGTGTGTGTGTGTGTGTGTGTGTGAGTGATGTGTTGAAAGGAGTAGGATTTTGGTGGGAGATAGCATGACCAGAGGGCTTCCCTGGTAGCTCAGCTGGCAAAAAGTCTGCCTGCAATGCAAGAGACCTAGGTTTGATTCCTGGGTTGGGAAGATCCCCTTCAGGAGTGTGTGGCAAGCCACTCCAGTATTTTTGCCTGGACAATCCCTATGGACAGAGGAGTCTGGCAGGCTATAGTCCATGACGCTGCAAAGAGTTGGACATGACTAAGGGCAGCACAGCATGACCAGATCTACATTTTACTGCGGTCATATACTACCAATGTAATAAATGGGCAGGAGAGGTGAAAGAGTAGAGTCTTGGATAATAGTTAATAAATGATTTTTACTGAAATAGTCAAGCTTAAAATGATGAAGTACCGAAATCAAAAGGATGGCGAGAGGAAGGGAAATTGAATAGCACTGAATGTGAGATTGATAAGGTATTGTGATTTTTTGGATGTAGAGGTTAAGGAAAGGAAATGACAAAGATGTTAAAGTGGGGAGTTGGAAGAAGTGTTACCCTAATAGAGAAAGTAGACATGGAGAGACAGACTTGTGTTGAAGAAATTGATGAATTCTAAGAAGTATATTTCAGTCAATATTATTAGTAGTACTTAACTTATTGGAAGATAAACATAAAGCAACTTTCAAGTTGTTACCACCTTCTTGTTACCACTTCCCTACAATGAGAGACCAACCCATCACATGCTGCATGGTAAATTGCTCAGTCTTGTCCAACTCTTTGTGACACTAAGGACGGTAGTCCATCAGGGTCCTCCAGCCATGGGATTCTCCAGGCAAGAATATTAGAGTAGGTTTCCATTGCCTCCTCCAAGGGACATACTGGACCCAGGGATTGAACCTGTGTCTCTTAGGTCTCCTGCATTCGGAGGCAAGTTCTTTACCACTAGTGCCACCTGGGAGGCCACTACACAGGGTGTGAAATAGCAAAGCATTGAAATCTCAGAGACTCAGTCATAGGAACTTGAAAATAGAGTTAAGGCTAGATATGTGAATCTACCCAGGTTGAGAATCATTTTATAGGATTAAGCTCAAGTTGTCATTCTTTCTCCTCAAAGAAGCAAAGTATCAAACACATATTTTGATTTGTCAAAAATAAAATGAAAACTTCAAGTCAGAACAGCAAGAGTCAGAGAGCATTCAGAATGGGACAGAAAGCTTCAGGGCTAATACATAAATAATCACTATTAACAAGTAAGGACAGAGATATTATGTTATTTTGTTGCATAGAATGACTATATTGACGATTTATCTTCTCATTTCATTGTGTTGTAGAGTGATGTCTTAGCTAGTCTTAAAATTCTTCAGATATCTCTGAACAATCAAACTAGACAAAACTTGACCAGTGTCTCTGCGTGTTAGTTGGTAGGAATGTAAGTCAGAGTTAGACTATGGATACACACTTAAGTGTTTAACAAACTGTCGCCTATTAGTGACTTATTAACTATGGTAAGAATAATCAAGATCAAAACTTCAAATCTACCATTGCCACAGATTTCCCACTCTAAACACTCAAGAAAGATAGATGCAAATTGCATAAGTTCAGAAACTACATTAGAACTCCTGCTGCTGCTGCTTTTGCTGCTAAGTCGCTGCAGTCGTGTCTGACTCTGTGCGACCCCATAGACGGCAGCCCACCAGGCTCCGTCATCCCTGGGATTCTCCAGGCAAGAACACTGGAGTGGGTTGCCAATTCTTTCTCCAATGCATGAAAGTGAAAAGTGAAAGTGAAGTCGCTCAGTCGTGTCCGACTCTTCACGACACCATGGACTGCAGCCTACCAAGCTCCTCCGTTGATGGGATTTTCCAGGCAAGAGTACTGGAGTGGGGTGCCATTGCCTTCTCCACATTAGAGCTCCTAGACTAGACTATCTCATTCCCTGGGATTCTCCAGGCAAGAACACTGGAGTGGGTTGCCAATTCTTTCTCCAATGCATGAAAGTGAAAAGTGAAAGTGAAGTCGCTCAGTCGTGTCCGACTCTTCACGACACCATGGACTGCAGCCTACCAAGCTCCTCCGTTGATGGGATTTTCCAGGCAAGAGTACTGGAGTGGGGTGCCATTGCCTTCTCCACATTAGAGCTCCTAGACTAGACTATCTCAGACCGATCACCTGAGATAGTCTATGTGTGAACTGCAATGGTTCTTTTGCATAAACTGTGAGCCTAAATCTCTGGCATCCATTCCCCTTGACTCCCCTCCAGCTTATAATTGGCCTCTCAAGTTTGAAATCTATCTACTTTTTACTTTTTTAAATTTTATTTTTATTTTATTTTACTTTACAATACTGTATTGGTTTTGCCATACATTGACATGAATCTGCCATGGGTGTATATGAGCTCCCAATCCTGAACCCCCTCCCACCTCCCACCCCATATCATCTCTCTGGATCATCCCCGTGCACCAGCCCCAAGCATCCTGTATCCTGTATTCACTGGTGCTTCGTTTCTTACATGATAGTATACATGTTTCAATGCCATTCTCCCACATCATCCCACCCTCTCCCTCTCCCTCAGAGTCCAAAAGTCCGTTCTGTACATCTGTGTCTCTTTTGCTGTCTCACATACAGGGTCATCATTACCATCTTTCTAAAGTCCATATATATGTGTCAGTATACTGTATTGGTGTTTTTCTTTCTGGCTTACTTCACTCTGTATAATCGGCTCCAGTCTCATCCACCTCATTAGAACTGACNATTACCATCTTTCTAAATTCCATATATATGTGTTAGTATACTGTATTGGTGTTTTTCTTTCTGGCTTACTTCACTCTGTATAATCGGCTCCAGTTTCATCCACCTCATTAGAACTGATTCAAATGTATTCTTTTTAATGGCTGAGTAATACTCCATTGTGTATATGTACCACAGCTTTCTTATCCATTCGTCTGCTGATGGACATTTAAATGCTGAAGCTGAAGCTCCAATTCTTTGGCCACCTGATGCGAAGACCTAACTCATTGGAAAAGACCCAGATGCTGGGGAAGATTGAGGGCAGGAGGGCAAAGGGGCGACAGATGATGAGATGCTTGGACAGCATCACTGACTCAATGGACATAAGTCTGAGCAAAGTTCAGGAAACAGTGAAAGACTGGGAAGCCTGTCACACTGCAGTCCATGCAGTCACAGAGTTGGACACAACTTAGTGACTGAAAAACAACAACTAAAAATTTTAAACATTAAAAACGGTATAATTATCTCTTATCTGGAGGGCACATGGGTTTTATTTTTTTTTGATGGACATCTAGGTTGTTTCCATGTCCTGGCTATCATAAACAGTGTTGCGATGAACATTGGGGTACACGTGTCTCTTTCAACATCTACTTTTTAAAAATTGATTTTAAAGGAGTCCAAAGAATTGACTTCAAAAAATAAGTTTCTTCTTGAAGAGATCCCTAGACTTTGGCAGATGGATACAAAAATCTTTAACTGCTCTTCAGTTTAGTTCAGTTCAGTCTCTCAGTTGTGTACGACTCTTTGAGACCCCATGAATTGCAGCATGCCAGGCCCGCCTGTCCAAAAACAACTCCCAGAGTTCACTCAGACTCACATCCATCGAAGAATTCACTCAGACTCACATCCATTGAATCAGTGATGCCATCCAGCCATCTCATTCTCTGTTGTCCCCTTCTCCTCCTTTGCCCATTCCATCCCAGCATCAGAGTCTTTTCCAATGAGTCAACTCTTCACATGAGGTGTCCATAGTACTGAGTTTCAGCATTATTCCTTCCAAAGAAATTCCAGGGCTGATCTCCTTCAGAATGGACTGGTTTTATCTCCTTGCAGTCCAAGGAACTCTCAAGAGTCTTCTCCAACACCACAGTTCAAAAGCATCAATTCTTGGGCACTCAGCTTTCTTCACAGTCCCACATCCATACATGACCACAGGAAAAACCATAGCCTTGACTAGATGGACCTTAGTTGGCAAAGTAATGTCTCTGTTTTTCAATATGATATCTAGGTTGGTCATAGCATTTCTTTAAAGGAAAGAGTTTCATGACTGCAGTCACCATCTGCAGTGATTTTGGAGCACAAAAAAATAAGGTCTGACACTGTTTCCACTGTTTCCCCATCTATTTCCCATGAAGTGATGGAACCAGATGCCGTGATCTTCGTTTTCTGAATATTGAGCTTTAAGCCAACATTTTCACTCCCCTCTTTCACTTTCATCAAGAGGCTTTTTAGTTTCTCTTCACTTTCTGCCATAAGGGTGGTGTCATCTGCATATCTGAGGTTATTGATATTTCTCCCAGCAATCTAGGTTCCAGCTTGTGCTTCTTCCAGCCCAGCATTTCTCATGATGTACTCTGCATATAAGTTAAATAAGCAAGGTGACAATATACAGCCTGGACGTACTCCTTATTCTATTTGGAACCAGTCTGTTGTTCCATGTCCAGTTCTAACTGTTGCTTCNATTTCATACTGATAATTGTTACAAAGCAGATCAGTGAATAAAAAATAAGCCAAATGTTTGCATCTAAGGTCAAAACATTTATACTGCTCTGATAAAGACACTCAGTAATTTTCTCATTATTTAAATGGAACTTATGTCTATAAGACATTCCAAGAAACAATCTTCTGTGTAGCTACAGATTAAGGATTTCTTTGACCACTAGCTCTCTACAAAACCTCTATTAACAGAGCACAAAGTAATTATATTGTCTGGTTGTTTGGTAATATTTGGAAAAAGTAATTGTTTAAAAAAGGAGAATATGCAGACAGACTGATTTAATAATTTATGTATCAATTTTGCCCTTTGGTTGGTTCTTATTAACATATAAATGAACTTATAGAGCATATTCTGAACAGTGCATAAATTCTGGAACAATTAGATAAAATAAAACCAGGCTCATAAAGTTTTCCTCTACACTCTAGAGTTTCTCATAGTTCAAAATGGAAAAATAACTCAAAATTCTGAAAACATGTGAGACTGCCTCACTGTGCTGTAGAATTTGAATTGCTTCCAACAAAAGGCTTTTTTTTTTTTTTTTTT
>SJYX01018103.1:0-24183 GCA_006410675.1 Oreotragus oreotragus
AGGATCAAACCCTGGTCTTCTTTATTGGAAGCATGGAGTCTTAGCCACTGGACCACCAGGCGAGTCCCGTGTGGTAAAGTATTTATAACAAAATTTGCCATCTTAACCTTTTTCTGCAACTATCATCCACCATCCCTCATCTCAGAACTTTTCATCATCCTAAACTGAAATTCTATACCCGTTAAAAGATAACTCCCCATTACCTTCTCTGCCCAGCACCTCATAACCACCATTCTACTTTCTATGAATGTGACTATTCTGCTGCTGCTGCTAAGTCACTTCAGTCATGTCCGGCTCTGTGTGACCCCACAGACGGCAGCCCACCAGGCTCCCCCATCCCTGGGATTCTCCAGGCAAGAATACTGGAGTGGGTTGCCATTTCCTTCTCCAATGCATGGAAGAGAAAAGGGAAAGTGAAGTCGCTCAGTCTGTCCGACTGTTAGCGACCCCATGGACTGCAGCCCACCAGGCTACTCCATCCATTGGATTTTCCAGGCAAGAGTACTGGGGTGGGGTGCCATTGCCTTCCCCGGTGACTATTCTAGGTACTTCATATAAGGGGAATCATATAATATCTGTCCTTTTCTGTTTGGTTTCTTTCAAGTCTCATCCTTGTTATACCATGTGTCAGAGTTTCCTCCCTTTTCAAGGCAGAACACTATTCCATTGTGTGTTTATGCCACATACATTGTTTATCCATTGCTCCATTTATGGAGATTTGGTTTGTTTCCACCTCTTGGCTGTAGAGAGTCGTGCTGCTGTGGACATGGGTGGACAAATACGTATTCATCCTAATAGTTTCTACATTATATTTGTATTTCTTTTCTCTTACACTGAAAATCTAGACTTCTAATATCCGTTTTTACTTTTTTTTGCTTTATCCTACAATATGTGTAGAATCGTTTCAAAATTATAATAGTGGAAACTTCTAAAAATAAACAGTGGACAAAAGCAGATTGGCAGGGGGAGGGGATGAGGAGTGACCGCTTAGTGGTCTGAGAGTTTTACTTTGAGGTGACAAAAATGCTTTAGAACACTAATAGCAATAGTTACACAGTATCACGAATACTGGATGTCACTGAATTATAACCTTTATTATTTTTTTTAATTGTAACCTTTTAAAATGGTTAATTTTATGTGTTCTAAATTTCATTTCAGTTTTTATGTGTTCTAAATTTCATTTCAGTAAAAAACATTACTGGATGCTAGCTAAGATTCCTTTGCATTTCTTTTCATTCTTATACTGTGTCACTGTGAGGAAATACAGTCTGATCACTGTATTCAAAAGTTCTGAGAAGCACTTTTCTCACTGTGATTCTGTTACCAATTTGTTACACTGTGTGGATTCACTTGTTTCTATTTTGTTTTCACATTTGGGTGTTTTTGCTTTCTTTTTAAATTTCATTTCTGGAGCATAAAACAGTATATGAATGGAGCAAAGTTCAAAAGCCCACTCCCATCCGGGACCCCTCATCTCTAATCCCAACCAGCTCCCTTTGAGGGACTGTTTTTATGAGTTTCTGCTCATTTTCCTTTCTTTTTGCAAAACTGAGCATAATAGGTAGATACAGATACTCCTAGAGAAGGAAATGGAAGCCCACTTCAGTATTCTTGCTTGGGAAATCCCATGGACTGAGGAGCCTGATGGGCTACAGTCCATGGGGTCACAAAAGAGTCAGACATAACTTAGCAACTAAACTACAAACAATAGATATCCTTACTTCTCGTCCAACACAAATAGTAGGGTACTGTGTTCACCATTACATGCTTTATTTTTTCCACTTAAAATTATAAGAAATAATAACATTTTGTCAAATTCGTGAATAGCTTTTCCTCAAGTTTGTAGGTTGCCTTTCATTTCTGAATCAAGTTCCCCAAGGCTGTCAGAGATGACTCCTATGGGGCTGGAGTTTTGACCGTTGAGTAGAACTTTCTGGGTGGAGAAGAAGAAAGCCAGTTGGGAACAGCGTATGGCAAACCAGGGAGGCATCAGAGAATGGAGCCCAGGACCAAGTCCCTAAGGCTGGAGTGGGGATGAGGGGTGTCGCCAGTGCTGGGTGCTAGGGAGCCACTGAAGGCTCTAGAGCTGTGGAGTGGCCTGTGGGCCTGGTTTAATGATGGATCCAGGACTGGGAAGGGACGGTTTAGAGGGCCAGCGAAGGCGTATCTGAGAGGTGCCAGTGTTTCTCAAAACTCCCTCTGGGTGCTTAGATTCAGAGCCGAGGGCAACTCTGGAGTGTCCTGAGGCCCCTCCCCCACCCCTGGGATTGGCCAGGCTGCGTCTCCATCTTGTGACTGGTGGTCCTCCTCCACCCCAGGGCCTCCTTGAACCTCTAGAAAGATCTAGACCCAATAAAAATGATGCACCTACTTGTGGGGTCTTGGCCTTCAAGCTCACAGCTCTTTCCCACCCCTTGGCCACAGCCTTGATGTGTTTCCTGGCTGGGTTTACAGGATCATCCCAATGGGCTGGTGGGCCAGGGGAGAACATGTAACCTTGGGCCATTGAGGAGCTGGAGAAGACCCGAGAGCAGCCGTCCAACCCCAGAGACCCTCTTCCAAAGCCTGGGCGGCTCACTGGGTGGGAAGGGATGTAAGCCTGGGCACTCGCCCAGGGGAGTGGGGAGAATGAGGGCAAAGAGAAGCCTCTGGGTGGAGTGGACAGGAGGTGGCTGGCTCCCCGGCCCCAACCCCACCAGTTATTTCAGAGACCACAGAAGGCCCAGGGCAGGGTGGAGACGCCAGGGCCCTGCCTGGGTTCAGGGGCTCCTGTGCCTCACTGTCCCAATACTGGTTCCTTGGTGTGACCGCTCAGTGGAGAATTCTCCCGACCCCTGCCTACCCCAGGCTGGAAGCAAGGCACCCCTTCCGTCTGGGGGGCCTAGGATCACACAGACCACTTCCACTCTGGGCTGTGTCCTTCCAGGTGAGCCCCTTCACCCCGCCGAGTCTCTTTCACACCCCCTTCCCTTAAAGTAACCTTTCCCAGGCAGCGCTAGTGGTAAAGAATCTGCCTGTTATTGCAGGAGACTTGGGTTCGATCCCTGGCTTGGGGAGATCCCGTGAAGAAGGAAATGGCAACCTGCTCCAGTATCCCTGCCTGGGAAAATCCCATGGACAGAGGAGACTGGTGGGCTGTAGTCTATGGGATTTCAAACAGTTGGACATGACTAAGCGACTAAGCACGTAAACCCCTTAAAATAAGGGGATCATTTGACATGCTTGGGACACAGCCTCCCTCTGTATACAAGGATATCCATGTGGTTCCCTCCTGCCCTTCATCTTGGCAGAGATGAAGGACCCTGGGCTGCTTGAAGTTCCAGAGACCAGGGGCTAGGAGGTCTACACAGAGCTTGCCAGATATTCCAACCAACAGGCACCCACCATTCCTGTCCCCCTGGGACCCCTCTGCCCTTGACCTTGAAGGTCAAGCCTCCCCACACCCACCCCCTTCCTTCTGGCCCCAGG
This sequence comes from Oreotragus oreotragus, assembly GCA_006410675.1. Taxonomy (NCBI): domain Eukaryota; kingdom Metazoa; phylum Chordata; class Mammalia; order Artiodactyla; family Bovidae; genus Oreotragus; species Oreotragus oreotragus. The sequence goes on from SJYX01018103.1 coordinate 3,469, forward strand.
CAACAGGAAGCCCCAAGTGACCCTGGGCAAATTTCTCCCCTCCTAGCCTCACTTCCTTCATCTCTGGGCCCAGAGTTGGACCCAGTGGTCTCGAAGGTCCTTCAGTGTACAAATTCCAGGGTTCTTTTTTTTTTTGTTTAATAGTTGTATTCAAATACAGTTTACATACACTTCAGCCATTTGAAAGTACAGCTCAGTGGGTTTTGATATATTTGCAGATATGTACAGCCATCACCACTATCAGTTTTAGAACACCTTCAACATCTCAGACAGAAACCTGGTACCCATGAACTACCAGCCCTCCTAGCCTCCTCCCCCCGCCTCCGACACCACCATCTGCTTTCTGTCCCCTGGATTTCCCTACCTGGACTTCCATTTGAGTGGAATCGTGGAATACGTGGCCTTTTGTATCTTGCTGCTTTCACTTTTCAAGGTTCACCCACATCCTGGCCTGCATCGGTATTCTTTTTTTATGGCTGAATGATATTCCGTTGTATGGAGATACTATATTTTGTCTGTTCATCTGTGGATGGACCTTTGGGTGGTTTTGGCCTTTCGGCGCCCATGAATAAGGCCGCAGTGACATTCGTGTACAAGTTTCCGTGTGGATGTAAGTTTCTGGCTCTCTTGGGTACATATCCAGGAGTGAAATTGCTGGGTCATAGGGTAACTCTGGGTTTAACTGTTTGAGGAGTCGCCTGACTGTTCCACCAAGGGTTCTGTTTAGGTTTTCTGAACTCTTCTGTGAGAGTTTCTGGGTTAAGAAAAAAAGCTGCCCACTGTCCTGCTCTATAGCCTAATGGATTGTTCAGGCCTGTTTGTCCACTCACAGCCAGCCCTGCCTTCTGGGTCCTGCAGTGACCAGCTCCGATGTCAGGAAGAGATCAGAGCGAAGACAGGATGAGGGTCACAGAAAGTTCTATGTCCATGGCTTTAATCCTTGCCAGAGTCTGCCACACCGGCACTATGCTCTATAGCCTAATGGATTGTTCAGGCCTGTTTGTCCACTCACAGCCAGCCCTGCCTTCTGGGTCCTGCAGTGACCAGCTCCGATGTCAGGAAGAGATCAGAGCGAAGACAGGATGAGGGTCACAGAAAGTTCTATGTCCATGGCTTTAATCCTTGCCAGAGTCTGCCACACCGGCACTAATATCATGACCGTTTTCTTGTGATGTTTTTTTAAAAAATCGTTCATTCACTTATTTTATTTTTGGCTCCCCACTGTGGTGGCTTCTCTTGTTTTGGCTCAGGGGCTCTATGGCGCGTGAGCTTCCGTAGTTGTGACGCGAGGGCTTAGTTGCCCTTCGGCATGTGGGATCTTCCCAGAGCAGGAATCAAACCCGTGTTGCCTGCTTTGGCAGGCAGGTTCCTAACCGCTGGACCCCTAGAGAGGTCCCGGGTCATTTTTTGGATTAAAAAAATTGATTCTCTGGGAAATGATAAAACTCACTGGCTATCAAAAGCTACCTAGTGGCAAGCTGGGATTTGACCCAGTCTGTTTGAGCCCAGGGTCTGAGCACCTAACCAGCAGTCTGCACTGCTAACGCGCCTTGTTACTGAGCTGGTGGAGACTGACCTGCTATGCCTCTGGATTGCCCTTCGGCATGTGGGATCTTCCCAGAGCAGAAACCAAACCCGTGTTGCCTGCTTTGGCAGGCAGGTTCCTAACCGCTGGACCCCTAGAGAGGTCCCGGGTCATTTTTTGGATTAAAAAAATTGAGGCTCTGGGAAATGATAAAACTTACTGGCTATCAAAAGCTACCTAGTGGGCAAGCTGGGATTTGACCCAGTCTGTTCCTGCTATGCCTCTGGCATAGCATGGTTCCAGGGTTCCCGTTCTGCTCAGAAAACCTGGGGGTGGAGTTCCAATGCTGATGCCCATGACCCTGAGGAACTATTGAGGTGGGGAGGAGCCTGGCCCAGCCCCTCGTCTCAGTTGGCACCCGTGTCCGTTCATGTTGCCCAAGCCTGCTGGCTGATGAGCTGTGGTTGCGTTTCCGAGAATGTCACAATGAGTTGATTCCCCAGTAGCAATGCCCCTCCCCGCCCTAACTCCCCTGGGATCTGTCCTCAGCAGAAGGGACTGGGAGGAGGGCAGGGTCACCCCAAAAAGGAGGCCCCTTATCCTGCTTTCATGCATGCTCTGTCGTGTCCAACTCTTTGTGACCCCATGGACGATACCCTGCCAGGCCCCTCTGTCCATGGGATCCTCCAGGCAAGAATACTGGAGTGGGTTGCCATGCCCTCCTCCAGGGGATCTTCCCAGTCCAGGGAGAGAGCCCGCATCTCCTACGTCTCCTGTATTGACAATCAGATTCTTTTACCACAGCATCTCCTGGGAAGCCCTTATCTTGCTTTCAGTTCAGCGCAGTCCACTTGCCCAGTCATGTCCAACTCTTTGCAGACGAGGAAACATAGGCAGGCTGCTGGGGAGCGTCACACACTCAGGGTCCACTCAGGGAATCTCCAGATACCTCTCTGGGTCTGGGAGGCCAGCTTTTTTTTTTTTTAAAGCAGCTTTATTGACGTTTACTCAACATCCCCCCAAATTCATTTATTTAAAGTCCACAGTTTGAACTTCCCTGGCAGCCCAATGATTAAGATTGAGCTTCCAATGCAGTGGGTGTAGGGTTGATCTCTGGTCAGGGACCTNAAAGCAGCTTTATTGACGTTTACTCAACATCCCCCCAAATTCATTTATTTAAAGTCCACAGTTTGAACTTCCCTGGCAGCCCAATGATTAAGATTGAGCTTCCAATGCAGTGGGTGTAGGGTTGATCTCTGGTCAGGGACCTAAGATCCAACATGCCTTGCCGTGTGGCCAAAAAAAATAAAAAATTAATTTTTTTGAAAGTGCACAGTTATACAAATTTTAGTAAATTCACAGAGTTGTAGAATCATCACCGCAATCTAATTTTACAACATTTTCATCACTTGAAAAAGAAACCTGGTGTCCATTTGCAGTCATTCCCACAGCTACCCCCAGATACAGGCAACCACTAATCTATGTTATGTTTCTGTTGAATTACCTTTTCTGAACATTTTATATACATTTTATATAGTTGTTCTTTAGTCGCTAAGTTGTGGCCAATTCTTTTGTGACCCCTGGCCCGCCAGGCTCCTCAGTCCGTGGGATTCTCCAGGCAAGAATACTGGAACCATTTCCTTCTCCAGGGGCTCTTCCTGACGCAGGGATCCAACCGTGTGTCTTGGCATCAGCAGGTGGATTCCTTACCACCGAGCCACCTGGGAAGCTCTACATTTTATATATAACAGTGAAATATATATACACACACACACATATATGTATAAAATAGTAAAAAACTGACTTTTCCAGTAAGCCTGTTTTTGAGGTTCATCCATGTCGTGGCAGGCATCAGAATCCACTCCTTTTTATGGCTGAGTAATATTCCTTTGTGTGAACAGGCCATATTTTGTTTATCCATTCATGAAATGATGGACATTTGGGTGGCTTCCACTTTTTGGCTATTATGAACGGTGCTGCTGTGAACGTGCTCCTACAAGTTTATGCAGACGTGTGTTTTCATTTCTCTTTCCTTTCATAGATAGCCAGGCGTGAAATTGATGGGTCATAGGGTAATTCTCTGGTTAACCATTTTTTTTTTTAATAGTGGTATTGAATATAATGATTTACAGTGTTGTGCCAATCTCAGCTGTACAGCAAAGTGACTCAGTGCTATACATATAGACATTCTTTTTTTGTAATATTCTTTTCCCTTATAGTTTATCCCAGGATATTGACTATAGTTCCCTGTCCTATACAGTAGGACCTTGTTGTTGATCTGTTTAACTTTGTGAAGAACAAACTGCATTGCAGAGTGGCTGTTCTATTTTACACAAAGTTTCCAGTTCCTTCTACATCCTCGCCGATGTCATCACTGTCTGTTTTTTGGTTCTAGCCATCTGAGCGGGTTTGAAGGGTCATCTCCTTGGGGTTTTGATTTGTATCTCCTCTGATGGCTAAGGATGCCGAGCATCTTCTCATGGTCTCATTGGCCTGTTTTGGGGGAAATATCCATTCACAAATATTGCTCACTTTTAATTAGATGATTTGTTTTCTTCTCATTGAGTTCTTAGAGTCCTTGTTTATTTCTTTTATTTGTTTTTTTTGTTTGTTTTTTGAGTGTTTGATATGTGGAATCTTAGTTCCTCAACCAGGAATCAAACCTGTGACCCCTGCATTGAAAGTCTTAACCACTGGACCACAGGGGAAGTCCCTGTAAGAGTTCTTTACATAGTTTGGATAAAAGTCGCAGAAGGGCATCGAATGTCTCTGTTTCCAGTGCAGGCCCTGGAGATGGTGGGAACTTGCAGTGAGTGTCTGTCAGGCCCACTGAGTCAGTTCATTGTGGAACCAGAACCCAAGTTAGCTTATCTGCGGGGAGGGCGGTGCTCAGAGGAAAACCTCAGGGCCCCCAGGGCCTCTGTGCCCCAGCTGCCTTGGAATTGCAGTCAGAGTTAGTGGAGGCCTCTTCTGACATCTGCTTGAGATGGGGGACTCCTCACCTCTGACCCCTCAACCCCCTCCGTTCTAGTGAGGGAGTCTGTAACCCTGGCCTTGTCTACCTCAGAGCCTCCAAGCCTGACCTTGACCCCAGCTTCTATCAGAGGGCTGCCAAGTGGACTTTGTGGTTCATGCCCAGCTACCAAACCCCAGGCTGGGAGCCATCAGCCCTCTAAGGCACCCTTTCCTTCATCCTCCCCCGACGTGACCACTGACTGCCCCTGCCCCCCACCCCCCACCAAGTATTAGGAGCTGCTGCTTTGAAGATAGTGTTTGTGGGGTTCTCCAGGCAAGAATACTGGGGTGGTTTCCCATTGCCCGTATGAGCCCAGAGACAACCAGGCCCCGTTTTGCTCACCCGGCACAGACCAGGGGAAAAGAGGGTGTATCGGTCCCCTGAGGTCTGTGGTCCACCCTGACGGCTTTGGGCGTGGGTGCTGAGAACGAGTGACCCTTTGCTGGAGAAAATCTCCCAGCCAAAGGGGCTTTCCAGGCCCGGACAGGAGGCTTGGCTTTGGCTTGCACCTGGTGTGGACTGGGAGCAGCAGCAGGAGGACAGGGAGGCAGCCCGTCCCGGAGCGATGACAGCAGAAGCCGCAGGTTCAGGCCCCGCCTCTGCCCCTTGGTGGGCGATGCCAAGAGCTCTCTGCCCTTCAGTTTTCCTCTTCTGCGAAATGGGTTGGGATCCATCTCACAGGACTGGCTGTGGCCAAGGAGCCAGGGAGTCTGGCTAGCTAAGAGACAGCCAAAAGGGTGGCTCCGGGGTTATCCTCTTCATCACCTGATTCCTCGTCCCTGACCCCAGCCCGGCCGTCACCACCGTCAGCTTCTCCAGGCGGGGTGATGGAGCACCCCTTTGGGTTTCTGTGGCCCCCTGTTGGGCCCAGGCCCAGCTATGGGCATACTGCCTTCCTTCCTTCCTTCCTGGGCTGATCTGGAGCTCCTGAAAGTGAAAGGGTTAGTCATTCCATCGTGTCCAACTCTTTGTGACCCCATAGACTGTAACCTGCCAGGCTCCTCTGTCCATGGGATTCTCCAGGCAAGAATACTGGAGTGGGTTGCCATGCCCTCCTCCAGGGGATCTTCGCAACCCAGGGATCAAACCCAGGCCTCCCGCACTGCAGGCGGATTCTTCACCGTCTGAGCCGCCAGGGAAGCCCACCTAGGGGCAGGAATATGCCGTATTCACCTCTCTGAGGCTAGGTTCTCATCTTGCCCTCGTTTGGAGTGGGTGACTGAGACTGGCTCAGCCAACCACCCCTCCTCCCCTGGTGGCCCTGGGTTCAAGGATTCTGAAGGCTGAGCACAGATCTCAGGATGCATGGGCCTCATCCTTGTCTGAGGGAGCTGGGGACGGTGCCAGGCTGGGCTCAGCGCCAGCAGGGGAAGCTTGCTGTGTTGGCTGCTTGCTCTGCTGGCCCAGCCAGTGTGTGGGCGGGGGTTTTCTTACAGCAGAGGCCAGCAGGGGCTGGGTGCTCGTGCCTGCTGGTGCCCTGGGACCCGGGGCCTCTCCCCATCCTGGCTGGGCACTGACGGGGATTTCTCACTTGGGCCAGCCCTGGGTGGCTGGCGGCTCCTCTCTGCCAGACTAGGTGCCCAGTGGAATTGCTCTCTGACCCTGGGGTTGGCTGTCATAACTCTTTCCATTCCTGAAAGGAAGGAAATCTGGGAGGAAGGGGACTGGGTCAGGGTGCGTACATCCTGGTCCCTGGGTGGGTGGCCCAACCTCCCTGTTCCCGTCCCAAACTCAGTGGTTGTCACAGCACCGTCACATGATGCTCGATGCGTTTCTTCACCGGGGCAGTCGCGGTCAGATGCGTATTAATCATTAACGTAATCAATCAACACCCCACCCCCCATCCTGTACCCACCTGTCGCAAGATAAGGAGTGGGCAAATACGTTAAACATGAATTAGTTCTCTTTGGCTGTGCTGGGTCTTTGCTGCGCACGGGCTTTCCCTGGTTGTGGCCAGCAGGGGCTCCTCTCGAGTCGCGGTGTTCACGCTTCTCTCGTTGCAAACAGGCTCTAGGCGCCTGGGCCTCCGTAGTTGCAGCTCCCAGGTTCCAGAGCACAGGCTTAATGGTTGTGGTGCTCAGGCTTAGTTGCTCCGGGGCATGTGGGATCTTCCCGGATCAGGGGTTGAACTCGTGTCGCCTGCGTTGGCAGGCAGATTCTTTACCACTGGAGCATCAGGGAAATCCATGTGCAGGCATGTTAAAAGGGTAGCACAGTGGCTTATCCCCCAGAAACTGAATTGCCCAGACGGTCAGCAAGCAGCGCCCTGAGCCTCACTTCCTCGCCTGTCCTGGCTTTCTCGGGAACATACCGAGTCGTAATGTACGTAAAGGCACGCTCAGTGTGGTGCCTGGTCCGTGAGGGCTCAGTAAATGCAGGCGCCAGGCAGTGATGCAGGAGCCCTCTTGCACTGCCTCAGTGTGCTGCCTGCCCTGTGGCCACCCTCCCCCATGAGTGTGAGATGACAGCCAGTGGCCAGGAGACCCCCTGCTTCTTACTCACTGTCCTGGGCTGGGGAAAGCATTTCTTCCCTCAGTTGGCTAATGAGGGTCCTAANCCTCACGGCTGCCGCTCCTGACCTTGGACATGGGGTAGCTCCTGCACCATGCGGACGTCACTATTGTGCCACGCAGCCACTGCTCCTGTGGCAAGAGGAGAAAAGGAAAGATATACCCATTTGAATGCAGAGTTACAAAGAATAGCAAGGAGAGATAAGAAAGCCTTCTTCAGCGATCAATGCAAAGAAATAGAGGAAAACAACAGAATGGGAGAGACTAGAGATCTCTTCAAGAAAATTAGAGGATACCAAGGGAACATTTCATACAAAGATGGGCACAATAAAGGACAGAAATGGTAAGGACCTAACAAAAGCAGAAGATATTAAGAAGAGGTGGCAAGAATACACAGAAGAACTATACAAAAAATTTTTTCACAACCCAGATAACCATGATGGTGTGCTCACTCACCTAGAGCCAGACATCCTGGAATGCAAAGTCATGTGAGCCTTAGGAAGCATCACTATGAACAAAGCTAGTGGAGGTGATAGAACTCCCGTTATTTCAAATCCTCAAAGATGATGCTGTGAAAGTGCTGCACTCAATATGCCAGCAAATTTGGAAAACTCAGCAGTGGCCACAGGACTGGAAAAGGTCAGTTTTCATTCCAGTCCCAAAGAAAGGCAATGCCAAAGAATGTTCAAAGATATCCCTCAAGCTCTGTTGAAATGTCAGTTTTTAACTGAGGCCATTGGTGTAAGTTTATTTTCATTGAGAACAACTTAAGACAACATTTCTGGAACTGCAACAAAGCACCCAAGTTTTCCATGGTTAATGATAGAAAAACTGACAACCTAGATGAGTTTTCAAACTTATCAGAACTAATGCCCCTTTCACTATCTTGAAATGAAATTCAAAGACAATATAGCTTTCCTATGTACAATTTTAAAGTAATAAAGTATCTTATTGGTAATATAAAAGAGAAATAGACAGAAAGCAATCTATAATAAAATGACATATATTTTCATAAGTGAATGCTTGAGCATGCCCACCCCAAAACACATAAAACAGATGGCTGCATGAATGAAACCTCTACAAATACACATCCATGCAGGAGTACTATGTTGACAATTCAGTCATGATAAGAAGCATTGCAGTCAGGGATGGGATTTTCCAAAATGGTGAACCAACACTTGGTAAAACTTCAAACAAAAAAGAATATAATTTTTCTCAATTTACATAGTGGCTACATTCCTGGAGAATTCAGTAAAGAGAAAAATGATAAAACAATAAACTTTGCTTTTATATACAAAAAATGGAGCTTGCTTCTAGCCCCAAATGATAAGAACATATTTTCTACCTACCTGTATATATGGTGGGTTATTCAAAACTCATGAGACAGAGTTTGGACCTCTGAAGTAATTCTTCAGAATTACTCACTGTGAAGAATCATACTACATATTGAAGGACAGCCCCTAGATTTTATGTGCATGCTCAGTCACTCAATCATGTCCGACTCTTTGTGACCCCATGGACTGGAGCCCACCAGGCTCCTCTCTCCATGGGATTTTCCAGGCAAGAATACTGGAGTAGGCTGCCATCTCCTTCTCCAGTGAATCTTCCCAACCCTGGGATCTAACCCATGTCTCTTGCATCTCCTGCACTGCCAGGAGAAATGTTTACCACTGTGCCACCTGGGAAGCCCTAGTATAACTAGTTCATGTCCAGTAAGTGTCAGTGATTCTGCCCAATCATTATGATAACTACAAGTGTCTCCTATAAACACTCCTTAGGAGGTAGTAATGCAACCACTAGACAAAAAACTAGACAAAACTAGACAAACTAAAAAACTAGACCAAAAAAAAATCTGTCTGAATATTCATTCATCCATCACTTACTCAACAAATACATAGTTCATATGTTTCCAGTACGGTGCTTGGTAAATGATGGGACCACATAGCTTACATTATCTTAGGGAACATGGAGTATTTATAGTCATCATGAGACCATAAGGCAGTGCATAATTAATGTTATACTTAAAAGAGGTATAAAAAGCTTCAGGAGCTTATGGAATGAGCATGTCACTTCTGTGAGGAGTCAATAAAGACATCACAAAAAACACACTTTGATTGGACATTGGAGAATGTGCAGATATAAACAATTAGGGAGAGGTTATAGTTTGAGAAAATATATCTGAAGCATATGTGGGAAAGATTCAATCAGAATCTCAGATTTCTCTTGCAAGGACTCTAGGAAATCAGTGTGTTCAGGGAAATGTCTCCTGACTCTGGTTTCCTCTGTGAAAGGAGTGCCTGCATCTAAACCAGGGTGGCCAAAGACAGGAAGCAGGCGAAACCCATGAGTCACTGCTGTCAATCTTGTTATTATGAATCTTTAGGATGTCCTCAAATACACTGAGGGACTCCATAGGTGCTATTGCTGGGGAACTGACCAGTGCCCTCCAGCTGAAAGCTCATCTTACTAAATCAAACTGACCACATTATAAAACATCATGTTCTTTAGGGTAAGGCATCACAAACTAGTCATCATTGTGACTCTCCATATCTGGCCCTAAAGAAACGTTTACCAAAAAGACTGCTAAGAACCAACAAAACAAAGCTGTCAAAGCAACAAAAAGCTGCTTTTTAAGAGTCTATAAGTCCTCACAGTAAATATATACAGAATAGGGTTGTGACCTTAAAATATTTTTTATGGTTTCATGTTTTAATTTGTTCAAGCGAAAATATCCCTCCTTTTCCAATGAAAGCAATGTTTTATTTTTATTTCAATAAATCTAAAACATACTGATATATTTAGAGAAGGGGATATAAATCCCCAGAAATCCCATACCTCAGATATAATGATCATTAACACTTTTATGCTACTTCAAGCATAATTATGTGTCTATATATTTTGTTAATACCTACACATACAGCCTTTTGAAAGGAGACATTCTGTACATGCTATAAAACTGACTTTTTAAATATAAGGATATATTATGGGCATGTTTACATGTAGTTGGGCTTCCCTTGTGGCTCAGTTGGTAAAGAATCTGCCTGCAATTCAGGAGACCTGGGTTTGATCCCTGGGTTGGGAAGATTCCCTGGAGAAGGGAATGGCTACACACTCCAGTATTCTGGCCTGGATAATTGCAGGGACTGTACAGTCCATTGGGTCGCAAAGAGTCAGACATGACTGAGTGACTTTCACTTTCACTTACATGTAGTTGTACAAATAATTGGGGCTTCCTTAGTGGTTCAGTGGTAATGAACCCACCTGCCAATGCAGAAGATGTCGGTTTGATCCCTGGGTCGGGATGATCCCCTAGAGAAGGAAACGGCAAGCCACTCCAATATTCTTGTCCGGGAAATCTGATGGACAAAGAAGCCTGGCAGTCTATGAAGCTACAGTCCATGAAGCCACAAAGAGTCAGACATTACTTAGTGATTAGGTCCATCTAGTCAAGGCCAGGGTTTTTGCAGTAATCATGTATGGATGTTGAGAGTTGGACTATAAAGAAAGCTGAGCACTGAAGAATTGATGCTTTTGAACTGTAGTGTTGAAGAAGACTCTTGTGAGTCCCTTGGACTGCAAGGAGATCCAAACAGTCCATCCTAAAGGAGATCATCCCGAGCATTCACTGGAAGGACTGATGTTGAAGCTGAAACTCTAATACTTTGGCCACCTTATGTAAAGAACTGACTCATCTGAAAAGACCCTGATGCTGGGAAAGATTGAAGGAAGGAGGAGAAGGGGACGACAGAGGATGAGATGGCTGGATGGCATCACTGACTCAATGGACGTGAGTCTGAGTGAACTCCAGGAGTTGGTGATGGACAGGGAGGCCTAGCGTGCTGCAGTCCATGGGGTCACAAAGAGTCAGACACGACTGAGTGACTGAACTGAACTGAAACAACAACACAAATAATTAACTTATTTTGGGGACAGTTTCACAGAATTTCACTGTATGGATATAACACAATTCATTTAATGAATCCCTATGGATAGATGCTTAGGTAATTTTCACTTTTAGTTACTATAAGCATTGCTGCAAGTGAAAGTCTTTTGCATAAGTCTCAGCACACTAAGGCAGTTATTTCTTTAGGATTCATTTCTAGAAATAGATTTGCTGGGTATAAAGTTATGCACATTTTAAACATTATTACACACTGCCAAATTGCCCTCCAAAAGCTGTGTAATTTATATTTTCACAAGAGAAGTTGAGATATTTACTTGCTTGTAGCCTTACCAATAGTGGATATTATCAAGCCTTTAAATCTTTATTAATATGATAAATTAAAAGTTATATCTCATTGTTATTTTTAAAGTACATCTCTGATTAGGAAGCTTTTTATTTTGTCATTTGTTTATTGGCTTTTTATACTATAATAAATTACATTTATTTGTATTTTTTCCATTTTTTTCTCAAGTTGTTCATCTTCTTTCTGTCGATTTGTAAGAATTCTTTATACATTTAAGATATTAACTCACTGTATACCATAGTAACTACTCTATGGTGTTCCCAGTTGTACCTTGCATGTATTAGCTACAGGGCAAGTATTAGTTGACTGAAAGAATGAATGTTACAATATATCATACAAAAATTCTAAACTTCATGAAGTCAAATTTGTGTTCTTTTCCTCAGTAGTTTGCTGTGGCACCTTTTACTGACTTGAAGGAAATTCCCTCTTAATAACATATTATATAAAAAATATGTATTTAATCTTTAACTCTGCTGGATCTTATGTGTAAAATGTGAACAGAGACCCGATTTAAATTTCTTGCTAATACAGACCAACTGCTGTAAGATTTTTGACTGAATCATCAAGATTTTCTCCATTGATTAGAAGTGCTTATTTCATCATATATAAAATCCTAACATACTAGACTCTACTCATGAATATTCTCTTCTCTTTCATTTATCTATCTATTTCTTTTCCAGTACCACATTATTCCTATTACATTTACTTCACAGTATACTTTGATATCTGGTAGGGCAAGTTTCCCTAGGCCTTTCCTCCCTTTCCTGACCATCAATATTTTTTTCTCTTCCAGATGAAAGCATGAATCCATTTGTCAATAATTTTAAATTTGCAATTTAGAATGAATTAGCATTAAATTTACAGACTATTTTGCCCAAAGCTGACATCTTTACAATAGTCTTCTACTATAGAGAATACAAAAATCAACTCCCAAAATTACTTTCTACAGCTCTGGGTGTATTCTTCATTTTAAAGTTAATTACAATAGAGTCTAATTACTATTATCATTAAATTATTATATTCATTTGACACCAAAGATTGAATATTAATTATAAAACAAATTAATTCTACATTGACATTTGTTTCGAGTTACTGGTTGACAGCTTTGTTAAAATATGACATCTGGTTGAAGACAAGTCCTCTAACAATTCAAATATTTGTGATCCCATAGTGCATAGACTTCCTCACTAGAGTGCGGTCATGATGGGAACTACACTTTCAAGTACAGATGATCATAATAACAGTGATGATAGTTAATACTACAGAGTTCTTGCAGAGTTACAGGAGGTAAAAACTAGACCATGATCTAATTAGCTGGCTTAGTCTTGCTAGAAAAACGAGGCTTATAGAAAATGTTGCCAAAATCTAAGGGAACAACACTGGGGTTTTTGGCATTTCTGTTTGCTTCAAAGTGTGACCCACCCTGCAATCCTTTTATTCCTCTCCTGTCTAAAAAGCACCCAAAACTGAGAAAAATAAGAGAAAGTCTCTAAAATACAAGTTGAATGCAAGCAATCTACGAAAATCTACCACATAAAAATGTGTACCCTGTGTAGTTAAAAATCCTACTGGAGAGGTAAGTCCCGGGCACTAGAACTGAGAGACTTGTGACATTTCCCACTTTAACATTCTCCTAAAGTATACAATAATCTCTCCACTCTCTACTTTTATCTGCAACAAATAGAGAATATGATTAAGTGACAAGCTTTACGGCACAGCCTTCAAGTTCTGCATACTGAGTTTTAGGAAAGGACAAGTAGGGACACAGACATGCAAAGTTCTATCATCAAAAAAAAAAAAATCAAATATGTGAGAAGTGGCTTTTGGTTGGGGAGTAATGGAAGATAAAAATTAACATACAGGATGATGTCAGATCATAGATGAAACTGAATCTCAGTCCAAAAAAATAAAGAAAGAAAGAAGGATACAGTCTTTCAAGCAAAGAAATAATAGTATCCACAAAGAGCTTCTGGACATGAGACAAGAGTCAAATGGAATTAAAATATAAATGTTAAGAAAATACTACCAAATATAGATTCAATCATTCATTCATTTACTCAAAAAATAGTTATTGCAGGAGAATTCAGTGATGACGAAAACTGACACAGAACTTCCATGAGGTAGGATGAGGGTCAGGGTAATGGGTAGTATAAGGTAGTATATAGACAAATATACAGCATTATATCAGGTTTTATATCATTTTTACATCAAAATTGACAAGCAAAATTGAAACTGATCCAAAAATTTGGGAATACAACAACTGGCTTGAGTTTTCACTTTCTCTTATGAAAGAGGATTCATGTACCAGCATGGATCTCAGAACATGCAGTATCTCACTGAAACATAGGGACACAGACCCTAAAGCTTAGGCATTCACCCATGAGGAATGCCTATCAGGGGAAGATATAGAAGTCAAGCTCCTAATCATGAGATTTTTCTCAGCAGAATTTCTGGTTGTGGAAGATCATCTTTGCTATGTTAAATATTTATATGGTATGTAGGCATGGCTGTTTTATATGTCCACACATAAGCAATGGGTATTTTTTCAAGGGGAATAAGTCCCTTGGGACACTGAGCTGTAAGACTCTCTAGTCAAGAAGATTCTTGAGAAGTGAGGAAGTAGAGGGCTCCCTGACACATGGCTCATCCCTTAGAAAGCTCTGTGGCATACACAAGGCCTGACCCTTTGAGGAGTCAGGAGAAAAGCTGAAGTTTCCCACCATCTTCTCAGCTCCTTCCTCTCTTGAATGTCTTCTACCACTAGTAACACCCTTCATGTGATTAATTAAATAAAGGATGATCCATGCTTCGTGAGTATCCCCACAGTTAACCGTTAGTTAGCCATGTCATAGCACTCATTTCATGCTTCTGTTTGTGTCACAATCTCACTAAATCATGAATTCCAAGCACCAGGGCCTCTCGCAGAGCTGACAAGGATGCATGAAAAGAAGGTGTGATTAGTTATATGGAAATGCTTAGGAAAACGCAGATTGCCAAGAGACTCTATTTTCAGTCATTCTAACCATAGTGTTCTATACCGAAAAACTGTCCTTCCTGCAAAGTTTCCATGATGTTTTCTTATTTTTCTTCTTCATAAAAGCTTATATTTCCCCCCTCTCAGAAGGAAATGGCAACCCACTCCAGTATTCCTGCCTGGAGAATCCCATGAACAAAGGAGCCTGATGGACTACAGTCCATAGAGTCACACAGAGTCAGAAACGACTGAAGCAACTTAGCCACATACTCTCGGATTTGTACCACACTTAATAGTAAGTCAAAGGGAAAATCTACTGAGCTGCAAATAACTAAAAAATAAGAATTTTTTACCCTTTTGTATCAGTTACAGTTCTTAAGTCTTAAATCTGAAGAACGGGGAGGGTAGAAATTCAAACAGGATTTCTACATTACAGGCTTGAGGCAGAATTTCTTTGGGAAATTTTGGGGTTTTGTTTTTCAGGCCTTCAGTTAATTGAGTAGAGCTCACTCACATTATGAGGGCAAATTCCTTTACTTGAGGTCAACTGATTGTAGATTTTGGTCTAATCAACCTAATACCCGCAGAGCAACATCTGAACTTGTTACACTAAACAACTGGGCACCATAGCCTAGCAAAGTTGACATATGAAATTTAACCACTGTGCCTTCATTCTGGGGATAGCACATAACTTTTGCTCAGTATAATCAAATATAAGACAAATTATATGACAAAGCTGGTTTTAGATTCTGAGTGGGAACAGAAATTCTTAAATTCTTAAATTAAGCTGATTCTTAAATTCACATCAAAATAACAAAGAACATAGAATAACCAGAATAATTTTTCAAAAGAAGAACAAAGTTGAAAAACTACACAACTGTGCATTAAGACCTCACAAAATTACAAGATCAAGACAGTGCTGAAGTGGCATAAAGAGGAACATATAGATCTACAAAATAGAAAACAGAATCCAGACATAGAGTCATACATATATGCTCAACTGCATTTTGTCAAAGGTGCCATGGTAATTCAATCTGAAAGGACAATCATTTCATCAAATGGTGTTGGAAAAATTGCATTTTCAGTTGGAAAAAATATGAGCCTTGATTCTTCCCTCAACACCTACACAATAAATAACTTGAAAACTTACAGAAGAAAACACAGCAAAAAAAATTCATAATATCGAGGTAGTCAATGATTCCTTACAGACAGTGATACTACTCTGTATCTAACAGCAGTAGATACAGAGCATCTATTAATATGTACACAAAGTAGAATGACAGGGACACATCATTGCCCATAGGGGACATGTCATCCACACCCATAGAATGTACACCACCAAGGGTGAACCCTAACATTGGACTATGGGTAATTTGATAGTAAACTATGGCCTTTGGGTAATTTTGATGTGTCACAGCAGATTCATCAGTTTTAACACATGCAGCACTCTGGTAGGAGATGCTGATAATGGAGGAAATTATACATGTGTTGGGGCAAGGGGTATAGGAGGAGTCTTTGTATCTTTCTCTCAATTTCACTGTGAACTTAAATCTTCTCTTAAAGAAATAAAGTCTATTAAAAAAATGCCCTAGATAGCATGCCAAAGTCTCAGACATAAAAAAGTGATTAAATGGATTTCATAAACCAAGATCTGATCTTTGAAAGACACCATCAAAAAACACAAATCACTGCCACAAATGATATCCAGAATATATTTTTAAAGATCCTATAATTTAAGAACAAAAAGACAAACTACCCAAAATTTAAAAATGGGAAAGAAACTTAATAAAATAAGAAATATGAATGGTGAATAAGTGTATGAAAAGATATTCAGTGTGATTAGCAATAAGAAACATATAAATGACTAGATACTACCACACACTCACTGGAATGAGGAAAATTAGTAAAAATATTGGTGAAGATGTGGAACAAATGAAACTTTCATGCATTACCAGTGAGAGTTTAAACAGTAAAACCATCTTGGAAAACCATTTGGCAGTTTCTTAAAAAGTTAAATGAACATCTACCCTGCAACCTAGAAATTTCACTCCATGTACTAACTCATGAGAAATGAAAACATATATCCACATACAGACTTATACAAGAATATTCTTAGTAACTTTATTTTTAATAGTAAAAAACTGGAAATAATCCAAATGTCCATCAATAGGAAAATGAGTAAATTGTGGTATATTTTTATCATGAAGTACTTCTCAGTAATTAAATGGAAAAACCCATGCCTATCTGCAATAATATAGATGAATCTCATGGAAGCTATAATGATGAAAGGAAACCAGATTTTTTAAAAACCATACTGAATTATTTCTTAAAATAAGAAAAGCACATTACACTCTTCTATGGTGGCAGGTGAACAGTGGCTGCCTTTGAATGGGAAGGAATTATTTAGAAAGAGATATGAGGGAGCTCACTGAGCTGTGGGTCATACTCCAACTGATATATGTGTTACAGGCATATATACATTTTTCAGAACTCAACAAACTACACCCTTAAAATAGGTTTATTTTATTGCATGTAAAGTATACCTGGGCTTCCCTGGTGGCTCAAAGGTTAAAGCGTCTGCCTCCAATGTGGGAGACCCGGGTTCGATCCCTGGGTCGGGAAGATCCCCTGGAGAAAGAAATGGCAATCCACTCCAGTATTCTTGCCTGGAGAATCCCATGGACGGAGAAGCCTAGTAGGTTACAGTCCACGGGGTCGCAAAGAGTCGGACACGACTGAACGACTTCACCTTCAAAGTATACCTAAATAAAAAGAAAAACGTACTCCTTTACATGAGCAACAATTAGAATGTGTAATTTTTACATATGTGTGAATATGTCTGGACTAGGCATTCTATAGATCTGTATGTCCATCCTTTTGCCATTTACAATTTAAAAACTGCAAGAAGCATAAAAATACACAACTCTCTTCAAATTAATCTGTAAATAATATCAACAAAGTATCTTATAGAACTTGACAAACTAAATATTAAAATTTATACTGAAGAACAAAAGGCCAAAAATTGTCATGACAATTGTGAGTAAAAAGACCAAATAGGGAAATTTGTTCTGACAGATGTGAAGACTGACTCTGAAGTTACAGTAAATGAGACAATGTGATAATGGTATGGGAATAAGCAAACAAACTGAGGGAAAATATAAAACACTTGGAAACAGACTCACAAGTATATGTAAATATACACAGAGCAGAGAGGTAGCATTAAAATCTATAGATGGACTCACCAATAATATTGTGTTAGAAAAATTGTTTATCTATATGGGAAAAAAATTAGAGTGCCGTTTCTCTCCACATGGGGCTTCCCTGATAGCTCAGTTGGTAAAGAATCCGCCTGCAATGCAGGAGACCCTGGTTCGGTTCCTGGGTCGGGAAGATCCACTGGAGAAGGGAAAGGCTACCCACTCCAGTATTGTTGGATTTACCCTGTGACTAAGCTGGTAAGAATCCACCTGCAATGTGGGAGACCTGGGTTTAATCCCTGGGTTAGGAAAATCCCCTGGAGAAGGGAAAGGCTACCCACTCCAGTATTCTGGCCTGGAGAATTCCATTGACCGTATACTCCATGGGGTTGAAAAGAGTTAGACACGACTGAGTGACTTTCACTTTCACTTTCACTCCACATACATACACACACACGCACACTCCCTCCCTCTTCCCACTCCCATCTCTCTCTCTCGCCTCCCTCTCTCTCTCTATATATATACACACATATATGTTTATATGTATATATTAACATATATATACAAATTTTATACATATATAAATATATATATACATGTTTGTATGTATATATTAATATATATATACACACAAAAGATAACAGCAGAACTTTAAACAGAATTTTAAAACTTTAAGATGAATAAATATATCCATATCTTTACAGTCTTGATATAGGAAAGAATTTCTTTAAGTTACAACCCCACCACCCAGGTCCTGGATTCTATCTTCTACTCTGCTTTTATGAGTTTGCCTTTTTTTTTTTTTTTTAGTTTGACTTTTTTAGATTCAAATAATATGAGTGAGATCATGAGGTATATGCCTTTTTGTGTCTGGCTTATTTCATGTAAGGTCCTTATATTATTATAAGGACCTTATATTATTATATTATTATACTTTGGTTATATTCAGGTCTATCCACACTGCTGCAAATGACAGGATTTCCTTCCTTGGGATTCTCTGAGGGTGACAGATTAATTAATTAGCTTGACTGTGGTCATAATTTCACACTGTACACATATATCAAACACCAGGTTGTATACCACACACAATTTTTATTTATCAAGTATACATCAATAAAATTGGAGAAAAATAAAGGACTCACTTTTTAAGTTGATTCACTCACAGGTCTGGTAAGTTGGTGCTGACTGCCAACTGGGAGTTCAGTCAGAGCTCTGGGCTCAGTCCTTCACTCTGTGTACCTCTCCACTGCCTATGTGTACTTCTTCACAGCATGATGGATGGGTTCCCAAAAAACCCATCTCAGACAGCCTGGAAAAGGTGAATGGCATTTTTTGTGACTTGGCTTTGGAGTCAATATAGCATCATTTCTGCCAAACTCTAGACAGTCACAAAGTCCTTCCCACTTTCAGGTGCAAGAGACACAGATTTCATTCCTAGAGGAAGAAGTAGCAAAATTTTAGAAAAGCATGGTAGATAGGAAATACCACTGTGACTATCTTTGCAAAATACAATCTGCCACAATTAAATCAATCATATTTAATTTGATTAAATTAAAAGCAAACACTTCACAGAAAATAAGTTACACACTAAAAATCCTAACACATGCTACTGTAAAATATACATCCATAGCATATAAAGAGTTCATAAAAATCAATATTAAAAATGCAAAATAATCCAGTATGAAAAAACAGTAAAAAATAGAAACAGATTTGCTTCAGAAAAGAAAATCCAAACACTAAAAAAATACAAAAATGTGTTCAACCAATCTGGAAAATGTAAACTGTAACAATAAGAAATTATTTTAAATACACCAGAATGGCAAAATTTCTAAAGTCACTCAGTGTCAAGTGAGTGACATAAAACTAAAGTGCAATAAACTAAAGCAACTAGAAATCTCACACACTATTGGTCAGAGTTTCAGTAACTGATTACTTTAAGGGCTAGGAAATATCTGGAAAAACATGGTATTCATGACCTATGATTCAACTTCCATTTCTAAGTATATGCATTAGAGAAATGCTCACTTACATGTAGTGGGAGAAAAGTTTATGGAAGAATGTTTATTGGGATATTATTTATAGAGTGGTGAGAAATTTACAACAATGCAACTATGCATCAATAAGAAAATGGTCATACCAACTGTGGTACATTTATATAAGGGAGTATTAGTTAAAATAAATGGACTACATCTCCAATAATCAAATATCAAAATATATACAAGAATATAATGGAGAGCAAAAATACAAATTTGCAGAATGGTATGTTAATATGATGCCACTTATATAAAGTTTTAAAACATTAAAAACAACCCTATGTATTATTTATAGTTACACACCTATGGTGAAAAGTATGAACCAGGTATGGTCATATAAAACAAAAAATTCAGAACAGTGATTACTATAGAAAAAGGAGAAAGAGATGATATAAAATGGGATTAGGTTGTGTACCCAGTAGTACAAATGGGTACAAATGCTAAATGTTTTGCTATTTTAAAATTAAAGGGAAACATGTAATATTTTTAATATTAGTCAGCATGTGTTTATTATCCTCCAGCATACAATTTTTTAAACATACAATTTTGTACATTAGGAATATATTTTAATAAAGTCCTCTGTCTCTGTACCACAGCTTGAGAGAATGAAACTTACAGTGAATCATATTCAGCAGTGACTATCTACCATGGACCAAAACTCATTCTGCAGTTGTAGAAACCTGTGTCTAGAAGAAGACTAGACTTCCTTAAAGCCACATAGTAAGTAAGTTCTTAGTATAAATGGACTAAGGAGAGTCTCATGATCAGCTCTTTTCTTCTACACCTTACTCTTCAGGAAGATTTTTAAAAATGATCTTGGCTGCAACTGCCTAACCCAGACAGGAATGATAGGTGTGACAATTCCTTCCAGAGTAAATTAGACAGATGAGAAAGGGTAACTACTGCCCAAAGAAAGGCAATGCCAAAGAATGATCAAACTACCCCACAAGTGCACTCATCTCACACGCTAGTAAAGTAATGCTCAAAATTCTCCAAGCCAGGCTTCAGCAATACGTGAATCATGAAATTCCAGATGTTCAACCTAATTTTAGAAAAAGCAGAGGAACCAGAGATCAAATTGCCAACATTCCTTGGATCATCGAAAAAGCAAGAGTTCCAGAAAAACATCTATTTCTGCTTTATTGACTATGCCAAAGCCTTTGACTGTGCGGATCACAATAAACTGTGGAAGATTCTGAAAGAGATGGGAATA
>SJYX01018103.1:24499-43139 GCA_006410675.1 Oreotragus oreotragus
CGCTGGACTGGAAGAAACACAAGCTGGAATCAAGATTGCCGGGAGAAATATCAATAACATCAGATATGCAGATGACACCACCCTTATGGCAGAAGTTGATGAAAGTGAAAGTGGAGAGTGAAAAAGTTGGCTTAAAGCTCAACATTCAGAAAACGAAGATCATGGCATCCGGTCCCATCACTTCATGGGAAATAGATGGGGAAACAGTGTCAGACTTTATTTTTTTGGGCTCCAAAATCACTGCAGATGGTGACTGCAGCCATGAAATTAAAAAACGCTTACTCCTTGGAAGGAAAGTTATGACCAAGCTAGACAGCATATTAAGAAGCAGAGACATTACTTTGTCAACAAAGGTCCATCTAGTCAAGGCTATGGTTTTTCCAGTGGTCGTGTATGGATGTGAGAGTTGGACTATAAAGAAAGCTGAGCATGGAAGAATTGATGCTTTTGAACTGTGGTATTGGAGAAGACTCTTGAGAGTCCCTTGGTCTGCAAGGAGATCCAACCAGTCCATCCTAAAGGAAATCAGTCCCGGGTGTTCATTGGAAGGACTGATGTTGAAGCTGAAACTCCGATATTTTGTCCACCTTATGCGAAGAGCTGACTCATTTGAAAAGACCCTGATGTTGGGAAAGATTGAAGGCAGGAGGAGAAGGAGACGACAGAGGATGAGATGGTTAGATGGCATCACCAACTCGATGAACATGAGCTTGGGTAAACTCTGGGAGTTGGTGATGGACAGGGAGGCCTGGCGTGCTGCAGTTCATGGGGTCACAAAGAGTCGGACACGACTGAACAACTGAACTAACTGACTGACTGCCTGCCTGCCTGCCTGCCTGCCTGCCTTCACTCCTAGGCAAGAGAGTGGATTATAAATTCAGGTATAACAGGCCTAAGAACCAAGTATTAAACAATCACCCTCTCAACTTCAGCATTGCCCTCTCCACTGAACTCTACTGGAAAAGAAAACTACTCACAGGAGATATGAAGCCCTCAATCCTCCAAGTTAAGTCTAGTTCAGTCCAGAATTGGTGATTTATAGAGGGAAAGTGTGTGGGACGCAGAACTTCAACAAAGTCATCTGGCATTGTGTGAGAGCCCATTCATTTCACCTACCTAGGGACCTCCCTCCAAACCTAGAGAAAAATGGTCAAACATCCTACCTACAGTCTAGGAGACTGATCAAGAAGTGGACAGGAACTAGTTTATATTTCCCGAAAATATTTAAAATTTTGAAGTCCTACAAATAAAGTAGCCTAATACTCATTAACTTTAATGTACTCTCCACAACTGCTTCTGTGAAATGTTATTGTTTCCTTCTAATATTTTTAGCTTAATGAACCTTTTAGTCTTATTGTGAGCAACACCATTTATAATGAAAAATAGTCTCCTTGTGTAGAACAAAATCTCTCACAACATCTGAAGATAAAGGCAAACAAATTGTTTAGATCATCCTCCCCAGTTTTCTGATCAAAAGCTGTCTAAAACCCTGTCTTGGATCCTGGGTGTCTGAAGGACAATACATGAGTGCTAAGTGACTTCAGTTGTGTCTGACTCTGTGACCCTACGGACTGCACTCTGCCAGGATCCTCTGTCCATGGGATTTTCCAGGCAAGAATATTGGAGTGTGTTGCCTTGCTTTCCTCCAGGGGATCTTCTAGACCCAAGGATCCAACCCCAGTCTCTTGCACTGGCAGGTTCTTTACTAGCGCCACCTGGGAAGGCCATACCACCCCTACAAACATCTACTATATACATAAACGGTCACATAGTCTACAAGGATGTTGCTTCACAAAATGGGAGGGTAGGAGAGTGGCTGAAATTCCCACCCTGAGACAAATCACTAAGTGACCTTTGTCAAGTCAGCACAGCCTCCCTGAGCCATTCTCTTCATTTGTCACACTGGCATTACAATACTGACATATTCTACCAAGGCTTCCAAAGTTTATGTATGGGAAAGGGTTTTGAAATATAGCTGTCTCTGCAAGTACCTGGGAGATAGCAAAGATTTCTACATTAGTTTGTGTACACTGCACATACAACCAGTTCAGTGAAGAAGGAAATTCAGAAAGGAAGACAGAGGATAAAAACAGAACACAGAAACTACTCAGATTTTTCCTTAGGGCTCAAGTTACCTTCTCATACTCCATCTCATTTCCTACTCTATTCTCCAGCCATCAGCTTACTCTGCCCCATCCTTTATACCTGGATCAAGACAGGGCACCAGTTACAATATAAGTAAGTGTTTCCACTGTCTGTGGCCCAGTTTTCCCACCCCCTTCATTTACCTCTCATGCTACTTCATTTTCCTAAAAGCTCTAGGATTTAATTGCTGCCTCACATAACACTTTTCCCCACCTTTTTATTCTCAGTGTACATCACTGTAACCAAAGGCAGATTCTTCACATTTAGGTAGAAACTGAACTCAAATACATTTATTTTTACTTTAAAAACATTATAAAGATGTTTCAGCAGATCTGACAACTACTTCCCAACCCAGCTATGTTAGAAACTGGATTATATTTTCCTGAGTTTTGTTAATTTGTATTCCAGATCAAGTAACATCCTGTGCCTTCTTCTCAACTGTCCTTCCACTGCCTGCAATAAATCTGAGAAAAAAATTTCTTTAAATTAGGCACCATTTCTTTTAATTAGCCACAAAAAAACCCAGGAGGTTTTTCCCTGGGGACATAAAATTATTGACCTCCGCACTACCTCTTCTGCTATCCAGAAACAGATCCTGACATTACCTGTACATGGATGGAGGCTCTCATCCTATCCCCTGCCCCACAGCAGCAGTGTGTATTTTCCTACTTACAAAGAAGATCTGAATTTCTGATGTAATTCTCATGAACACTGTGCAAACTCTTCCCATGATATTTGACCATTATATTGAGAAGCCATGCTCTGGGCAAAGTTCAATAAGTTAAATTTACAGGTAATCGGATGCTTTACTACTTGTTAAATTTATAACATCATTTCTTTGAAAATCAGTCTTCAGTTTAAATAAGTCACCTGTTCTTGATCTTCTGAATTCTCTTTAATGCAAAATTCAGACTGGTCTGCAAGAAATCTCAAGATTGAAGTATGGCAAAATTAAGACAGATGTTGCACTTGATGTGATATAATCATTATTTTTACCATACCGCCTATGGTTCACTAAAGAAATATAAGAAATAGGAGACAATTACTCTTAAGTAGAGAGTTTTTTCTTATTTTCTATATGACTGAATGTTCTTCTCATTACAGCTTCCAAATAAAAGCAAATGACTATTTGCCTGAATTTACATGGTGTTAGACTCAAAACTACCTAAAGGATCTGCAGTAAATGTCTGTTGACCAGACACAGTGTGCCAGTCACCGTGCTTGGCTGGCAGTAAGATGGTGAAGAAGGTACCGTTTTTGAGCTTGAGCATCTTAGAGACTGATGGGGGAATGCAGTCATGTAAACAATCACAACTCTGTGTAATAAATGCTATTAAAAAGGAAAAGAGGACATGGAGAAGGAATGGTAACCCAGACTGGTCATGAGGTCAGAAAATACTAGTACGTGATTTGGAGGAAGAGGGAAGAGATACAAGTAACAGGGTGAGACAGGAGGCCAGACACTGAGGGCCTTAGAGATTATATTAAGCTGGGACTTTAGCTTGAAAACAATGCAAAGTTATTACAAAATGTTTAATACACAGAGGATGGGTATAATCAGATTTTTTAAAGCATGTACTGTTTTACAGCATGGAGACGGATTGAAAGAAGAAAGTTTGGAGACGTGGTAATATGAAAGAGACATTCACAGAGGCAGGGAAACTGCTCAGATATGAATGGACAGCCAACCAGGCAGCTGGGAAAAAAACCTGGGAAGACTCTCCTGACAGTGGTTGTGCATCATAGGTAATCAAGTTTCAGAAAAGCAAAACTCTCAAATATCAAAAATAATGCATCTACAATTAATAAGTATCCCTGTGCATGTAACAATTCACCCACAGCTCTGTGAAAGGAGATATACTTGGGACCAGGGAGATCTGAGTTAAAATCCCACACCTGTCAGTGACAAGGGATATAATCTTGGGACATTCAACTGAACTCAGACTTCCCTCATCTGCAAAATAAAAATGATGTCTCCACCTCACAGGATTGTCGCAAGGATTACAGATATAAAGAGCTTAGCACTGTGTTTTGGTACATAGTGATTCTTATTAGCACATGCCTGTTGAATCTGAAAAAGTTATTCAAACAGGAGTCCCTACCCTCCAGGGACTTATAATTCTTACAGAGGGAGAGATCACTAAACTACCTAATGACAGACTTGGCTTCTCTCCAATTTAAATCTCTGGTTCCATTCAAAAACGGTCACCATCTACAAAACCAGGAAGAACAGGAGGCTGAGAGTAAGGAAACACGTCTTGTTAAAATATGTTCCAGCATTAGACCACCTACTGTCTTGGTTCTAAGCAGGTAAACCCAAAGGTAATCCCTACCAATGCTCGCCATGTGTAGGGCCAGCTCCTAGACCCAGGACTGGGAGAAAGGCAAAGGAAGGCAAGAGAAAAACTGACACAGCTCTATTAACTTTGTGTGTGGTTGCAAAGGTATAACTACCAAGAAAAGTGCCTTCACATCACAAGTATCACATGCAACTTACTAAAAATAGAGTAGTTGTCTTTTTTGGAAATGTAGCAACGAAAAAGATGTTTATCTAATTCTATTTTCATTCAGTCTCTTCTCCCCAGACTCATTAGGAATCAGGTAGCCCAGAGTTAAAATCTGAGTTCAGCTACTCTCCAACCATGATTTTGGGCATATTAATATTCTAAGCCTGGGTATCATCAACTATAAAATGAAAATAAAAATGAATTATATAGCATACATAAAATAATATACACTAAATGCTAAGCATAATACTTGGACATATTTAGTACTAAAATTATTTATTAGTATGTGTGAAACTCACTTCAGTTCAGTTCAGTTCAGTCGCTCAGTTGTGTCCGACTCTGCAACCCCATGAATTGCAGCATGCCAGGACTCCCTGTCCATCACCAACTCTCGGAGTTCACTCAAACTCATGTCCATCAAGTCGGTGATGCCATCCAGCCATCTCATCCTCGGTCGTCCCCTTCTCCTCCTGCCCCCAATCCCTCCCAGCATCAGGGTCTTTTCCAATGAGTCAACTCTTCGCATGAGGTGGCCAAAGTACTGGAGTTTCAGCTTTAGTCGTGTCCAACTCTTTGCGACCACATGGACTGTAGTCTGCCAGGCTCCTCTATCCATGGAATTCTCCAGGCCAGAATACTGGAGTATTCCCTTCTCCAGGGGATCTTCCCAAGGGATCAAAGGCAAGACTTTACCATCTGAGCCACCAGGGGAGCCCCAGCCACCAGGGAAGCCCCATATCTATTACTAGTTCACTAATTATGGCAGCTATATGAATACAGCAATTGTGCCCCTTTGACCATGTCCATCTTCCCCTCTGCACCATAAAAAAACATTTCCCCTACTCTATACCTCCGATAGCTCTTCTTGTCCCAGCAAAGCTCACACAGCTGCTATCAGGCCACCTGGCTATGTCTGTTCTACAGGCAGAGATCTTTTCTGCTCGGAAAGAGAGTCAAAAAGACCAAAGGTCACTGTGGTTTATTAGAAACAGCATCAGCTTGGGTGACAGTACAATTCTGTCACTTAGGAATTCTGTAGCCTCACACAGAGTCACTTAACTCCTGTGAGTTTGTTTCCACATGTGTACAGCAGGAAATATACACATACTTCCACAGAAGTGTTAAAAGAATTACATCACAATATTTATGTAAAGGTGCTTTGGAAGTTGTAATACACTCTCTCAATGAGTAAGTCACTACTAGTATTACACAGGTGCAGAGTAGTTGCTCTTTTTTGTTTTCATCACACTATCTCAGATCACACTATTAGAAAACCCAACAGGTCACACTAGCACTTAATGCATAAAATTTGTTTTCTTTGAACACTTAGTGATCAGGGTCACTTAGGATACGGTTTACTGAATTTTCCTATGGAGTACTTCTGGATTAGAGTGATTTTATCTTCTGCTTATTTTTTTTTAATTTTTATAATTATAGACTCACAAGAAGTTGTAAAATTCATACAGATAGGAGGTTCTCTCTACCCACCACCTTGCTCCTCCCAGTGGTGACATTTTATATAACTACATTATCAAAACCAACAAAATGGAGATTAAAGCTCAAAAAAAAAAAAAAAAAAAGGCGAATTCTGTAAAACAGTAAAAAGAAAACACTTCAGAGTAGATAAAACCAAAACCCTGGCAATCATAAAAGAAAAAGATCAAAGAATTTAACTACATACAAATATTTTAAAATTCAACATTTGTTGAGGAACCTCCATATTATTCTCCAAAGTGGTTGTATCAATTTACATTCCCATCAACAATATAGGAGATTTCCCTTTTACCACATCTCCTCCAGCATTTATTGTTTATAGATTTTTTGATGATGACCATTCTGAGCAGGGTGAGTTAATACCCCCTTACAGCTGTGATTTGCATTTCTCTAATAAGTAGTGATGTTGAACATCCTTTCATCTGCTTTTTGGCCTTCTGTATGTCTTCTTTTGAGAAATGTCTATTTAAACCTTTTGCTCACTTTTTGATTGGGTTGTTTTATTGCTACTGAGGTTCCTGAGCCATCTGTATATTTTGGAGATTAATCCCTTGTTAGTTGCTTCATTTGCAAATATTTTCTCCCATTTTGAGGGCTGTCTTTCATTTTGCTTGTGGTTTCCTTTGCTGTGTAAAAACTTTTAAATTTAGTCAAGTCTCATTTATTTTTATTTCCATTATTCTAGGAGGTGGATCAAAAAATATCTTGCTGCAATTTATATTAAGAGTGTTCTGTTTTCCTATAAGAGTTTTATAGTACCTGGCCTTACATTTCGGTCTTTAATTCATTTTGAATTTATTTTTATGTACTGTGTTAGGGAGCGTTCTGATTTCATTCTTGTACATGTAGCTGTCCAGTTTTCCCAGCACCACTTATTGAAGAGACTGTCTTTTCTCCACTGTATCTTCTTACTTCCTCTGTCATAGACTAGGAGGTCACACGTGCACAGGTTTATCTCTGGACTTTCTATCCTGTTCCACTGATCTATATTTCTGTTTTTGTGCCAGTACCAGAATGGTTTCTTTTTGTTTTGGCCATACTGCACAGCTTGTGGGATCTTTGTTCCCTCATCAGGGCTTGAACCTGGGCCCTCAGCAGTGACAGTGTAGAGTCCTAACCAATGGACTGCCAAGGAATTCCCAGTACCATACTGTTTTGATTACTTTTGTATCTTTGTAGTACAGTCTTTAGTCAGGGAGCCTGATTCTTCCAGCTCTGTTTTTCTTTCTCAAGATTGCTTTGGGTATTTGAGGTCTTTTTAAAAAGTGGATATACGTATAACTGATTCACTTTGCTGTACACCTTAAACTAACACAACATTGTAAATCACCTATATGCCAATAAAAATTTAATAAAAATACAACATGGAAAATATAAACAAAATAACAAGAACACAGCAAACTAAAAATAAATATTTGTAATATATATAAGAGCCATAATTTTCCTGAAACATAAAATAAATATTTCCTCCAAAATCTACTTATAAAAGGGCCAAAACTTAAACAGAAAAATGGGCAACTGTATAGAGAGATTTCATAGAAAAAAAATGGATAATGGATGCTTAAGAAGACATTCAACTTTAGCTATAATTAAATAAATGATAACTAAATTAGAATTTTATATAAATAATTTTAGGAAAGATCAAAATGTTTGATGTGAAAAGTGTAAGGGAAACATGCTCTAATACACTGGTAGTAGGGGGGAAAATGGTGCAAACTCTTTGGAGGGCAACCTGCAGCTGAGTCCATAGATATTTCTCTCCATCTATGTATTCAAGCTTTCCACAGTTCCCAGAAAAATTCTTACTTGAGATTTAATAAATAAATATATACACACATATGTACATGGGAGTTAAGTAGTTTAAACCATCTCCCAATCTGCCACCCCAAAATATAGCAAGACAAAAGAATGTGAAGACTGTTAGACATATGTTTTAATTTTCTGCTCAGGTCACATGTATTGTCTAAGTAATTTAGTCTAACAGTACAGGTATCTGTTTTGCTAAATCAGTTAACACATTCTGTGTAGAATAAAATATGATAACCAAACAGCCTGTAGTTAAATATGACAGTGTACATATATTTGTTGTTGTTATAGCATTCATTATCCTAAATACAAGATAGCAAAAATATTCTTGGAGTAAACCTAAATAATAATGAATTGGAGGTGGCTGGCTCACAGCCAACAACTTCATAGGTTCAATTAGAATTCTAATACATTTATTAAATAAAACATATTCACTGTTATTTTATAATTAAAACTTCCATCCAGTACTCTCTCTTCTAGAAATATATCTGAAATAAATTAATCTCAAATAGAAAAGAAAACCATTTGTTCAGAGCTATTGAAAAGTACTGCTATCGGCAACTGACAAAAATTAGAGATCATGTGTGGCAGGGTGAGCTACCCATTCACTAAAAATGAGTGCTTCCTCTCCTCAGAGAAGTGTTGCAGCCGAGAACCGGCAGCTTGTGCAGGACCTATCTTTCTCCACCCTTCATCTGTCTGCTGACTGAATGCAGGAGACTGAGACCTTAGGGAATAGTAGAGTCTCAGGTGGGAAGAGCCTGAGTCTCTGAATCATCACCTGGAGAAAGGTACCTGGAAACCATGAACACTCACACTGGACCTTCACATGAGCAAAAAAATTAAATTTAATTGTAATTGGCCATTGAAATTTTATTTATCACAACTAGTGTTATGCTAAATAGTACATCAACCAAATAAACAACAGTACAGAATGATTAAAGAAGCTTATAAATATATCAGACAGAGAGATAGAGATCAGCATCTCTGGGGCAGGCTCTGTGTTGACCAGCCCCATTCTAAACACAATGTGGGACACATGGAAACTACTGTCTACTCAACAAATGCAAACACCCATTTATACAAAGACACTTGCTCCATTCAAATTTAACTACACTTCTTGTCTAAAGGTAGTCTATTTTCCTTTCCTACCTAAAGCTGCAATTTCTTAGAGCAATCTCTTTAAGCTGCTCAGCCTTCTGCTTTAAATCAACAGTATACAGCAAACCATGTAAGAAGCAATAGAGAATTAACTTGAGATTATCAGCCTAATGATACAACTATCACAGTGTGGAATGCTTTGTGAAAAGAATATCACTACCAGAGAATAAAATGAGAACACATTTTCTAGGATTTCACCAGGTATCTACATCTGTGTGCATGTGTCAAGTTTTTGTTTGGTGTTTGCCTGAGCTGCTTAAGGCTTTTGTCCAGTGAAGACACAATCCTGCCTAATTACTATATTCCATTTGTCCTATACCTAAGAATACATGGTTTCCTTTTTTATTAGCTTCTCCCAGAAAAACAGAACCATGACACAGAATCTGAACTCAACCCAATTAGGAACTTGCAAGTCAGGATAAAAGGAAGAAGCTCCACGCATACTGCATACACCCTGTATTCCAGAAACAGATCTGAAACATCCAGGTGGGCCAGAGCCAGCAAGTTCACTTTCCTGTCACCAAGTTACCACTAATAGGAGAGAGGATGCCTCTGCATTACCTAGGAATATTTCCTTATCTGCCAAAAGGAAATTGCATTTCCCTCGAGGAAGCCAACCCTTCCAATCTCAGAGGTTTAATGGGTATTCACTACTAATCTTCTCCCTTGCACAGCACATATAAGGAAGCAAGTGAGCAACCCACTCGGTTCTATTGAATGGGTTAATGGTTTCTGTGTTTCCTCTCTAGTCCCCTTACATTCTATTCTCAGTACAGAAGCCACAGTAAACCCTTAACAATATGTCAGATCACATCAGTCCTCTCTCAAAGCCCTGTGTTGGCTTCCTGTTTCACGCCAAGCAAAAATGGCTTACAAGGCCTATGTGATCTGGCCCCCCATGATCTCTGTCATCTTCTCCTCTCCTTTCACTAACTGTTCCAAGAACACTGGCTTCCTTACTTTTCTTCAAATAGAAGAGGCTACTCAAAGGCCCACACAGGTCTTTGTACTTGCTGGTCCCTGCATAAAGAGTATTCCTGCCCTAGACACCCTCTATGACTAACTCACAGATCTCTTTCAGGTGTTTTCTTAAATATGACCTTCTCAATGAGTGTCTCTCTCCCCCAACACACAAACCCTAATGCTTTTCTTGCTTTATTTCCCCCATATAAGCTATTATCTTCCACCACAGTAAATATTTTCTTAATTTGCTTACTGCCTTCTCTTGCTATAACATAAGCTCCATCAGGGCAGGGATTTTTGTCTGTCTATATATTGTTACATCTGCAGCCCTTTAGTTATAATAGGTATCAATTAATATTAATTGAAAGTAAAAATTATATGTTTATTGGGCACAAAGTTAGTGTATGCAACAGTGTTACCATTGTATAGACTATGTGATTTTAGCACTAAAGCAACAGTTCACAGTCTTTGGGAGTAACAAACATACCATAAAATTATGGGACTCCTCTGAAAAATAGAGAATCTTCCTTTATTACTTCACAAGAATTCAAACCACTGTTGTCTTGATTCATTCTACTTGCACACTCTACCCCAGACTTCAGCCACTGTCATCTAGATTTTGCTGCTAGATTTTGTTGTTACTCTGTTTTTTAAAAAGATTATTTAAAACTATTTCTCCTGTATCTTGATTTCAGACTATCTCCACCGTCCTCTATTAATTCCTGAACACAAATGACCTAATCTGGGTTCGCTGACTTTCCATATGTTCAAGAAAAGTGTAGTCATTGAACCCAAGAAGAAAAGCCCATCTCTCATTCTGATACTATTTGAGTAAACCTGACACCGTACGAGACTAGTTCCCTCGTCTAAACAGCTCATTCTCAGTTTCTATGCCACATTTATACAGAGCTGTTAGTTAGGGGTCTTGTTTCCAGCTTTTCCTTTAGAGTTTCTTTATCACTGGACTTCCCTTGTGGCTCAGACAGTAAAGCGTCTGCCTACAATGCGGGAGACCGGGGTTCAGTCCCTGGGTCAGGAAGCTCTCCTGGAGGAGGTAATGGCAACCCACTCTAGTTTTCTTGCCTGGAAAATCCCATGGACAAAAGAACCTGGTAAGCTACAGTCCATGGGGTTGCAAAGAGTCGGACACGACTGAGCGACTTCACTTTCATAGTCTTTTATCACTAAGACAAGTAATAGAAAATTTAAAAATCAACCATAACTCTACCTCATATTCCTCTCAAAAATCCTGCAACAAATCTTTTTTCCAGGCCTTCCCTAATAGAGTATTGTTTTCTTGAGAAGTATACCATAGATACAAGAGAAAATACTGCCCAAATACATTTCAGTTCAACCCCTAATGATAATATAAGAAGGCATTGTACATAAATGCATTACTATTTATTATAATATAATTATTATTGTTATAATCCTACAATATAAGTTAGAATATTTTACAGAAGGAAAGCTGAGCTCTCAGAGGGTACAATTCCTCACAGTTCCTACTAAGATTAAAATATAGACCTGCACACCTGCCTACATTCTTCCCATCTCACTGTGTTGCCTCTGTGCCAGGGCCAAGTTCAGTCCTGATAGAATCTTCTTAACTGAAACTTATGGCCTCATACTCCCTCATGCTATTAAGAAACTGAATCATTAGAACTTGGCAACATTTAACAACTCCTAGTGAACAGATTACATAACACTCTGCATGTAATCATTTACTGAGCAGGTAAATTACTATTTTAATCTAATGTAAAAATAGCTCTGAAGTTGTTAGTGTTAATGAGAAATCATCATATCCACATTAGTGACTTGCACCCCTAAATAAATGACACTTCATTCATACTGTAGCTTATAAGATAATGCTTACTGGAACTTAGTTTAATTTTATTACATAACTTTGAAGATACAGATACTTAAGGAATTTAAATCAAGTATTCTAAATTAAAGAGTTAAGAAAACCATATTTTACAGTATCAGAATCCTCCAAATTTCTCTACTCTAGCCTAGGTTAAGCTCCATGTGAGATGAGTTATTGCGATTCAAAAGTAACAACTGTATAGTTCTAAGTTTAAGTGAAACAGTATTAGAACACAGGAAAAAAAGTAAAAAATGTACTTTTAAATTAAGACCAAAAAGTTAGAAGATAAGTCAGATAACAGCACTTAATTCATCTACTTTTCATCTACCAAAATGCACTAAAAATACCAGAAGAAAGAAAGTTGCAAAAGCACTAGAAATCAGTAATGTTGATAAGTGATCTGTCAGTTTAAAAAATTATTTTTAATTCCAGAAAGTCAGAACTAACAACTAAGACAAAGTGATGGTAGATCTACACCTAAGCCATTGCCCATTTCAACCTCAATGTCAGGGGTGGGAGGAACAGAAAAAAAAATGTGAAGAAATAATAGAGACCTTCCAAATAATGAAAATAATATACCTAGACATCTAACTACTCTAACCCCCCACACACGCACGCACACACACACACACACAAACACACACACACAAATGAGAGTTGGACCATAAAGAAGCCTGTGTGTCAAAGAACGGATGCTTTCAAACTGTGGTGCTGGAGAAGACTCTTCTTTGGATTGCAAGGAGATCAAACCAGTCAATCCTCAAGGAAATCCTGAATATTCACTGGAAGGACTGATGCTAAAGCTGAAGCTCCAGTATTTTGGCCACCTGATGTGAACAGCTGTCTTACTGGAAAATAACCTGATGCTGAGAGAGATTGAAGGCAAAAGGAGAAGGGGTTGGCAGAAGATAAGACGGTTAGATAGCATTACCAACTCAACAGACATGAATGCGAGCAAACTCCATGAGAGAGTGGAGGACAGAGGAGAGTACTGTGCTGCAGTCCATGGGGTCACAAAGAGTCAGACACAACTTAGTGACTGAACAACAGCAAACACAGAAAGAGAATAAAACTATACCTTAACATACCATTATCAAAATCAGTGATTTTCCTCTAAATCAGTGATTAAGAGGAAATCTTAAATAGCCAAAAATGTGGGGGGAAGACACAGTAAGTAGAGAGAAACAAATATGATGGCAGATTTCTCACTGGAAACATTACAAATGTGAAAGCAGTGGAGCAACAAATTTAAGTACTTGAAAGGGGGGAAAAAAAAACTGTCAACCTAGAACTCAATATCCAGCAAAAGTGTCTTCCAAATATGAAGACAAAATGAGTAATTTTTCAATAATAAAAAAGGTGAAAGAATTCATCACCAGCAGATTCACACAATAAGAAATGTTAAAGGAAGAAGGCAGAAGAAGGCATTTTTTTCAAGCAGGGGAAAAATTATAATAGACAAAAACATGGATTTACACTGGAAATTATAACTACATGGATAAACATACAAGATTTTTCTTATGATTTGCACCTTCTTAAAATATAGTTACTTAAACAAAAATAACAGTGCAAATGTGGCACTAAAACATATATATAAGTAAAATGTTGAAAACAATTTTAAAGATATGGAAGTATACAACTGCAACATTCTTACACTTTATGTGAAGTTATCACACCTCACTTGAAAGTAAACTGGTAAGTTTAATTATATAATTATAAATATAATTAGATATATAATTTAAATAAATCACCAAATTAACAAAACTAAGGGTTATACCTAGTAAGTCAACAAGGGAATTAAAATGGAATTAATCCTAAAACAAAGAAGAAAGATAGAAAAAAGGGAACAAAGGATATATGGGACAAATAGAAAAGAAAAAGATGACAGATTTAAATCTAACCATACCAACAACCACATTAAAAGTAAGTGTAAATGGTGTGATAATCTCAATTGAAAAACAGACACGGTCAGATTATGAAGCAACATAACTACATGTTGCCTACAACAATGCATTTTAAACATAAAAACACAAATAAGCTAACATTAAAAGGCTGGAAAAGTGTATACCATGATAACACTGGGCTTCCCTGGTGGCTCAGAGGTTAAAGCATCTGCCTCCAATGTGGGAGACCCAGGTTCGATCCCTGGGTCGGGAAGATCCCCTGGAGAAGGAAATGGCAATCCACTCCAGTATTCTTGTCTGGAGAATCCCATGGACGGAGAAGCCTAGTAGGTTACAGTCCATGGGGTCGCAAAGAGTCGGACATGACTGAGCGACTTCACCTTCATGATAACACTAATCAAAAGAAATTAAAAGTATATTTCAGAGAAAAAATTTTTAATAAAATTTTATTGGAGTATAATTGATTTACAATGTTGTTTTAGTTTCTGCTGTACATCAAAGCAAATCAGTGTTACATATAGCCACTCTTTTTTTAGATTATTTTCCCATACAGGTCACTAAAACATATTGAGCAGAGTTCCCTGTGATAAACAGAGGTTCTTATTAGTTACCTATTTTATAGTAGTGTGTGTATGTCAATCTCAAGAGAAAAGAGAAAAAGTTATTAACAAGGATAAAAAAATTTATAATTATAAAGGGGTCAATCCATCAAAAAGACATAACAGTCCTAGTTTCTTCACCTAATAACATGTTTCTTCACCTAATAACAGGTCGTCAAAATAAATGAAACAAAAACTGATAGAATTACAAGAAGAAAAAGACAAATCTATAATTATAACTACAGATTTCCATTTGCTCTCTCAAAAGTTGAAAGAACTAGTAAACAGAAAAACACAGAAGATATAAAAGACTTAAACAACATAGTCAACCATCTTGACCTTAGTGACATTTTGTAGAACATTCCACCCAACATTAGCAGAATACATAGTCTTTTCAAGTGTATCCAGAATATTTATCCATATTCTGGGCCACCAAATCAGTCTCAGTAACTATAAAATGTTTCAAGTCATAAGTGCACACTTTCATCAACGATCTTCAAGGTTTTCTGATTAGTTCATTCCATAATATTGGTGGAAACAATTCATTAAATCACTACCCACAACAGCATACAGATCATACTCATTTTTGCTTCCATAATTATTTGCATACTGAGTGATTCTTTCCTTACCTCAACAGCATCTTTGTTCAAGTGGTTCCTGGAAATTTTTTTTCAGCAATTGAAAGGTATGTCACAAGCAATATGAAAGTGATTTTGTATTACATTAGAAAAATCCTGAGGATAAAGCTTTATGTTCAACAATTTTTTGAACATGTATTTGTTTTTCATCTACTATAGAAGATAATGTGTTAATCATTGCAAGGGACAATGAAAAAAACCTTAGAATGATATGGGTGTTTTTCTCCCAGTTTACCTAAGTCTTTCCCATTTAGCACTGAAAGCTTCACATACTGGGAATCCCTACAATCCTGAGAAAACCAGATGGTTGGCCACAGGGGCCCTTTATTGGTTGCAGTTGTGACAATGATAACAGTAACCATGGGCCAAACTGAAAAGTTATGAACCTTTCAGACTTAGTGTCAGGTCTACAATCAGAATATATTTGCATGATCTGGAATAGCACATTATTGTAAACAAAGTGTAGAGTCAGACACTGAACTATGCCTAAGCGTGAATATAAGCAGTTGACCTTCCACACGGTCACAGACGAAAGTCTTAGCATTTCAAATTCTCTGCATGCAATGCCAAGTAAGTTTGACTCTGTTTTTGTTTTAAAGGAAAAGCTAAAGTAAGCTTAATTTTCCTTGATAGTTAATACTTTAATCCCATTTAAAATATAAAAACTTAAGACTGATGAATTGCAATATTATGACTATAAATAAGTATTCAATGGATTCCTTCCTCAGAGAATCTCTTGGCACTATTTAAAGGAATGTTATCTACTGAAAAAGGTTAATCAACTCAAACTCAACAAAAGGTCTGATTTTCATTGAAAGTCCAAATGTCAAAATCTGAGACGGGCTTTAAGTAGAGCAAAACAAATTTAATATGTGTGATGCTGCACCCCTTGATTAAATTTGCATCCCTCAAATCCTTACCAGGAAGACAGTACGTATTTTGGGAGAATGACAGCAGACATTTGCCATAATGACAGTAGACATTTTGATGATAATTTCTAACATATACATGAGGAATACTTGTCTCTAGTTTTATTATCTTGTAGTGTCTTTGTCTGGTTTTAACATCAGAGTAATGTCAGCCTCTAAAAAATGAGTAGAGAAGTTGAGAACCATGTCTATTTAATCTGTAAAGAAATTTAGTAGAATTAGTATATTTCTACTAAATTTTCTAAGTATTGATAGAATTTACCAGTGAAATTGTCTGTATGGGAGGTTTTCATTATTTGAATGTTTTTAAGTATGAATGCACATTCTTTGATGGATAAACTTTACAAATTATTTATTTCTTCCTGAAGGTATTTCTATAGTTTGTGTCTTTGGGGAAATTTTGCAAGTTTTTCAAAATTGTCAAATTTATAGGCATAAAGATGTTCATAATATTTCCTTATTGTCTTTTCAATATTTGAAACTTTATACTGGTATTCTTTTAAAATTCATGATATAGGTAAAAGCATATTCTCTATCTACTTTCTTAATCACTT
This sequence comes from Oreotragus oreotragus, assembly GCA_006410675.1. Lineage (NCBI taxonomy): Eukaryota > Metazoa > Chordata > Mammalia > Artiodactyla > Bovidae > Oreotragus > Oreotragus oreotragus. Next base: position 41,064 of record SJYX01018103.1, read on the forward strand.
CTTTTATTGAGTTTATTGATTTTTCTCTATTGTTTTTATATTTACAATTTCACCTACTTCTGATTTTATTTTCTTCTACTTGTTTTGTGTCATATCTATTCTATTAAGGTATATCTTAAGTCATTAATTTGAGACCCTTACTCTTTCCTAATATAAATATTTAATGTTGTAGATTTTCCTCTAAGAACTGCTTTAGTTACATCCTATAGATATGCAGTGCTTTTGCTTTCATTTTACTGAAAATAATTTTTAATATACCATGTAATTTCCTTTTTGACCTCTGGATTTGTATTGTTTAACTTTATAAGTTTGGGGGATTTTATAGATATTTTTCTATTATTAATTGCTAATTTCACTGTAGTCAGAGAATAAACTTAATATAATTTTAATTTTTCTAAATATCATTTGTTCTATGGCCCAGTATATAGTTTGCCTTGATGAATATCTCATGTGCACTAGAGAAGAATGTATTCTGTTGTTGTTGGATAAGGTATACTATAAATTTCAACTAGGTCAGGTTGGTTGATTGTACTCTCAAGTCTTCCATAACCTTACTAATATCAGGGTACTAAAATATCCTATTATAACTATAAATTTATTTCTTTTTTGTAGTTCTGTGGAATTGTCTTGCTTCATTTATTATCAAGTCCCCTTGTTAAGGACATAAACATTTAGAATTGTAGAGAGAAAATCAGTAGCATTTGGAAGACCTGAACAACAGAGTCAAGCAACTCGATTTGGTTGATACTTACAGAATGACATCATCCACAATTTACACTTCTAGTCAACAAAGTAATAATAAGTAAAAGGAGACAAATATAAAAATATTCATTACAGAACTGATTATGATAGTAAAAATAAGTAAGAACTGTCCAGAAGTATAGATTCAGATATATAAACTGTTATTTATGGGCATGATGAATACTATGAAGTAGCTGAAATAAATAAATCATATCGTCATGTATCAAACTGGTTAAATTTCAAAAGCAAAATGTTGAATAAAAGAAGCAAGCTCTAAGATAATACATACAATATGATGAAGTTCAGCTTTACAAAATCTAGCTAAAGGAAATACAACCACAGTGTAACAGAATGTGTGAGACACAGACAATGCAGAGCTTAGAGGATAATATATACTTATGTAAAAAAGAAAAGGTTTCAAATCAACTACCTGAATCTTTACACTAAAAATCAGAAAAATAAAAGAAGAAGCAAGTAGAACGAAAGGAATCATAAAGAGCATAAATCAATCAAATTGAAAATCAAAAGGAATAGAAAAAAATAAGTCAAAGAAACCAAAAGCTGATTGTTTTAAGAGATCAATAAAACTGATAAGCTTCTAGCCAGACAAAAAAGGAAAAACAGAAACAAATTATCAGTATTGGGAAATAAATTAAGTACAGCTACATCATAAAAATGGATGAACTTCTATAATATACTATTCAATTAAAATTTTATTTATATAAAAACTGAGAAGTACAAAATTAATAGCATATTTTGGATCAGATACAAATGTGGTAAAAACCAAACAAAATAGTATTGGAGTAATCATCACTAAAATCAGGAGTTTGGTTATATTAATATGAATGGAGGATGAAGTAATTAGGGTGGGACACAGAATCTTTCAGAGATAAAGGTGACATTTTGTTGAGGGTATGGAGTATTTTTTTTATTGTCTTTAGTTAAACCATAGGGAAAGCTCAATCTGTTTTCCAATTATTTAGATTGTTTAATCCTGAAATTCCTTAACAGGAACTAGCAACTTCAGGAAAACCGTCAAAATGAATCTATAATTGAGCAATGACAAGGCTAGCAGCATTCTTTTTCCTTCTCCAAATATATCACAAACTTCTACTACTAGTAGTCTGACAAAACAGCACTGACTCTACAAGACACTTTCTTTTCTTGCAGAGAACCACCACGTATTAACTAAACAATGTATAACGTTGAAATAAAGCATGAATGTTGAAACCTCTAACCTGGAAAAGAGTCAGCACTGCAATATTCTTTACTCAGAATCTCTCCTTATATGAGTAATGCTTTTATTTTCCTCCAGTGTAACCCATCAACTCAATT
>SJYX01018103.1:43295-76721 GCA_006410675.1 Oreotragus oreotragus
ATAAAGAGATACAGGGAGTGGGGGGGGGGGGAGGGGGAAAGAGATACTAGAAATCAAATGTTTGAATTGGTGGATATGGAACTTTAATTTTTATATTATCCATAGAATCTATAAATTATAGGAGAAATGTTGATATGTTCAACATGGTTTGCTTTTTGGAACTATTTGTTTCTCAAGAGGATCTGAAGAGTGATTTCAGATATTCTTTTCCCCACAACTTTTGCTTCACTGACTATGCTAAAGCCTTCGACTGTGTGGATCACAGCAAACTATGGAAAATTCTTAAAGAGACAGGAATACCAAACCACCTTATCTGCCTCCTGAGTGACCTGTATGCAGGCCAAGAAGCAATAGAACTAGACATGGAACAACAGGCTGGTTCAAAATTGGGAAAGGTATATGACAAGGCTGTATGCTGCCACCCTGCTCATTTACCTTACATGCAGATTACATCATGCAAAATGTCCAGCCAGATGACTCACAAGGTGGAATCAAGATGCCAGGAGAAATATCAACAACCTCAGATATGCAGATGATATCACTTTAATGGCAGGAAGCAAAGAGGAACTAAAGAGCCTCTTGATGAGGATAAAAGAGGAGAGAGAAAAAGCTGGCTTAAAACTCGACATTCAAAAAATGAAGATTATTGTATCCACTCCCATCATTGCATGGCAAATAAATGGGGAAAAACCGGAAATAGTGAGAGATTTTGTTTTCTTGGGCTCCAAAATCACTGCAGATGGTGACTGCAGCCACAAAATTAAAAGATGCTTATTCCTCAAAAGAAAAACTATGACAAAACTAGACAACATGTTAAAAAGTAGAGACATCACTTTGCTGACAAAGATCCATATAATTGAAGCTATGGTTTTTCCAGTAGTCATGTACAGATGTGAGAGTTGGGCCATAAAGAAGACTGAGCACCAAAGAATTGATGTTTTCAAATTGTGGTATTAGAGAAGACTCTTTTCAGAGTCCTTTGGACAGCAAGGAGATCAAACCAGTTAATCCTAAAGGAAATCAACTCTGAATACTCATTGGAAGGACTGATGCTGAAGCTGAAGCTCCAATACTTTGGCCACCTGATACGAAGAACCAACTCTTTGGAAAAGACACTTATGCTTGGAAAGATTGAAGGCAGGAGGAGGGGACGACAGAGGATGAGATGGTTGGATGGCATCACCAACTTNAATCAACTCTGAATACTCATTGGAAGGACTGATGCTGAAGCTGAAGCTCCAATACTTTGGCCACCTGATACGAAGAACCAACTCTTTGGAAAAGACACTTATGCTTGGAAAGATTGAAGGCAGGAGGAGGGGACGACAGAGGATGAGATGGTTGGATGGCATCACCAACTTAATGGACATGAGTTTGAGCAAACTTCAGGAGAGAGAGAAGGACAGGGAAGCCTGGTGTGCGACAGTTAATGGGGTCTCAAAGAGTCTGACATGACTTAGCAACTGAACAACAATAATGAATGTGTAATCCTCCTAAACAGGTTGATCACTAAACTTGACAAAGGAAAAATTCTAGAGAAATCTGTTCATCAAAAGATACTTCTTCAGCAAAGATGACAGAGAAGTTACACAGAACAGATCTTACTCAGTCTTCTGAGAATAGTGATTGGTCAGCAACTAGAAAAAGGTTAAGGCAAAAAAAAACTGATAAGAAAAACTAAATATTTTTACCAAATGTGCTAGTAGTTGAAAGCAGTAATATGACAATATGAACACAATAGTAAATATAATCCGAATCAATGTCAATTTGTTGAGGTCAGATATTTTCTTTTTCTCTATCCGTACTAAACCTGGCAGAGATAAATGTTCTGCAATATGACAATTATATGTAATAAGGATAAGGAACAATAAACATCACTGGACACAGGATTCCTCAAAACACTGTGACTAATTCAATCTCATCAAGGATATGCAATCCTCCAAATCACAAACATAGGCTGTGTAGCAGCCTAGAGGATATGCCAAAATTCTGGCTACCATGGCAGTTTAAAGAATAGTTTCCTGAACCACACATGCCATACAGAATTAAACGGGCAGAAAAGAAATGAAAAAGATTATATCAATGATTGATGTATAAGTCAACTGCAAATAATTCTACTCATCTTGTAAATCTTCATTACCACACTTAATTGAGCAGGCTATATGCTCATCAAAATTCAAATCAATTTACTTTATTATAAAATTTTGAAATGTCTGATTAATTAAGCCAGTAGCTTTCACATCTATTACAACTTTTATTTATATATAATTTATGTCAGGGAAAATAGTCACAGACTTTGTGTCCTGTTGTTTCCCTTCAACAGCGTCATGATAATTTATGGAGATAAGCTCCAACCTTTATTGGGAAACCCAGGAAATCACTATCAGGCTATGCCTGGTGGGATTGTGAAGATGATCAGCAGAACAAAGGGTAACTACTGAGGAGGGAATGGCAACCCACTCCAGTTTTCTGGCCTGGAGAGTTCCATGGACAGAGGAGCCTGGTGGGCTACAACCCATGGGGTCACAAAGAGTCGGACATGACGGAGTGGACACTGATGTCTCACTGTTGGTTGAGATACTTCTGCTGAAAGTCCAGAAGGTAAAGAAGCACACACTGCAGGAATCAGCAGTGTTGATAGTCACAAAGCAGCATTTACAAGAAACAAACTCAAAACTGACCTTACAAAAAGTCCCTCAAAGAATACACAGTATCAACCAAAGGCAAGAAACTAAAAAGAGTAAAAACTTGATGCTACTATAGAACAAATCAAGCATATTCATACTAATTTCAAAAACCATAATTTCTTCTTGGTGAAAACACAAATCCATATGGCATTGTGGGTCTGCTAGACTACTTTAAGGATGATATGATTTCATGTATGAATTTATTTAAAGTTAATTTTAAAGGGGGATCTTAATTTAACCATTTGTCACTTGCAACTGGCTACTGCTTTATTTCATCACCACAATATCAGGACTTTGATAAACTAGACTGAGGTTTTCTAGAGTTCCGATTTATTCATTCCTTGATTTATTTGGTTGAGGGTCACTGTTTTTAAAGAATGTAGGCGGTCTTAAATTAAGACCATTTGAAATAAGATAAACTCATTTATAATCTAGGAAAAGTTAAGTGGCTCAGCACTTTACCTAAGCGCCTGACCATGACTGGGAGCCTCTAGCAGCAAGGCAGAACTACAAATAAAAATGAAGTTGCCACAGAAATTTCAGAAAGGTTATGCTTCTCTTTTACTGCATAATAACTGACTAGTCAGTTCTATGCCCCCATATGAAACAAGAGGATTCATAAGAGTAATGTTAATAACATTTTGAAATCCTTTATGAGGAACACCTAAATACCAGCTCTGACATTCAAAACCTAAAATATTAAAGAAAAATCAGTATTCAAATTGTAACCCCTGTATAGCTCTTTCTCAGCAGTGTCCTGTTTGCAAACATGAAGTTTGCCTGCACGCATGCTAAATCACTTTCGTCCTGTCTTACTCTTTGCCATTCCATGGACTATAGCCTTCCAGGCTCCTCTGTCCATGGGATTTTCCAGGCAAGAATACTGGAATGGGTTGCCATGCCCTCCTCCAGGGGATCTTCCCAATTCAGGACTGATCCAGGAATTGAATCCACATCTCTTAAGTCTCTTGCAATGACAAGTTTACCACTAGCGCCATCTGGGAAGCCCAGAAATGAAGTTTCGATATCCCCAATCATTAAAACTCCACAGAATATGATTTTCTAGTTAAAATCTACAGATTAATTACTGTGAAAGCAGCTAGACCTCTCCCCTTCCCCATGAAAAAGTAAGCCATAGGGAGGGCAACTCTTCACATGTCCTTGTAGCTGCCAAATATTAGGAAATAAATGTGATACAGTTTCAAATGTGCTTTTAAAGGCCACTTTAATTATAAGTATGTGTGTATTATTTCTCATCATGCATACTCTCAAACACTACAATGGAAAAAATAAACTAAACTCAATCATGACTATGCCATGAAAAAAACAAGAAGTGTGCTCTGCAGACACACACAAATTTCTACAGATTCTGGGCACACATGGTGCACAGCTGTTGACTGAATCTGGCCCTTGGGGGGCAGGATGAAAGAAAACACAATTAGAGGTGATATAAGCAGGTGTTTTCCTTTGTTTGTTTGCTTTCATTATTTGAGTGGGAAGAGCAAGATAACTTCCTGTATGGCAAAGCACACAGAAAAATTTCAAACCCTCCATTTAATTGCTTTGTCTCTTAATGGAAAAAGAGACAGTGTTCTCTCTAGAAATGAATTCACCTCCATGCTCATGGAGTGCAAGAATGAAAAAAAAAGTCTTGTTGGTTAGAGCTAAAATTAAAATACATTTATGACACTAAATCTTACTCTGCCCTAACTCCTTAAATATTAAATGGACATTAATGCAGAACTTACTCTAGTTCACCTTTTATTATAGATAATTCTAATTTTCTCATTCCTCCTATCAGAAATAAACTTCTCGAGGTCAGGAATGATATTATTCATTTGCGTCCCAAACACAGACCTTGCATAAATATTTATGGAATGATTTGCATCCAGTAGACACACCAAAATATCTGTAGAATGAATCAATTCTGAGTCCCAGAGGGAAATGCTACGAGAACAAGATCTTTTTTGGAATCATGATATTTGAGACAAGTGTAGTCTATTTATCCAGGTAACAAATTTCACTTGCTGGAAGTAATTTAATGCAAGGAAACAAGGTAGACACTTCAAGTAAAATCCTCATGTTTCCAAAGCAGAGAGGTAACAGAATGAGGATTTTTCTTCCTCTCCCTCCAACCTATTTCTATTTTATCAGTTACAGAGTTTTAAAACACTGAAAATTCTAAAAAGTTCATCAAAATGAAACTGTACTACATGTATGAATATATATACACATATACCTATACACATATACACACTTTATGTGTGTGTGTGTGTGTGTGTGTGTGCATGTGCACAACACACACAGTGGGCTGATTTTAGCTTAAAGGGTATCAATATGATACTGGCCATAAATACTGAGAAAATTTTAGGCAGAAGGGAATTATATTAAAAAAAGAAAAATTATATGACTGAGTTCTAATGAGGCAGTCAGTATTAGATTAAATGCATGCAAAGGCATCAAAAATATTTTTAAATGAATCTTTTAAATGAATAAACATATGTATGTATGTGTGAATGGAGAACGTTGGAGTAGTCATCATAAACAGAATAAAAACAGACACCTTTAGTATTCTCACTCTTCAGTATTTTTTAATAATGATATAAAACCATCCATGTACTACTATTCCTTTTAGCATTTATGGCCTCTAAAGTCTTAACGCAGCCCTAGGGACAGACCATTTTTAACCTGCATGGTGACAGTACACAAGTGAGAGAATCCCAAGGGAAAAAATATTTTAGGGACAATATCCCTAGAAGACCTCCATACCCAACAGCATTCAAGTGTGTTTTTTAATTCTAACACCTGTTTTTTAAAAAATGGTGTCTCTATCTTTAAAAAGCTTTATTATATAAAAATAATGAAAAACATTTGGATTTTACATATTTTAAGAGAAATTTATTTTTAAAATATGAAGTATATTTTATAGGACTTTACATATCCACAGAGAAAAAAATAATTTGATAAACCATGTTCTAACACAGAATATATGTGTTCACAAATTCACAAAAACTCTAAACCTAAAAAAGTTTTTAAAATTAAAACTTCATATATTTATATTTTATCCAAAATTTGCTTTTAAAAATCCATTTCTTCCCTCAAAAGGTGCCTACCGTTCTACACCCGATTCTAAAAATCCTATCACAGTATCCTTTGAACCACAAAGCTCAGACTCAAACAACACCTAACATTTGTACTACCAGCACCTTAACCTTACAGTGTGATTTTCAACAACCTTGTATTGTCCCTGAGTATAGGAAAAGTATTCTGCTTATTGGAGAGTGGATGGAACTCTCCTAAGAGCCAACCATATATGTTTAACTCTAAAGAGCATCTCTTTTCTAATACAGGTGTTAGTAAGAAAAGGCTGTGTGGGGAGAAGGACATCTAACTGCTTAGATTTGAGACCCAGCCATGATTATCTCCTGATAGCTCAGTTGTTATGAATCCACCTGCAATGCAGGAGACCCCAGTTTGAGAGCTGGCTCAGGAAGATCCGCTGGAGAAAGGATAGGCTACCCACTCCAGTATTCTTGGGCTTCCCTTGTGGCTCAGCTGGTAAAGAATCCGCCTGCCATGTGGTAGTCCTAGGTTTGATCCCTGGGTTGGGAAGATACGCTGGAAAAAGGAAAGTCTACCCACTCCAGTATTCTGGCCTAGAGAATTCCATGGACTGTTTAGCCCATGGGTCACAAAGAGTNGGCTACCCACTCCAGTATTCTTGGGCTTCCCTTGTGGCTCAGCTGGTAAAGAATCCGCCTGCCATGTGGTAGTCCTAGGTTTGATCCCTGGGTTGGGAAGATACGCTGGAAAAAGGAAAGTCTACCCACTCCAGTATTCTGGCCTAGAGAATTCCATGGACTGTTTAGCCCATGGGTCACAAAGAGTCAGAGTCGGACACGACTGAGCTACTTTCACACATGATTATGCCAAAAAGGTTAATTTACTAATTTTCAAATTAAAACATAACTGCCATAAAGTTTGACCAAGTTCAGAATCATTTTATTAAGTAGCTTCTCCAGGTTGGTGGCCTGAATAAATTAAGGTGATGTAGATCTCCCTTTTGTTGCACTTAATCTGTGGTGTCTTCCCCCATTGGGTAATTGCAGGTTTGCTATTAGAGGTGCAAAGCTCTTAATCTTCCTCAGTATGATAACTACAGTCACACTGTCCTGAGGACAATTGTGGAAACACTCAAGGCAAAAAGTAGAAGCACATGATGAATGAACATCGGGTGCTGATAGCGCTGTGACACGGGGCATTGTTCTGATTTACTTCAGCAAGTCTTTAGAGCTTTAAGTGATTTCAACAGAGACTTTAATCTCTTGCTGCAATTAGTGCTCTCCACAGACTTGACATATTATCTAACCATTACATCTCTGGCCTTAACAAATCTCACTGCCCTTTTACTAATTTGATAAAAGGCCTCCTTGTTTCCAGAGTTAGTGATTTCCACTCCTAATATATATACTGGCAACATTAAAACACACATAAAATGCCCACTTAAAGCTTACAATATGTGTGATATAGATCCTTTGTTCTCAGAATTCTTTATTCTCAGCAGTTCTTAAATATATTCAATGTTAAGAGAAGTGCACACAAACAAGTAAGGGTGGGAAGAGAAAAAGAGATTTTCTTCTATTATGTTCTGTTGTTCACACCAGCTAAAAACACCACAATTATTTCTTTAAAAACTATTTCTTCATTTCCACATAAGATCTTGCAGACACTTCCAAAGTTGGTTCTTATTTTTCTATGGCTATTGCCTTTTACCAAAATAATTTCTTACAAAACTAATGAATTTAAATTCAATAGAATAAAACAAAAAACACATATCAAACCTACTTTATTTTTCACAGATGACATCAGAAAGGAAAGAGGCAAAAACATGTGGACATAATATACAAATAACATAACTAGATTTTCTTATCAACAGCTATTGGGGTCTAAAAAGGGATATGGCTAAAGTACTCACTAGGCTACAGCCTAGACTTAGCAGTGAATTACTGTAAGCACAGATAAACAGGTCAGCATTGAATTCCATTTTTTTTCTATTCTATGTCTTTATTTATGCTGTTCTTTCTTCCTTGAATGCTTTCTTCCTAACTCTATAACAACTACTAAGCCTTCAAGGTCATTTCAAATGCCACTCATTGGTGAAACTATACCCACAAATACCAAGTATCAATCAATTACTCTCTCCTTAGTATTCCAAAAGAACTTTTTATATATTTCATTACAATGTATCATCCTAACCCCAACTAAAACAGGGCTGCATACAGTAGGTGCACATTTACAGCAAACTACATTGCCAGTAAGCCTATATGCCCAAACAATAAGATGTCAAATGGCTGAGAAAGAACTTACTATATCCTTTTTATTTAAAATATTTATTTGGCTGTGCCAGGTCTTAGTTGGGGCACCCAGGATCTTCCACCTTCTGGCATGTGCCATCTTTATTCGCAGCATACAAACTCTTGGTTGGAGCATGTGGGATCTAGCTTTCTGACCAGGGATGGACCCTGAGCCCCCTGCATTGAGAATGCCTAGTCTTAGCCACTGGACCACCAGGGAAGTCCCTATATCCTTTTAATGGAGTGTTATGCAGTCATTAAAAACATGTTCACCAAAACTCAGTGAAATATTCTGATATAATGTCAGGTAAAAATGTCAAATCTGGTGGCTCAGATGGTAGAGAATCTGAGTGCAATGAGGAGAGCCAGTTTCAATCCCTGAGTCAGAAAGATCCCCTAGAGAAGGGATTGGCTACCCACTCCATTATTCCTCCCTGGAGAATTTAACAGACAGAGGAACCTGGCAAGCTACAGTCCATGGAGTCACAAAGAGACAGACACAACAGAGTGACTAACCACTTTCAATTTAAAAAAAAAAAAAAAGGCAGAAAACTGTACAGAATTTTTATTTCAGCTATGTATAAAATATATACTTGAAAAAAATTCTAGAAGAAAATACACTAAAGTATTAACCTTCAAGATCACAAAATGATCCAATATATTTATCTCCTCATTGAAATTGAAATGACTAAGCATAAACAGAGATTCTCCCATTTCAAAGGGAGGGGAATATACACGCATATCAGGAATTCCTGTAAAACATACCCTAAGAGAAAGAAAAATAAGGAAAAGGTAAATTCTAAATTATTACAAGTGAAGAAAATCCCTAACCTGGAAGTAAATTTCCCAGGGGAAACCTCCATTAACACAACCTGGGCCTCAGCAACTGTAGGTGGGAATGGGCTGTGAAGTAACATGTGGGGAGTAAATTCTGCCAGCAGCACCTATTTGCACAGGCTTGGAAGGGTGACCCTTAATACACCCAGCCTACCCTTAGAAGAGCCAAGAGTGAAACAAGAGAAGCTCCCAGAGAACGAAACTGAAAGAGGCACCCATTCTCAGGGTCCTGGGAGCCTGCTAGGCTACTCACTTGCCTCACACCACCTGCTAGGATCTAACTAGTAGGGCTGCATTAAAAATAAAATAAAAACACTCTGAAAACATGTGCATCAACATAACGGGTGAGATTATTGTTACGAGGCCATGCCTACTCTTTCCCTATGCCTTAGACCTCTCTAACTTAAATAAATAAAAATTATGTAAATCTAGTCTTTTCATTCTCACTTAAAGAAATTATGTAACTTCCAATATTAGAAAAATATACACTTCCCCGACCTCAAATGCATCCATTAATAACATGATGAGAAAAAAAGTCATTTTTTTAAATGGACTTATATGAGATAATTCTGTAGTCTGAAAGAAAATGACCAATTTAAAGGAATTCAAACAAATACAATTTTATCACGCTTTCAGCAAAAATCAAGGCACTAAATCGTAACAGGATCCTCATGCAAATTTGAAGATATTGTATCCATGAAGAAGAAAAAAAGAGAGAGAGATGTTAAAACATACTATAAATTTACCACAGTTAAGAAGTATGATATTGGCACCAGAATAAACAGATAATAGAAACAAGCACAATGAAAATCTCAGAAATAACCCCAAATACACTAAGAAATTACTGATTTCACTGGTAGTTCAGTCAGTAAAGAATCTGCCTGCAATGCAGGAGACCCAGGTTCGATTCCTGGGTCAGGGAAGACCCCCTGGAGAAGGAAATGGCAACCCACTCCAGTATTCTTGCCTGGGAAATCCCACCGACAGAGATTTGGCAGGCTACAGTCCATGGGGGCACAAGAGTCAGACACGACTTAGCGACTAAAATCACCGCACTAATACTTAGCANTTCGATTCCTGGGTCAGGGAAGACCCCCTGGAGAAGGAAATGGCAACCCACTCCAGTATTCTTGCCTGGGAAATCCCACCGACAGAGATTTGGCAGGCTACAGTCCATGGGGGCACAAGAGTCAGACACGACTTAGCGACTAAAATCACCGCACTAATACTTAGCATTTGTGTACAAAAACTTTAAAACCTCACCGTAAACAAAGTTAAAAGATAACCAAATGTAAACAAAGCTAAACAGGAAGAGAAAAACGGGGAAAGTTAATTTTCAACAAGAGAAAGTAAATATCCTTAAAAACACGGTGGGTGGTGGTTTAGTCGCTAAGCTGTGTCCAACTCTCACAACACCACAGAATGTAGCCCACCAGGCTCCTTTGTTCATGAATATTTGCCTTCTTTTTTAAAAAAGCTTTGTATGTTATAAGAAATAAAAAGAAGGCAACTTTTCCCATAAGAGTATAAATGAAACTCAACAAATATATATTGAACACTGTATTCATTTGCGAGGGCTGCTAACAAAGTAACACAGACTGGGTGGCATTAACAGAAATCTATTTTCTCACAATTACAGAAGCCGGAAGTCCAGAATCACGGTTTCAGCAGAGTTGGTTTCTTCTGAGGACCCTATCCTTGACTTGTAGACATGTAACTGTCTTTACCCTGTGTCTTCACATAGACTTCCCTCTGTGTATGTCTACACCCAAATTCCCTCTGCTTACAAGGACACTGGTTGTCCTGGATTGTGACCCACCCTAATGACCTCATTTTAACCTAATTTCCTTTTTAAAGACCTTCTTTACAAATACAGTCATGTTCCAATGCACTGGTGATTTCAGCACATGAAGCTGGAGCAGGGGAGAAGGAAGGAAAGGAGGAAGTCTATAACAAGTACAGGTATTCCCCACCTTTCCAAAGTTTGCTTTATGCTACTTTGCTTTTACAAAAGTCTTACATTAGTGCCTGTTTTTGCTGAACAAAAGAAATTCCAAGAGGATTTTCGATTTTATGAAGAAAAAAAAAAAGGGGGGTGAAAAAAGCCTTCACCATGTTTTGCCCTGGTGGCTCAGATGGTAAAGCGTCTGTCTACAATGCAGGAGACCCGGGTTCGATCCCTGGGTTGGGAAGATCCCCTGGAGAAGGAAATGGCAATCCACTCCAGGACTATTGCCTGGAAAATCCCATGGACAGAAGAGCCTAGTAGGCTACAGTCCATGGGGTCACAAAGAGTCGGACACAACTGAGCGACTTCACTTCACTTTATAGAGGCAGTGTACACCCTGAGTAACAACAGTAGCACCACCAAGCTCCTTCCACAGACGTGGATGTATACTCAGTATCTGAGCATCAGGACACCACAGCTTTGAACTCCGTCTGTGAGCAGCTGTGCTTTTGCGTGAAGTTGCTTCAGTCATGTCCGACTCTTTTAGAGCCTATGGACCACAACCCACCAGGCTCCTCTGTCCATGGGACTCTCCAGGCAAGAATACTGGAGTATGTTGCCCTTTCCTTCTCCAGGGGATCTTCCCAACCAGGGGATTAAACCCACATCTCTTAAGTCTCCTGCACTGGCAGGTGGATTCCTTACCACCACTAGCACCACCTGGGATCTGTGCCTTTCCTCAATTCATTTTCTGCATCCATTAGCAACGTAAGTACTAAGGTAACTGCTTCTTCACTTGATGCCATTTCAGCTTACAAAAGATTTCAAAGGAATGTTCTACACTTGGATATCAGAGAATACCTGCATCTACTATTTGCCAGGCATTATTCTAGACACACCAATGTACCAAAGAGACAACTATCCTTCCTCACAGACCTGACATTCCATAGAGATATCCATGAGAAATGGACAATAAACAGTAAACCTGATAAATAAAATTATACTAGAAGGTGATGAGCACTATGGAAAAAACTAAAAACAGAGTAGTTTAAGGAGAATCAAGATTGCATGGTGGGGGATGCAAGTTTAAAATACAAGTCACTGAGTAGATGACATTTTAACAATGATGAGCAAAAGAAATTAATGGTAAATCACACTTATTTTAAAGAATTAGAAATGCTAATAGACAATCAAAACTGTTTCACTGCAACAAAACATTTACCATCTAATGAACAAAAAGTGTTAATACCACCAATGTAAGCCATGGTGCATGTAAGGATTAATGGGAGTACAAATTAGTATAACCACAAAACAGTAAAGAAATTAAAGGAGAACACATATAAAGTCCCTACAATGCATCATAATCAAAGATCCAAATGTGAAGGACAAAAATAAAAATGTAAACACAAAAATTACAATAGAAGAAAATCTTAGTATCTGTGAACTAATAAAGTACTCTGGGTACCCTCTATTTACAGATGATTTACATCTAATTGTACTGGCAGAGCCCCTTCTAAACTTCAAAAACCAAAACAAACAAAAAACTGTTCACAATGTGACTATCTTAAACGAAGCTTAAGAAAATTCTTAGTATATCAAAGAAAGGATCCAAAAACTTGGGGCGACAGGAATGCTGTTCATTATGAATGGTCTACTCTCCCATTATCCTATGCCCCTTAAGAAAACTTAGAAGATACTAACTTAATCAAGGAATTCAGAAATATAAATGTTGAGGGAAATGAGAGCATCTTTGAAAAGTGTTATGGTGTGCATTCTTTGTGGGGCAAGGATGCTGGTTATGACGCCTGTAAGTGACATAGGTACCAGGATTCCTATGTAATGATCAGTTCTCTGGACAGTATAAGCTGAGAAGTCATACCTAACCACCCAAAGGAAAGAACATAGCTATAGTCAGGATGTTCTGAGTACTAATGACCTTTGATACTAGAAAACTGAGGAGAGGACTGAGATGAATGGGCAGCTTTCTAAGATTCTACGTGATTTGTATAACTCAAAACCTCTTGAATCTGATGAACATCATGACATGAGCCACCAAAATAGAGTCATGGTTCTTCATATAATACTTAATTCTGAGTTAGAGACACTGAGCCCCTTAAGTGAAGGGATGGTGAGGTATTTAAGTACATTCCATAAATCCTGATTTTTCCCAAGGGGATAAAATGTGAGGCTTTGGGGGTATAGAAATATCTAGGTGTTTGGAAGATTGTGGAACATAGCTTTGAGTTACTGTTAAACCCTCTGAGTCCAGAAAGCCACTGTGGGCATCTATTCAAAGACAAAAGGAGTTCAGTCTTATTTTTTTAATTTTANGCTGGAAAAAGGAAAGTCTACCCACTCCAGTATTCTGGCCTAGAGAATTCCATGGACTGTTTAGCCCATGGGTCACAAAGAGTCAGAGTCGGACACGACTGAGCTACTTTCACACATGATTATGCCAAAAAGGTTAATTTACTAATTTTCAAATTAAAACATAACTGCCATAAAGTTTGACCAAGTTCAGAATCATTTTATTAAGTAGCTTCTCCAGGTTGGTGGCCTGAATAAATTAAGGTGATGTAGATCTCCCTTTTGTTGCACTTAATCTGTGGTGTCTTCCCCCATTGGGTAATTGCAGGTTTGCTATTAGAGGTGCAAAGCTCTTAATCTTCCTCAGTATGATAACTACAGTCACACTGTCCTGAGGACAATTGTGGAAACACTCAAGGCAAAAAGTAGAAGCACATGATGAATGAACATCGGGTGCTGATAGCGCTGTGACACGGGGCATTGTTCTGATTTACTTCAGCAAGTCTTTAGAGCTTTAAGTGATTTCAACAGAGACTTTAATCTCTTGCTGCAATTAGTGCTCTCCACAGACTTGACATATTATCTAACCATTACATCTCTGGCCTTAACAAATCTCACTGCCCTTTTACTAATTTGATAAAAGGCCTCCTTGTTTCCAGAGTTAGTGATTTCCACTCCTAATATATATACTGGCAACATTAAAACACACATAAAATGCCCACTTAAAGCTTACAATATGTGTGATATAGATCCTTTGTTCTCAGAATTCTTTATTCTCAGCAGTTCTTAAATATATTCAATGTTAAGAGAAGTGCACACAAACAAGTAAGGGTGGGAAGAGAAAAAGAGATTTTCTTCTATTATGTTCTGTTGTTCACACCAGCTAAAAACACCACAATTATTTCTTTAAAAACTATTTCTTCATTTCCACATAAGATCTTGCAGACACTTCCAAAGTTGGTTCTTATTTTTCTATGGCTATTGCCTTTTACCAAAATAATTTCTTACAAAACTAATGAATTTAAATTCAATAGAATAAAACAAAAAACACATATCAAACCTACTTTATTTTTCACAGATGACATCAGAAAGGAAAGAGGCAAAAACATGTGGACATAATATACAAATAACATAACTAGATTTTCTTATCAACAGCTATTGGGGTCTAAAAAGGGATATGGCTAAAGTACTCACTAGGCTACAGCCTAGACTTAGCAGTGAATTACTGTAAGCACAGATAAACAGGTCAGCATTGAATTCCATTTTTTTTCTATTCTATGTCTTTATTTATGCTGTTCTTTCTTCCTTGAATGCTTTCTTCCTAACTCTATAACAACTACTAAGCCTTCAAGGTCATTTCAAATGCCACTCATTGGTGAAACTATACCCACAAATACCAAGTATCAATCAATTACTCTCTCCTTAGTATTCCAAAAGAACTTTTTATATATTTCATTACAATGTATCATCCTAACCCCAACTAAAACAGGGCTGCATACAGTAGGTGCACATTTACAGCAAACTACATTGCCAGTAAGCCTATATGCCCAAACAATAAGATGTCAAATGGCTGAGAAAGAACTTACTATATCCTTTTTATTTAAAATATTTATTTGGCTGTGCCAGGTCTTAGTTGGGGCACCCAGGATCTTCCACCTTCTGGCATGTGCCATCTTTATTCGCAGCATACAAACTCTTGGTTGGAGCATGTGGGATCTAGCTTTCTGACCAGGGATGGACCCTGAGCCCCCTGCATTGAGAATGCCTAGTCTTAGCCACTGGACCACCAGGGAAGTCCCTATATCCTTTTAATGGAGTGTTATGCAGTCATTAAAAACATGTTCACCAAAACTCAGTGAAATATTCTGATATAATGTCAGGTAAAAATGTCAAATCTGGTGGCTCAGATGGTAGAGAATCTGAGTGCAATGAGGAGAGCCAGTTTCAATCCCTGAGTCAGAAAGATCCCCTAGAGAAGGGATTGGCTACCCACTCCATTATTCCTCCCTGGAGAATTTAACAGACAGAGGAACCTGGCAAGCTACAGTCCATGGAGTCACAAAGAGACAGACACAACAGAGTGACTAACCACTTTCAATTTAAAAAAAAAAAAAAAGGCAGAAAACTGTACAGAATTTTTATTTCAGCTATGTATAAAATATATACTTGAAAAAAATTCTAGAAGAAAATACACTAAAGTATTAACCTTCAAGATCACAAAATGATCCAATATATTTATCTCCTCATTGAAATTGAAATGACTAAGCATAAACAGAGATTCTCCCATTTCAAAGGGAGGGGAATATACACGCATATCAGGAATTCCTGTAAAACATACCCTAAGAGAAAGAAAAATAAGGAAAAGGTAAATTCTAAATTATTACAAGTGAAGAAAATCCCTAACCTGGAAGTAAATTTCCCAGGGGAAACCTCCATTAACACAACCTGGGCCTCAGCAACTGTAGGTGGGAATGGGCTGTGAAGTAACATGTGGGGAGTAAATTCTGCCAGCAGCACCTATTTGCACAGGCTTGGAAGGGTGACCCTTAATACACCCAGCCTACCCTTAGAAGAGCCAAGAGTGAAACAAGAGAAGCTCCCAGAGAACGAAACTGAAAGAGGCACCCATTCTCAGGGTCCTGGGAGCCTGCTAGGCTACTCACTTGCCTCACACCACCTGCTAGGATCTAACTAGTAGGGCTGCATTAAAAATAAAATAAAAACACTCTGAAAACATGTGCATCAACATAACGGGTGAGATTATTGTTACGAGGCCATGCCTACTCTTTCCCTATGCCTTAGACCTCTCTAACTTAAATAAATAAAAATTATGTAAATCTAGTCTTTTCATTCTCACTTAAAGAAATTATGTAACTTCCAATATTAGAAAAATATACACTTCCCCGACCTCAAATGCATCCATTAATAACATGATGAGAAAAAAAGTCATTTTTTTAAATGGACTTATATGAGATAATTCTGTAGTCTGAAAGAAAATGACCAATTTAAAGGAATTCAAACAAATACAATTTTATCACGCTTTCAGCAAAAATCAAGGCACTAAATCGTAACAGGATCCTCATGCAAATTTGAAGATATTGTATCCATGAAGAAGAAAAAAAGAGAGAGAGATGTTAAAACATACTATAAATTTACCACAGTTAAGAAGTATGATATTGGCACCAGAATAAACAGATAATAGAAACAAGCACAATGAAAATCTCAGAAATAACCCCAAATACACTAAGAAATTACTGATTTCACTGGTAGTTCAGTCAGTAAAGAATCTGCCTGCAATGCAGGAGACCCAGGTTCGATTCCTGGGTCAGGGAAGACCCCCTGGAGAAGGAAATGGCAACCCACTCCAGTATTCTTGCCTGGGAAATCCCACCGACAGAGATTTGGCAGGCTACAGTCCATGGGGGCACAAGAGTCAGACACGACTTAGCGACTAAAATCACCGCACTAATACTTAGCATTTGTGTACAAAAACTTTAAAACCTCACCGTAAACAAAGTTAAAAGATAACCAAATGTAAACAAAGCTAAACAGGAAGAGAAAAACGGGGAAAGTTAATTTTCAACAAGAGAAAGTAAATATCCTTAAAAACACGGTGGGTGGTGGTTTAGTCGCTAAGCTGTGTCCAACTCTCACAACACCACAGAATGTAGCCCACCAGGCTCCTTTGTTCATGAATATTTGCCTTCTTTTTTAAAAAAGCTTTGTATGTTATAAGAAATAAAAAGAAGGCAACTTTTCCCATAAGAGTATAAATGAAACTCAACAAATATATATTGAACACTGTATTCATTTGCGAGGGCTGCTAACAAAGTAACACAGACTGGGTGGCATTAACAGAAATCTATTTTCTCACAATTACAGAAGCCGGAAGTCCAGAATCACGGTTTCAGCAGAGTTGGTTTCTTCTGAGGACCCTATCCTTGACTTGTAGACATGTAACTGTCTTTACCCTGTGTCTTCACATAGACTTCCCTCTGTGTATGTCTACACCCAAATTCCCTCTGCTTACAAGGACACTGGTTGTCCTGGATTGTGACCCACCCTAATGACCTCATTTTAACCTAATTTCCTTTTTAAAGACCTTCTTTACAAATACAGTCATGTTCCAATGCACTGGTGATTTCAGCACATGAAGCTGGAGCAGGGGAGAAGGAAGGAAAGGAGGAAGTCTATAACAAGTACAGGTATTCCCCACCTTTCCAAAGTTTGCTTTATGCTACTTTGCTTTTACAAAAGTCTTACATTAGTGCCTGTTTTTGCTGAACAAAAGAAATTCCAAGAGGATTTTCGATTTTATGAAGAAAAAAAAAAAGGGGGGTGAAAAAAGCCTTCACCATGTTTTGCCCTGGTGGCTCAGATGGTAAAGCGTCTGTCTACAATGCAGGAGACCCGGGTTCGATCCCTGGGTTGGGAAGATCCCCTGGAGAAGGAAATGGCAATCCACTCCAGGACTATTGCCTGGAAAATCCCATGGACAGAAGAGCCTAGTAGGCTACAGTCCATGGGGTCACAAAGAGTCGGACACAACTGAGCGACTTCACTTCACTTTATAGAGGCAGTGTACACCCTGAGTAACAACAGTAGCACCACCAAGCTCCTTCCACAGACGTGGATGTATACTCAGTATCTGAGCATCAGGACACCACAGCTTTGAACTCCGTCTGTGAGCAGCTGTGCTTTTGCGTGAAGTTGCTTCAGTCATGTCCGACTCTTTTAGAGCCTATGGACCACAACCCACCAGGCTCCTCTGTCCATGGGACTCTCCAGGCAAGAATACTGGAGTATGTTGCCCTTTCCTTCTCCAGGGGATCTTCCCAACCAGGGGATTAAACCCACATCTCTTAAGTCTCCTGCACTGGCAGGTGGATTCCTTACCACCACTAGCACCACCTGGGATCTGTGCCTTTCCTCAATTCATTTTCTGCATCCATTAGCAACGTAAGTACTAAGGTAACTGCTTCTTCACTTGATGCCATTTCAGCTTACAAAAGATTTCAAAGGAATGTTCTACACTTGGATATCAGAGAATACCTGCATCTACTATTTGCCAGGCATTATTCTAGACACACCAATGTACCAAAGAGACAACTATCCTTCCTCACAGACCTGACATTCCATAGAGATATCCATGAGAAATGGACAATAAACAGTAAACCTGATAAATAAAATTATACTAGAAGGTGATGAGCACTATGGAAAAAACTAAAAACAGAGTAGTTTAAGGAGAATCAAGATTGCATGGTGGGGGATGCAAGTTTAAAATACAAGTCACTGAGTAGATGACATTTTAACAATGATGAGCAAAAGAAATTAATGGTAAATCACACTTATTTTAAAGAATTAGAAATGCTAATAGACAATCAAAACTGTTTCACTGCAACAAAACATTTACCATCTAATGAACAAAAAGTGTTAATACCACCAATGTAAGCCATGGTGCATGTAAGGATTAATGGGAGTACAAATTAGTATAACCACAAAACAGTAAAGAAATTAAAGGAGAACACATATAAAGTCCCTACAATGCATCATAATCAAAGATCCAAATGTGAAGGACAAAAATAAAAATGTAAACACAAAAATTATAATAGAAGAAAATCTTAGTATCTGTGAACTAATAAAGTACTCTGGGTACCCTCTATTTACAGATGATTTACATCTAATTGTACTGGCAGAGCCCCTTCTAAACTTCAAAAACCAAAACAAACAAAAAACTGTTCACAATGTGACTATCTTAAACGAAGCTTAAGAAAATTCTTAGTATATCAAAGAAAGGATCCAAAAACTTGGGGCGACAGGAATGCTGTTCATTATGAATGGTCTACTCTCCCATTATCCTATGCCCCTTAAGAAAACTTAGAAGATACTAACTTAATCAAGGAATTCAGAAATATAAATGTTGAGGGAAATGAGAGCATCTTTGAAAAGTGTTATGGTGTGCATTCTTTGTGGGGCAAGGATGCTGGTTATGACGCCTGTAAGTGACATAGGTACCAGGATTCCTATGTAATGATCAGTTCTCTGGACAGTATAAGCTGAGAAGTCATACCTAACCACCCAAAGGAAAGAACATAGCTATAGTCAGGATGTTCTGAGTACTAATGACCTTTGATACTAGAAAACTGAGGAGAGGACTGAGATGAATGGGCAGCTTTCTAAGATTCTACGTGATTTGTATAACTCAAAACCTCTTGAATCTGATGAACATCATGACATGAGCCACCAAAATAGAGTCATGGTTCTTCATATAATACTTAATTCTGAGTTAGAGACACTGAGCCCCTTAAGTGAAAGGATGGTGAGGTATTTAAGTACATTCCATAAATCCTGATTTTTCCCAAGGGGATAAAATGTGAGGCTTTGGGGGTATAGAAATATCTAGGTGTTTGGAAGATTGTTGAACATAGCTTTGAGTTACTGTTAAACCCTCTGAGTCCAGAAAGCCACTGTGGGCATCTATTCAAAGACAAAAGGAGTTCAGTCTTATTTTTTTAATTTTATTATTTTTTTACTTTACAATACTGTATTGGTTTTGCCATACATCAACATGAATCCGCCACGGGTGTACATAAGTTCCCACTCCTGAACTCCCCTCCCACTTCCCTCCCCATACCATCCCTCTGGGTTATCCCAGTGCACCAACCCCAAGCATCCTGTATCCTGCGTTGAACCTAGACTGGCGATTCGTTTCTTATATGATATTGTACATGTTTCAATGTCATTCTCCCAAATCATCCCTCTCTCTCCCTCTCCCACAGAGTCAAAAAGTCTGTTCTGTACATCTGCGTCTCTTTTGCTGTCTCGCATACAGGGTTATCAGTCTTAGTTTTTTATAGACACTCAAAGTGACAACAGTCTCAACCTACGGCCATTTCCCCAGATCCTTAATATATAGTTGAAACAGATACAGTAGAAAAAAAGAGGAATCCTCACTTTAACTCTTAAAAATGTCTATATATTTAATTATCCATTTATTTCTTTGGTTTCACCAGGCCACAGTTGTAACCTGCAGGATCCTCAGTCCTCGCTGTGGCACTTGAGATCCTTTAGCTGCAGCGTGTGAACTCCCAGCTGTGGCATCCAATTCCCCAACCAAGGACCAAACCCAGGCCCCCTGCATTGTCTGGCCACTGGACCACCAGGACTGTCCCCTGGTACATGAACTCTTAAAAAAGTAAAGTCTTTTACAGTGGGGAGGACCAAGTGGAAGGGCCTCTGGAGTGACAGCTACCTACCTAAAGAATACATTTATAAGAATAACAGATATCTCTTGAGAATTATAGAGATTAGGATACCACCAAATTTTTGAAAGCTGCTGAGGTAAGGATTCCTGTTTAACTCCAAGATATATCTTAAAGAAGGACAGCCTAATCAAGCAGTTATGCCAATTGAAGCTGCTGGTCCAGATGCGCCACTCCACCAAAGTAAATCAACCCAACGCCTAGCACCTGGCAGGCAGCTACTGCTCTGGTGAATTCTTCTGCCATCCGACAGAGAATATTCAAAGCAGCCTGTTCTCCCTTAGCAGTGGCAGAAGTAACTTCTCACTGTTTCGCCTCAAAGTAGGTCAACTCTCAGGCTCTATAAAGCAAATTAATCTATAGAGAGCTTGATTGTTTTCCTATTCCACAGAGCATGATGCTGGTGTATTATACTAATAGAACCACATTGATGGAATAGAGTAGGAAACATCAGGTAAGCCAGATACCTTGATAAGACACTTGTGTGGCCAAAAAAAAAAAAAAATCTGAGATAAACTCCACAAAAATACCAAAGCCTAAAATCTCAGTGAAGATTCGGAACTCCAGTGATCTGAGGCACATTAGGATATTCCCTACAAAAGGCAAGTTGCCGTGTCTTGACATTCACCCCTACTCTGTAATCAAATCTATCACCACTGCTCATGTAATTTTTTAAATGAGGGGGAAAAGTAAAAATGTTCTTTGACATTCTATTCTATAAACTATTGCCCTGATTCTCCTATTAGCAACCACCATTATCCAGAATGTTTGCTCATTGCTTACTTCTGTTTATCATCCTCATAAGATGGTAAGTTCCATGAGTATTAAGAGTCGACCTTTTTATTTATAAATATTTTCCAGGACCTAGGATGGTACCTCACAAAGCAACTGTTAAAAATTTTTTTCCCGTTAAGGAATTAATTAAACCCAAAGCACTTTTCGATATATGAAATTTTTTAATAAGATTTTCACTATACTTGTTACTGTTGCATACATTCTTTTGCATGTGTTTAGTGCAGGTATTTATTATTTTTTCAATATTTAGTTGCATCAGGTCTTAGTTGCAGCACTCAGGATCCTCACTGCATCAAGTAGAATCTTTCACTGTGGTGCACAGACTCTTTAGTTGTGGCCCGTGGGCCCTAAAGCATGTGGGCTCAGTAGCTGGGGCACGTGGGATCTTAATTATTCAACCAGGGATCAAACCCATGTCCCCTGCATTGCAAGGCAGATTCTTAACCAGGGAACCCCCTGCTGTAGATATTTTTGACAGAAAAATACAAGGAGGAACTAATTCTTCCTTTTGGTAAGTTCTACAAGGTTATGAATTGACTTTATTGGTTTCTGATTTGCATATAATGTTCAAAAGAGAAATAAGTTCTATTAAATATTATGCGTAATCTAATATAAATGTGACAAACTATTTACATTTTAAATGGCTAAAATGATAATACCCACTACGGTTTTTCATTTTGCCCAACAGGCTATTTTGGTTTCGAGCATGAATTTTAAAAACCAAAGTTATCTAAAATCTTTAGCAGGGCATGGCAGGAAATAACAATTTTTACACGTTCCTACAAAAATAAAACTGAAAGGCTGAACAATGTTTTACTAATTGCTTTTATTTCAGTGCTGAAGACCCTAGGAAATAAGAGAGGATTCCAGAAGAAAAGCATCAAAAATCTATGGAAGGTCAAAAATCAATACAATTAGGTACAATGCATCAGGTATACATCAATAGTACAAACAAAAACATAAATACAGAAGAGGGGACTTATGTGGCTTTTGTTCAGAAGCATTAAGGGAGGCTCCAGAAGTTACACATGAGATGAGCCATCAGTCCAAACTGTAGGCAGTCAGATGCGTAGACCTCATCATGCCTAACAGTTTGGATTTACCCTGCACTGAATGCAGCCTTTGACTGATTATGGGAAGACTCCATCATCATTGTTTTAGGTACATTGGCCTGACAGGAGTACAATAGGCCAAAGCAACAGAAGAGAGAGCAGAGGCAGAGAGCTGAGTTAAAAGGTGACTTGCCCTTTGCAGAGAGTAAAAGAAAACTAGAGCAAAGTTCACCAACCTCTCCATGAGGTGACAGTGAAACAAAAGGCAAACTTTTCCTCTAATGTTGGGGTCAAACAGCATATAAGCCATGAAAGATTTTTCCTCTTACATTATCACAAAATGTCACTAACTTTTTGTGCAGCTGCCCATCTCTAGAAGCAAGGTAAATGAAACCTAGCAAGCAAATACAGAAAAGTTATTTTACATTTCCCTTCTAGGGTCTTTTGTCTTTCAGTTATGAGGAAATCATATTCACCAAGAACTCCAAGGAAAACATTTACTGCTTTAGGTATCTCATAAGAGGTACATGTCTCCAAACTGCACAGCACTATGGAAAGGTAACCAAAAACAAAGGGGTAAAGTCTAAACAGGCCAACTTTCTCCACTCATTTAAGAAAGAACAAGCACAATCCAATTTACCTGGCCTGTTAGAAAATTTCTCAGAATACCCTGCTGCTGACAAATCTCTGGAAGCCTCTCTGTGGACTTCATTGTTGTTCTACTCTGCTGTATCAAGAAAACACACTTTAGTTACAGCTATTTTGATCATGAGTTATTTTCCTTTTTATATTCTTACCTGACTGCCCTTTTTCCCACTAATACAAATCCCTTCATTCCTAAAATCTAATCAAATGAACATTACTTTTTAACTTTTTTTCAACAGCCTTGTGCTCCTCCAGTCTTACTTAACAGAATTAGACAAGTACCCTGATCTTTGTGTGGATCACTTCTCACTTCTTGATCTTTGAATGAATCAGATTTTAATGCTTCCTTTTCACTACAACTTGCTATCCACACCAAACCTTCCTGAATACAGGTAAGACTGACTCTAAAGAGTAAAATTTGTGAGGAAAAAAAAAAAAAAAAAACAGGAGGGGAAAAAGGCATTTGTTCAAGCATTTTATATTTTTACCATTACTTCTTAGAGAATCAGCCTATCATAAATTTCAGTACTAGGTCTCCATCTGGTGGCCAAAATTTCTACTTGTAAATTCTAAAGGACCTCAGAATTTTTTGGTTCATCACCCTAAGAGTGAATCACAAAAGAAAAAAGATGTAATGTGTTATTTTAAAAAGAATGCATAAACTAATTTAATTCAGAAAATTCTGACTTTCATAATGCATAAATTAAAGGCATACTTACAAAATAAAGTCCAGCAATGTTTAGAGCTAATTTATACAATAAAAACAAAAAAGCAAATGTTTTGGACTGAGCACAGGGAGAAATTCTGTGACTGTCAGAAATTTCATCTATGTATTCATTATTCAACAAATATTTATTGAGTACATATTATATGTGAATAAATGCCCTCAGTGCAGGGGCTATAGTGAAAAATACAAATTTCTTTCCTTCAGACAGCTTACATTCTAGCAGGTAGAGACAAAATAAACACACACCATAACATCAGTTGTTACCAACAAAAGAACATAAAATAAAGGAGAATAATAGGATAAGGAGTTATATAGGTAGAAATATACTTACTTTATAAAGAATGGTGATTGGCCTCTATAATATTTAAATAACAGACCTGAATAAATTGAGAAATCTATGGTTTTAGAAAAGGCAGAGCAACCAGAGATCAAATTGCCAACATCCACTGGATCACTGAAAAAGCAAGAGAGTTCCAGAAAAACATCTACTTCTGCTTTATCGACTATGCCAAAGCCTTTGACTATGTGGATCACAATAAACCGTGGAAAATTCTGAAAGAGATGGGAACACCAGACCACCTGACCTGCCTCTTGGGAAACCTATATGCAGGTCAGGAAGCAACAGTTAGAACTGGACATGGAACCCTGGTGACAAATAGGAAAAGGAGTTCGTCAAAGCTGTATATTGTCACCCTGCTTATTTAACTTACATGCAGAGTACATCATGAGAAATGCTGGGTTGGAGGAAGCACAAGCTGGAATCAAGATTGCCGGGAGAAACATCAATAACCTCAGATATGCAGAAGACACCACCCTTATGGCAGAAAGTGAAGAACTAAAGAGCCTCTTGATGAAAGAGGAGAGTACAAAAGTTGGCTTAAAACTCAACATTCAGAAAACGAAGATCATGGCATCTGGTCCCATCACTTCATGGCAAATAGATGGGGAAACAGTGGAAACAGTGGCCGACTTTATTGGGGGGGGGGGCTCCAAAATCACTGCAGATGGTGACTGCAGCCATGAAATTAAAAGACNCATTCAGAAAACGAAGATCATGGCATCTGGTCCCATCACTTCATGGCAAATAGATGGGGAAACAGTGGAAACAGTGGCCGACTTTATTGGGGGGGGGCTCCAAAATCACTGCATATAGTGACTGCAGCCATGAAATTAAAAGACACTTGCTCTTTGGAAGGAAAGTTATGACCAACCTAGACAGCATATTAAAAAGCAGAGATGTTACTTTGTCAACAAAGGTCCGTCTAGTCAAGGCTATGATTTTTCCAGTAGTGGATGTGAGAGTTGGACTGTGAAGAAGGCTGAGTGTCGAAGAATTGATGCTTTTGAACCGTGGTGTTGGAGAAGACTTTTGAGAGCCCCTTGGACTGCAAGAAGATCTAACCAGTCCATTCTGAAGGAGATCAGTCCTGAATATTCATTGGAAGGACTGATGCTGAAGCTGAAACTCCAGTACTTTGGCCACCTGATGCAAAGAGCTGACTCATTTGAAAAGACCTTAATGCTGGGAAAGATTGAGGGTGGGAGGGGAAGGGAACGACAGAGGATGAGATGGTTGGATGGCATCACGGACTCAATGGACATGAGTTTGAGTAAGCTCCAGGAGTTGGTGATGGACAGGGAGGCCTGGCGTGCTGCAGTCCATGGGGTTGCAAAGAGTTGGACACGACCGAGCGACTGAACTGAACTAAACTGATGCATTCCTAAGAAAAAACGTTTTAGGCTAAGAAACAGTACGTGTAAAGAGTCCGAGGTAGTAACATGTACAGACAAGTAAGTGGAACAATGTGGCTAGAGAATAGTAGTGACAGGAAAAGTGAAAGATTGGCTAAGAGAGGTAGCAATGAGTCAGAGTAGGCACGGCCCTGTGGCCACTCAAGAACTATGAATTTTATTCTAAACATGGGAGAAAGCCACTGGAGGTTTTGGAGAGAATCAGATTTGGGCTTTAATAGGTTCACTCAGCAGACAGCTATGTGAGAAACAGACTGGGTGTATGTTTGTGGGAGGAAAAAAGGGGCAGTGGGGAATTCACTAGTCTGCTGCAGCCATCCAGGGAGGAAATGGTGGTGGCTTCCACTCTGATGGTAGCAACACAAGGGGTAAAACATTATAATTTATTTTTTAGTATTTATTTGGTTGCTCTGGGTCTCAATTGGCACATGCAAGATCCTCAATCTTTCTTGTGGCACGCAAGATCTAGATTCCTGATCAGGGATGGAACCTGGCCCTCTGCGTTGGGAGCACAGTCTTAGCTACTAGGGAAGTTCCCAGATAGGCTCGTTTATTTTTGGTTATGCTGGGTCTTTGTCGCTGAGCACTGGCTTTCTCCAGTTGCGGCGAGCAGAGGCTACTCTTCATTGCAGTGGCTCCTCTTGTAGAGCACAGACTCCAGGCAAACGGACTCAGTAGCTGTGACCTGCAGGCCCAAGAGTGCATGGGCTCCAGTAGTTGCAACTCATGGGCTTTAGCTGCTCCATAATCTTCCCAGACCAGGGACGAAACCCACGTCCCCTGCACTGGCAAGCAGATTCTTATCCACTGTACCATGAGTGAACTCCCAGATATGTTTTAAAGATGGTGCAGTAGGAATGTTTGTGAAGTATGATAGAAAAAGAGGAATCAGGATAATATCAAGGGTTCTGTCATGAACCAGAATATGTGTCAGTAGAAAATATGTAGACCAAAGCTTGGAAAGTGAAAAGGATGAAAAATAAAACGTCATCAGAATAAGTGACAAAGTATAAACCTCTAACATAAGTGTACCTGGAATCCAAGAAAAGAGATACAATGGGTGAAAGAAATGTCTAAAGATATCGTGACTGAGGATTTCTTAAAACTGTTCTCCAAAATTCTATTAATAGCTAAAGATTTTTTAAAAAGTGGCACAAATCCCAAACAGGGAAATTACAGTTCATTTCAGCACATAGTCGTGTCCAACTCTTTGCGACCCCATGGACTGCAGCATGCCAGGTTTCCCTGTCCATCACCAACTCCTGGATCTTACTCAAACTCATGTCCCTAGAGTCAGTGATGCTATCCAACCATCTCATCCTCTGCCGTCTCCTTCTCCTCCTGCCTTCAGTCTTTCCCAGCATCAGGATCTTTTCAAATGAGTCAGTTCTTCGCATCAGGTGGCCAAAGTATTGGAGTTCCAGCTTCAGCATCAGTCCTTCCAATGAACAGTCAGGGCTGATTTCCTTTAGGATGGACTGGTTGGACCTCCTTGCAGTCCAAGGGACTCTCAAGAGAGTCTTTTCCAACACCACAGTTTAAAAGCATCAATTTATAAACAAAAATGTTTCAGACATCACAGGAGAATTTCTAAAATTTAGGGAAAAGAAAAAAGCTTAAAGCAGCCAAGGGAAACCAATAACATTTCGAGCTAACTTAAAAAGGTGAAAGTCTCAAGATATAGAAAGACACTTTTAAAACTCTGAAAAAAAAACTATTCTAGAATTCTAAAACTTTATTAAAATTCTAGTTAGAAAATAACTATTCCAAAATTCTATATTCAATAAAAATTACTTTAAAATTGAAGACAAAATGTTTTTCAGGCAAAAATAAGAGAATTCATCATAAAGCATGTGTTAAATGAAACATTAACAGGTTCTTCAGAAAGCAAAAAGATCCCAGAAGGAACCACAAAAATACAGGAAGAAACGGAGACCAAATGAAATGGTACATATGTAGATAGATCTAATTGCTTAATACTATTCAAAATATTTCATGAGATTAAAAATTGGGACAGCAATAATACAAAATGCAATAAAGTGGTAAATGGCATTAAGCTGTGTTCTAAGACACTATCGTTGTCTAGTAAATAGAAAAAATAATTTAAACTCTACTAAATCAAGGATGCATGTGTTAATCTCTGCTAAGTCACGTCAGTCGTCTCTGACTCTGTGTGACACCATAGACGGCAGCCCATCAGGCTCCCCCGTCCCTGGGATTCTCCAGGCAAGAACACTAGAATGGGTTGCCATTTCCTTCTCCAATGCATGAAAGTGAAAAGTGAAAGTGAAGTTGCTCAGTCGTGTTCAACTCTTAGTGACCCCATGGACTGCAGCCTACCAGGCTCCTCCATCCATGGGACTTTCCAGGCAAGAGCACTGGAGTGGGGTGCCATTGCCTTCTCTGTGTTAATCTCTATGTAACCATTAAAATGAATTTTGAAATGATGTATAACTGAGGCTAGTATTAAAATATAATAAAAAAGATTCTATATTCAAAAGAAAAAAAAATGGACCAAACAGAAAAAAAAAATGGTAAAACAGTATATACAAACCACATACATACTTAGCTACATAAATATCAATGAAATAAATACTCCATTTAAAAGAAAAAATCAGACAAGGAAAATAGCTTTAAATTGTGTATGATATGCACACCTTAAATAGAAGGACAAAGTATGTTTTAAAGTAAAAGAAGTTTGGAGAACATGGAAAATCATCCATTTGCTACTGCAACGAAAGCCAAAAGTGTGGCTTGAAAGACTAAATTGAATGTCTGTTCTCTGCATTACAAAATTAAGCTGGAAAGAAATTTTTCACACACACACACATAAACCTACATATACCCCATCAATTTTTCTCTGAAATATGTATCTACACACATACATGCCATCAAATTTTTCTCTGATATATCCAATATATATCCAATATATCCAACTGAACTATATGCACAAAAGCATAATAATGTATTAAGAAGGACCATAGCAGCATTATTTCATATAGTCATAATTGAAAACAATCCAAATATCCATCAAGAAAACAGATAAGTCACAGCCATACAATGGAATACTATATAGCAAGAATAATTAATGAACTGCTACACATAACATGGATAAAACTCAAATAACATGTTAATAAGCAAAAGACAACAGATATAAAAATACACATGAACATAATGAGGTCAAGGATCAACTAATCAAACTATAATGTTTAGGGACTCAGCTTGTGTGTGTGTGTTAGTCAATCAGTCGTGTCTGACCCTTTGCAACCCCAGGGAGTGTACCTCACCAGGCTCCTCTGTCCATGGAATTCTCCAGGCAAGAATACTGGAGATGGTTGCCATTCCCTTCTCCAGAGGATCTTCCCAAACCAGGAATCAAATAAGGGTCTCATGCATTACAGGCAGATTCTTTACTCTCTGAGCCACTAGAGAAGTTGCTCTTATTAAGGACTCAGTTTAGGAGGTTAAAAATACAAAAAGCAGCAAGGTGATATCACATATCAGGAGAGTGCTATGATACTGAACGCTTAGTAATAAAGAAGGTATAAGAATTATTCTGACTGGCTGATGAGTACATGATTCTGTTCACTTTGTGATAATATTGTACTTAACTGTGCATGTTATCTTTAAGCTCTTAAAAGTTTATCAAAGTCTATTAAAACAAATCTCACAGGGATTAAGGCTTAAAGGTAACACTTGGAAAATAAAAATGTTGCAAAACAAAAAAGGCAGAAATGAACCTGGAATACAATCCAAATGTAAAAGAGACTTTCTTAACTACATCTGGGAAATTCAGTCTCAAAAACAAAAGATAAACATGGTTAATTGAATGAAGAGTTAAAATTGTATTATATCTTTTTCCATACAAAATGTCTGTAAATTGGATGATAAAGTGTTAACATAATATACAAACTGCAAAAGTTAAAATTAGAAACTTCATAGAAGGATAAATTCAAACACAAAGTTGTTAAAATTCTCTATTAATAGGAAATTCAAATTGAAATAAATTTTACACCCTCATACAAAAATGTATAAAATGCTATAAAGTCTACTAAAGATAATGTAGAGAAAAAGTATTATCATATATCATTCATTGGTATTTCAGTTGTTTTTGAAAGCAATAATGGTAACAGCTACTGAAATTAAAAATATTTTCTTTTATTTAACAATCTCCATTGCTAAAAAACTATCTTGGAAAAACATTTAATAGACTATCACTATGTAAGGGGTGTACATTCACAGATGTGTACTGCAGCTACATTCAAGGTGGCAAAAACTGCAAAAATAAATCAATAACGAAGTTGCTGAAAACAGAATTTAAAATATATCCATATTTTTTAAATTATTAATAATTTTAAAAAGTAAAAGTAGCACATTACTACAGAGAAGGCGATGGCACCCCACCCCAGTACTCTTGCCTGGAAACTGCCATGGACGGAGGAGCCTGGTAGGCTGCAGTCCATGAGGTCACTAAGCATCGGAGACGACTGAGCGACTTCACTTTCACTTTTCACTTTCATGCATTGGAGAAGGAAATGGCAACCCACTCCAGTGTTCTTGCCTGGAGAATCCCAGGGATGGGAGAGCTTGGTGGGCTGCAGTCTATGGGGTCGCACAAAGTAGGACACGACTGAAGCGACTTAGCAGCACCAGCAGCACATTACTAATCTTAGATTTCTAAGAGGAATTCTAAGTGAGAAAAATAAAATGCAGAAATTTGTATGATCTTATTTTTCTAAAACAAAAATGTGTACGCTGTATTTCTATGCTAACATCATTAAATTCACTCAAGCACTGATTATATGCACATGGAGAAAATCTAGGCTTTTATGACCTAAATCGACAGAGATGGAAGAGTTATATAAACAGAAATTATATAAATTATAAGAATAGAACAGAGAAAAGAGGAAGTAGAATCTAAGCAAACGAGAGGGGAAAAAAGTGCAGGAAATTCCTATACCTAAAAATGAATGATATCTTTATTCTCTTATATATATATATCATATATATATATGGTATAATATCACATATCTTCAAAAAAACTCCAGCATTACTTTAGGCACCTGAAATATTTTTCCTTAAAAAAGAAAAAAAAAATACAAGCTTAAAAACTGAGAGAAGATAATTATGGGAAAATGAGTAGAAATAAAGAAAACTAAAAGGAATTTAAATCATATAGGACTAAGTGCCACTAGATGGCAGTAAAACCCTCCAAAAGTTATAGAAACCTTTTTCTTAACTGCTAAACATCTTTCTTTACCTCATTAAAAACATTCAAATTAGATGATTAGCAGGAATGAAGTTCCTTAAAAGGCAGACTATAACCTTTATTAAAAGGAGTTAACGTGTGTGTTAGTCATGTCCGACTCTGCGACCCCATGGACTATAACCTGCCAGACTTCTCTGCCCATGGAATTCTGCAGGCAAGAATACTGAAGTGGATTGCCATTCATTTCTCCAGAGGAACTTCCCAACCCAGGGACTGAACCCTGGTCTCTGGTATTGCAGGAAGATTCTTTACCATTTTGAGCTACAGGGAAGTCCTAAAGGAGTTAATAGTCATATATAACTCTCTGTTTCCTACGTCATCAGAAACATTCACATTTTTTAAACTTATAAATGTCATCTGAAAAGATGACACACTTAGTATATACTCAATACGCATTTATCTCACATCTTTTATGTGTAAAATAAGGAGACAAATTGAAAGGACCATTTATTGAATTTTTAATCAAGTACAACAAAATGAAAACTGAATAGAATGTTTACAAATAAACCAGTAGATGCTCATGTACAACAGCACAAGAATTATCTAGAACTCAGACACAGTCACATGACGTGGTATCCCAAAACCAAACAATTGAATAAACAAGCCATTGGGCAGCTAATATGTGTGTCATAAACATTTTCACTGAAACTCATACTGTATACATTACTAACCATCTTTACCACATCTATACACCAACAGGTCCTAACGATTCTCATAACGTATTTAAGTTACCCAGTTGTTCTAGTTACTACTTCAGAGTTTAATACATAAAACTACTGTTTTATCAAGTTCATGCATCCTGCAGCTCAGGAATCTGGGCATGATGAAACTGACTTGTCTCTGCACACAATGCCCATGGCCTTAGCAAGAACAACTCAAATGCCTGGGGTCTGGAACTGCTGACAGGAATCTTTATGTAGCTTGGGTTTCCTCCCAGCCTAGATGCTAAACGTAGATTTCTTTCATGATGGTCCAGGGCACCAGGTACAAATGTTTCAGAAAATAAGGTGAAAGTTGCATCACTGTTTAC
This sequence comes from Oreotragus oreotragus, assembly GCA_006410675.1. Lineage (NCBI taxonomy): Eukaryota > Metazoa > Chordata > Mammalia > Artiodactyla > Bovidae > Oreotragus > Oreotragus oreotragus. The sequence continues at coordinate 74,961 of SJYX01018103.1, forward strand.
GAACCAGTCTTGTAAGGTCACACTGCATCACTGCTACCCTATGCTTCGATCAAAGCATTCACAAGCCTGTTAAGATCCAAGTGGTAAAGAATGACAAGGGGCATACTGGATAAAAGCATGTGAGAATGGAAATAGTACTGTGACAATCTTTGGATAATACAATGTAACACAGTCTTCACTCTGGTCACAATTCACATCATTCCCATATGCAGACTACACTGTACCCTCCAAAAGATCTGCAAAGTCTCAATTCACTATGGCATCAGGACAATCTTGAACCTCATTATCTAAATCAGGTCCAAGGGTAGATTAAGCTCCCAAGAAGTGGTTCCTCAAGTACAGCTCCTCTTGACCTGAAGATCTACAAAACAAAGCGGCATGTTACCCCAACACACATTTAACATACAACTATGCAACAAGCACAGGTTAACCTCTGTATGCACTCTCATTCAAAAGGAGGAGAGCCAGCAGGAATACAGTGATTCCTTAGAAATCTCTTTAAACTTGCTAGCTGGATTCCTCAAATTAGCTACATTTTCAGTTTTCCATATTGTGGCAGTAACCATTTTGCTAAACTTTCTTGACTGTATCTAACAAAGATTTTCAGTCTTTCTTTCAGCTTCCAACATTTTCCTCCACTTCCTCAAAGCCCTCACTGACAGCCTTCTTGGAGCCTGAGTCATGTTTCCTCTTTAAGACCCTTCCAGCTTCTGTCCACTGCTCAATACAAAAGTTAGGTCAGCCTCTCACTTCTGGTACCAAAATCTGTTCCAGTTATTATTTCAACTTACCCCAAAGCCTAAAAATAATGGTAAGTAAGTAAAGTCACTCAGTCGTGTCCGACTCTGTGACCCCGTGGACTGCAGCCCACCAAGCTCCTCAGTCCATGGGATTCTCCAACCAAGAATACTGGAGTGGGTTGCCATTTCCTTCTCCAGGGGATCTTCCCAACCCAGGGATCGAACCTAGGTCTCCCGCATTGGAGGCAGACGCTTTAACCTCTGAGCCACCAGGGAAGTCAAAAAAAATGGTATTATTATGATAAAAATAATGGTATTATTATGCTCACAGATTCTGTGATGCAGGAATTCAGACAGGATGGAGCACTGCTTCATAATATCTGGGCCTTATATAGGGATATTAAAACAGTCATAAGCTGAAATTATCAAATAACTACCTAAACATTTCTTCTCCATGTAGCATGGGTTTCCTCATAGAGTGGCTAGCTCAGGGTAACTGGCCTTCTTACACAGCAGCTCAGCATTAAGCACAAGTATTCCAGTGAACAAGTTAGATAAACACAGCTTTCATGACCAAGTCTTGGAAGTCACACAGCATCATTTTCTATACTCTTTAAAGAAGAAAATAAGGACAGGAAACAGCACTGTGGCCATTTTTGGAAAATCCCCTATACCAACTAATCAAGAAATAAATGGTAAAGCAGACCAAAGTACTATTGTCAACTATGCACAATGACAGAAGGAAGAACTAATGGCTACAACACATATCTGTGCTGCCTCTTAAGCCCTATTAGAATTACAGAAAAAATAAAAAAGATAAATTCAAAGAACAAAAATAAAAACAGCAATGGAAAGAGAAAATTCACTTTCACTTTTCTCTTTCATGCATTGGAGAAGGAAATGGCAACCCACTCCAGTATTCTTGCCTGGAGAATCCCAGGGATGGGGGAGCCTGGTGGGCTGCCGTCTATGGGGTCACACAGAGTCGGACACAACTGAAGTGACTTAGCAGCAGCAGCAG
>SJYX01018103.1:78788-118552 GCA_006410675.1 Oreotragus oreotragus
AGTCCATTCTGAAGGAGATCAACCCTGGGATTTCTTTGGAAGGAATGATGCTAAAGCTGAAACTCCAGTACTTTGGCCACCTCATGCGAAGAGTTGACTCATTGGAAAAGACTCTGATGCTGGGAGGGATTGGGGGCGGGAGGAGAAGGGGACGACCGAGGATGAGATGGCTGGATGGCATCATGGACTCGATGGACGTGAGTCTGAGTGAACTCCGGGAGATGGTGATGGACAGGGAGGCCTGGCATGCTGCGATTCATGGGGTCACAAAGAGTCGGACACGACTGAGTGACTGAACTCTCTCATGAGTACAGAATGGAATTTTCCAAGAACTACATGACATGTGATATAGAAACAGACTGAATGCAAAAGCAAGTATGAAAATCCAGCCATCTTCCATGAAGGCAGGCATTAAATTTATGAAAATTTAAAACAATGACATTGTTCTCACTGCTTTATTTCAGAAATATCTTCAAAGAATTAGGCTAATCTTAAAATCACAATATAAAATTAAAATATAATTAGATTGCTATTTTTCAATGAATTATTTTTAATCTTCAATTTTTTAACATAGTGAATTTTGATAGATATAATCCACATAAACAAAAGCTCTTTGGGATCTGCACTAGTTTTTAAGATTATAAGGAGAACTTGAGAATAAAAGTTTACAATCCACTGCTCTAGAGAATTTATACCGGAAATGAGAGAGGCTCCTAATTTGGTGATGCTAAGTGCAACAGAAGGCATGGGTAACATATTGTGCTCAAAATTTAGAGACAAAAAGAAATACTATAAATAGAATTCACCAACCTGTTTCTTAATTTAGCTTCCAGACTGACAACCTGGCATATATCCACCAAGTAGTAGATAAGAGGATTGTTAGCAGGGAAAATGGATCAAAGAGAGGCCAACGTAACAAAATGCTTTGCTCCTGTCAGATCATACCTCAGCATATGAATGGAGAAGTTCCAATCATTGTTTTAAGTCTCTTCACTGACCAACATGAGTGGACAAAATGTGTGTGTGTATATATATATATATATATATATGAGGAAAATCTAGGAGAACAAAACCAACAGTGCAAAGAGCAAAATAAAACTTAAAAACATCTTTGCATCACTAAAACAGAACACAGATCTATAAAAATAACCACAGGGATATGAAAGATCCTCTCTCAGATGAGTAAGCGGCTCTAAGTCAAAGGGATCTCACATGTTTTCTGATAGGTCACAATTTAAGTATGAAGCATGTCCTGGGTGACAGAGAAAAGCTTTCATATGTTTGCCTTTGCTTACTTTCTCCTATCACACTCTATGTCCAACCTTTATTAAAGTATTTTATGAGTATACAAGAGTCTTGTGAACACGTTCAATTATCTTACCCTGTGTAACGGTTGCAATGTGCTAGGTAGTTGAGTGGTTCCAACAGCTTGCTCAACTGATTGAGTAAAATGTGGACTCAATGGTGTTACACATGAAAATCAAGGTGTTCAGAATTCTATTTGAAACTGAAATTGTTAGTCACTCAGTCCTGTCTGATTCTTTGCAACCCTGATGATTGTAGCCTGCCAACGTCCTCTGTCCATGAAATTCCCTAGGCATGAATACTAGAGTGGGTTGCCATTTTATTCTCCAGAGGATATTCCCAACCCAGGGTTCTCCAGGGTTCTATTTGTATAAAATAAAACAATTCTCAAATGATGGCCTCCCCAGACCAGCAACACCACCATTACCTAGGGATTGTTTAAAATGAAAATTCTCAGGCCTTCTTCAGAGCTAGTAAATCAGACATTTTGGCACTGGGACCTAGAAATCCCTGTTTTAACAAATCCTTCAGGAGATAGGATATATGCAGTTTGAAAACCTTTGATATAGAAGAAATTCATAGGGATATAACAATGCAAGTATATTTATTATGTGACTTGTTCACTAATTCCCTAGTTCCCAAGGAACATTCAAAGAACAATTTTCTTCACAACTGATTTAACAAATGCATTGGGATGACTCATGGAACTCACACCAGGGCTCTGTAACAACCTAGAAGGGTGGGAGGAGCATAGGGAGTCGGGGGGAGGGGACATATGTATACCTATGACTGATTATGCTGAGGTATGGCAGAAACCAATGCAATATTGTAAAGCAATTATCCTCCAATTAAAAGGAAAAAAAAAAAGAAAGAAATATATTGGGGCAAAGGCTCTGACTATTATCAGCATGCCAGCTATTAAAGTGAAATATGGGGCTTCCTTGGTGGGTCAGATGGTAAAGGATCAGCCTGCAATGTGAGAGACCTGATTCGATCCCTGGTTTGGGAAGATCCCCTGGAAAAGGGAATGGCTACCCACACCAGTATTCTGGCTTGGAGAATTCCATGAACAGAGGAAACTGGTGGGCTAGAATCCATGGAGTTGCAAATAGCTGACAACTGAGTGACTTTCACTTTCAATTTTCATGCTACCTTTATTATGGGTTGACTATGATGGGGAAACAGTGGAAACAGTGTCAGACTTTATTTTGGGGGGCTCCAAAATCACTGCAGATGGTGATTGCAGCCATGAAATTAAAAGATGCTTACTCCTTGGAAGAAAAGTTATGACCAACCTAGATAGCATATTCAAAAGTGGAGACATTACTTTACCGACTAAGGTCCGTCTAGTCAAGGCTACGGTTTTTCCTGTGGTCATGTATGGATGTGAGAGTTGGACTGTCAAGAAGGCTGAGTTCCGAAGAACTGATGCTTTTGAACTGTGGTGTTGGAGAAGACTCTTGAGGGTCACCTGGACTGCAAGGAAATCCAACCAGTCCATCCTGAAGATGAGCCCTAGAATTTCTTTGGAAGGAATGATGCTAAAGCTGAAACTCCAGTACTTTGGCCATCTCATGTGAAGAGTTGACTCATTGGAAAAGACTCTGATGCTGGGAGGGATTGGGGGCAGGAGGAGAAGGGGACAACCGAGGATGGGATGGCTGGATGGCATCACGGACTCGATGGACCTGAGTCTGAGTGAACTCCGGGAGATGGTGATAGACAGGGAAGCCTGGCGTGCTGCGATTCATGGAATCACAAAGAGTCAGACATGACTGAGCAACTGAACTGAACTGATAATCAGTAAGAATAAACTTAAAAATTTAGTGTCAAAAGAATGAAATAGTTAGAAACAAAAGAAGTTCAAGACGTGTGCACTAAAAGTTGCCAACACTGCTGAGGGAAATTAAGTAACAAATGGAGAGATACTCCCTGTTCACAAATTGGAAGAGATAACACTGCTAAGAGAGCAGCTCTCTCCAAATTACTCTACAGATTCAACCAAATGCTCTTAAAATGTCTGGCTGGCTTTTTGTGGAAATTTACAAGATGATCCTCAAATTCAAATAAAAATGTGATATAGCCAATGGAGCCCAAAAATTGGAAAAACAAAAAAAATTATGGAGACTTACCTTTCTAACAACAAAAATACTCCAAAGCTGTAATAATCAAAGTAATGAGGTACCAGCATGAGACTAGTCATATAGATCAATGGAAGAGAATTAAGAGTCCCCAAATAAATCCTTACATTTTTGGTCAACTGATTCTGACAAAGTTTCCACAACAACTCTAGCAAAGAATAGTCTTTTTTTTAAGTGGTGCTATAAAAACTGGAAATCCATCTGCAAAAAAAAAAATGCAGACCCGACTTTACATCCTATGTAAAATTAACTTAAAATACATCAAAGATCTAAACATAAGAGCTAAAATTATAACTCTTTAGGAAAAATGTGTAAATCTTCATGATTCTGGATTAGACAATGATTTGTTATATATGACACTGAAAGCAAAAGTGACAACAGAAAAAACAGGTACACTGAACTCCAAAATTTAAAACTCTTATGCTTCAAAAGAGCATCAATCAAGAATTAAAAAGATAACCGACAGAATAGGGAAAAATATTTGTAAACCATATACAGGATAAGGGACTTGTATCCAGAATATACAAAGAACTTTTATTATTTAACAGTAAAAAGACAAAAATATTTTTACTGTGAAAAAGTTTGGACATATTTATACAAAAAAAAGATATACAAATGACTAATAACCATATGAAAAAATCCCCAATATCATTAGTCATTAGTGAAATGAAAATTAAAACCAGAAAACAGCATTTCACATATACTAATGTGGCAAGAATAAAAATGGCAGGTAACAACTATTAACAAAGATACAGAGAATCAGGTGCATACATATGACTAGTAGAAATGTAAGAATGGTGCAGCCACTTAGGAAAACAGTTCAGTAATTCTTTAAATGTGAAACATAAATTTACCATATGATCCAGTAATTCTACTCAGATATATAGCCAAGAGAAAGGAACACATACACTCACATAAATGCTTATAAACATATCTTTTTAGCAGCACTAATCATAATGGCAGAAACTTAGGAATAGCTAAAACTTAGTGCATTCACACAATGAAACGCAGGGATTAACATGTAGCAGAAATGATAGTGGCTGATAAAAATAAAAATTATTATTGATGACAGTTCACAATTTTTTTAATTACCAAAAAAACACTGAATTCTACACTTGAAAAGGGTATATGATATGAAAACATGCCTCTAATTAGTTTTTAAAGTAGCAAAATTAAAAGTCGCAGACAATCTTTTCATTCTTATTAAGAGCCAAATTAATATAAATTAAAATATATCAGAAAATAACTTTGAAAATGAAAACAAACACTTCAAAATTTATAAGATGCAGCTAAAGAATACTTGAAACAAGTCTACAGTATTAAATATTTCTATTACACAAAGATTTAAAATAATCTAAGTGGCTCAGATGGTAAAGCGTCTGCCTACAATGCGGGAGACCCGGGTTCAATCCCTGGGTCAGGAAGATCCTCTGGAGAAGGAAATGGCAATCCACTCCAGTACTCTTGCCTGGAAAATCCCATGGATGGAGGAGCCTGGTAGTCTACAGTCCATGGGGTCGCAGAGAGTCAGACACGACTGAGCGACTTCACTTCTTCAAGTTGCTTACAACTGCCAAACAAAAAGTTTGAATAGGGGGTAAACTGCAGTTAACAGCAGTCAATTTCAGCTCTTAGCACAGAAGTTCTAGCCCTTCTCCACAGGCCCTGGAAGGCAGCCCTACAATAATTCCTAGAGCAAATTTATGTAAACAAACTAGATAATGTGGGTGAAATGAACAAATTCCTAGAATGACACATATAACCAAAACTGACTCAGGGAAAAAAAAAAATCAGAACATACCTATAACGACCAAAGAAACTGAAGTAGGTATTAGCACTTCTTATAAAGAAAAGCCCAGGCTCAAAGAGCTTTACTGGTAAATTCTGTCAAATTTTAAAGGAAGAAATAATACCAATCCTACATAAAATTCACACAATAGAGAAGGAAATATTTCCCAAATCATTCTTTTATCCTGACGCCATATCCAAACTAGACATCACAAGGAAGAAAAAATAAAAGCCTACAGACCAAAACTCCCCGTTAACAACATTAATCAAATACAGCATGGTACAAAAACCATGGTACATGGGCTTCCCTGGTAGCTCAGCTAGTAAAGAAGGAGACTTCAATTCAATTCCTGGGTCAGGAAGATCCCCTGGAGAAGGGACAGGCTACCCTCTCCAGTATTCTTGAGTTTTCCTGATGGCTCAACTGGCCAAGAATCTGCCTCCAATGTGGGAGACCTCGATTCAGTCCCTGAGTTGTGAAGATCCCCTGGAGAAGGGAATGGCTACTCACTCCAGTATTCTGGTCTGGAGAATTCCATGGACTGTTTTAGTCAGGTGGTCTTAGAGAGTCAGACAGGACTGAGAAACTTTCACTTTCTTTTAGTATGGTACTGGCACAAAGAGACACACAGATCAATCGAACAGAAAAGAGTTCAGAAATAACCCAAAGCACTAATGGTCAATTCATCTATGACAAAGAAGGCAAGAACATACAATGAAGACAGCCTCTCTTGAACAAGCAGGAAAACTGGGCAGCTACATGTAAAGAAGGAAATCTGAACATTTTATCACACCATATACAAAAATAAACCCAAACTGATTAAAGACCCAAATATAATAAGACACTGTGACATAAATTGTAACACTATTTTTTAAAAATCTGTTTCCCAAAACAAAAAAGGGCTTCCCCGGTAGCTCAGCTGGTAAAGAATCCACTGGCAATGCAGGAGACCCCAGTCTAATTCCTGGGTCATGAAGATCCCCTAGAAGAGGGACAGGTCACCCACTCCAGTATTCTTGGGTTTCCCCGGGGCTCAGACAGTAAAGAATCCGCCTGCAATGCAGTAGACCTGGGTTCGATCCCTGGTTTGGGAAGATCCTCTGGAGGAGGGCATGGCAACCCACTCTAGTATTCTTGCCTGGAGAATCCCATGGACAGAGGAGCCTGGCAGCTTAGAGTCCATGGGGTGGCAAAGAGTTGGACATGACTGAGCGACAAAGCACAGCAAAACAAAGAAAACAAAAGCAAAAATAAATAAATGGGACCTGACTGAATGTAAAAGCTTCTTCACAAAAAGCAAGCCTTTAGCAAAAGACAACCTATGGAATAGGAGAAATATTTGCAAATGATATGCCTGATAAAGGGTTTATCCAACATAAACAGCCCACTCAACGCAACATGAGAACGTAAACATGATTAAAAATGTGCAGACAACCTGAATAGCCACTTTTTCCAAAAATATACAGATGTCCAACAAGTACATGAAAAAAATGTTCAACACTGCTAATCAGAGAAATGCAAATCAAAACGACAATGAGATCACATCACAACTGTCAAAATGGCTATCATCACAAATACAAACAACACATGTTGGTGAGGATGTAGAGAGAAAGGAACCATTGTGCACTGCTGCTGGGAAGGTAAAGTGGCACAATTTCTATGGAGGGTCTTCAAAAAACTAAAAATAGAACTACCAAATGATCCAAGAATCTCACTGCTGGGTACATACCTGAAAAAAATAAATATAGTAGTTCAAAAAGATACATGTACTCCAATGTCCACAGCAGCATTATTTACAACATCCAAGATAAGGAAGCAACCGAAGTGTCCACCAACAGAGTAACAAATAAAGAAATAATGGTACGTACACACACACACACACACACACACACACACACACACAAACACAATATGTACACACACACACACACACACACACAAATGAATATTCAGTTCAGTTCAGTCGCTCAGTCGTGTCCGACTCTTTGCGACCCCATGAATTGCAGCATGCCAGGCCTCCCTGTCCATCACCATCTCCCGGAGTTCACTCAGACTCACGTCCATCGAGTCCGTGATGCCATCCAGCCATCTCATCCTCGGTCGTCCCCTTCTCCTCCTGCCCCCAATCCCTCCTGTTACTCATTCATTAAAAGGAATTAAATTCTGTCATTTGCAAAAACATGGATGAATCTACAGAGTATTATGCTTAGTGACATAAGTCAGAGAAAGACAAATACTTATTAATTCTCTGTGGGACCTAAAAATTAACACGAATGAATGTGACGACAAAACAGAAACAGATACAGAGAACTAGCAATTGCCAATGCGGGGCCAGGGGCGGGGAGGACAGGGGTTGGGGTTAAGAGGCACAAATTACAACAGATAAAGTAAAAGTGTGCAAGTATAGGCATTATTCTGTAATAACTGTAAATATAATCTATAAAAAATACTGAGTCATTATGTTGCACACCTGAAAATTAACATTGTAAATTAACAATAAAAGTAATTTTTATTTTTGAAAACAAATTTGAAAAAGAAAATGAATGAACCATAGCTATACATGAAATGGATGAATCTTAACATCTAAAAAACTGCAAAAGCAAATTACAGATACAAAAACAGATCATAATTTCCACAGATAACCACTGAAAGAAAAGAAAGCAACATTACTTCTTTACTGTTGACAATATTAGGTGGTAAAACTTTTTAAAATATAATAAGTAAGAAGGGAAATACACAATAGTCAAGATAGCAGTTCAGCTGGAAAAAGCATAAATATCAAAAAGGAGAGGGAAAGAACTTCTGAAGTTTTGGCAATGTTCTATTCTTAAATGTGTAGTGGTTACCATCAGTGTTCAATCAGAAGTAATCCCTGCAACTGCATAATTCTGTTTGGTGCACTTTTCTTTATGCTACATTTTAAAATAACAATGGTTTAAAAATGCATTATATGCCGATAACTAATGATAACATGCAAAGAATGCTCTTGGTTCAGTATGCTGTGCGCTCTTTCTTGGGTCTTAAAAAAATAAAAATAAAAAACCTTGAGGTTTGATATTTCATTTAATTTTCAAACCCTTGCAACAGATATCAGAACTATTCACTACATTTCTTTCTTCAACAGTTTCAAAGGATAGCTTACTTACTTCACAAGCTATACATATGCATCATACATGTAACTTAAGCAGTTTAAGATTTCACTTGTCATAAAATTTATCTTTTTTAAAGTATAAAACTCAATGAGTTTCAGTATATTCAGAGTTGTACAACTGCTTTCACCAACGAATTTCAGAACATTTTTTATCACCCCAAAGAAAAACCCCATACCCATCAGCTACCTACCCTCAAGCCTTGGGAATCAAGACAAAAGTAGTGTGTTTGTAGTGAGTCAGCATTATTTGGCTGTACTATGCTTTCTATAATTTTCTTCCCTGTATTCCTGCCTAAGTTCCCTACCAAACTACACCACACCTTTTAAGAATCAGGCTCATATTATTTTCTTTGCAGCCAAAGATGGAGAAGCTCTATACAGTCAACAAAAACAAGACCAGGAGCTGACTAGATGGCTGGATGGCATCACGGACTCGATGGACCTGAGTCTGAGTGAACTCCGGGAGATGGTGATAGACAGGGAAGCCTGGCGTGCTGCGATTCATGGAATCACAAAGAGTCAGACATGACTGAGCAACTGAACTGAACTGATAATCAGTAAGAATAAACTTAAAAATTTAGTGTCAAAAGAATGAAATAGTTAGAAACAAAAGAAGTTCAAGACGTGTGCACTAAAAGTTGCCAACACTGCTGAGGGAAATTAAGTAACAAATGGAGAGATACTCCCTGTTCACAAATTGGAAGAGATAACACTGCTAAGAGAGCAGCTCTCTCCAAATTACTCTACAGATTCAACCAAATGCTCTTAAAATGTCTGGCTGGCTTTTTGTGGAAATTTACAAGATGATCCTCAAATTCAAATAAAAATGTGATATAGCCAATGGAGCCCAAAAATTGGAAAAACAAAAAAAATTATGGAGACTTACCTTTCTAACAACAAAAATACTCCAAAGCTGTAATAATCAAAGTAATGAGGTACCAGCATGAGACTAGTCATATAGATCAATGGAAGAGAATTAAGAGTCCCCAAATAAATCCTTACATTTTTGGTCAACTGATTCTGACAAAGTTTCCACAACAACTCTAGCAAAGAATAGTCTTTTTTTTAAGTGGTGCTATAAAAACTGGAAATCCATCTGCAAAAAAAAAAATGCAGACCCGACTTTACATCCTATGTAAAATTAACTTAAAATACATCAAAGATCTAAACATAAGAGCTAAAATTATAACTCTTTAGGAAAAATGTGTAAATCTTCATGATTCTGGATTAGACAATGATTTGTTATATATGACACTGAAAGCAAAAGTGACAACAGAAAAAACAGGTACACTGAACTCCAAAATTTAAAACTCTTATGCTTCAAAAGAGCATCAATCAAGAATTAAAAAGATAACCGACAGAATAGGGAAAAATATTTGTAAACCATATACAGGATAAGGGACTTGTATCCAGAATATACAAAGAACTTTTATTATTTAACAGTAAAAAGACAAAAATATTTTTACTGTGAAAAAGTTTGGACATATTTATACAAAAAAAAGATATACAAATGACTAATAACCATATGAAAAAATCCCCAATATCATTAGTCATTAGTGAAATGAAAATTAAAACCAGAAAACAGCATTTCACATATACTAATGTGGCAAGAATAAAAATGGCAGGTAACAACTATTAACAAAGATACAGAGAATCAGGTGCATACATATGACTAGTAGAAATGTAAGAATGGTGCAGCCACTTAGGAAAACAGTTCAGTAATTCTTTAAATGTGAAACATAAATTTACCATATGATCCAGTAATTCTACTCAGATATATAGCCAAGAGAAAGGAACACATACACTCACATAAATGCTTATAAACATATCTTTTTAGCAGCACTAATCATAATGGCAGAAACTTAGGAATAGCTAAAACTTAGTGCATTCACACAATGAAACGCAGGGATTAACATGTAGCAGAAATGATAGTGGCTGATAAAAATAAAAATTATTATTGATGACAGTTCACAATTTTTTTAATTACCAAAAAAACACTGAATTCTACACTTGAAAAGGGTATATGATATGAAAACATGCCTCTAATTAGTTTTTAAAGTAGCAAAATTAAAAGTCGCAGACAATCTTTTCATTCTTATTAAGAGCCAAATTAATATAAATTAAAATATATCAGAAAATAACTTTGAAAATGAAAACAAACACTTCAAAATTTATAAGATGCAGCTAAAGAATACTTGAAACAAGTCTACAGTATTAAATATTTCTATTACACAAAGATTTAAAATAATCTAAGTGGCTCAGATGGTAAAGCGTCTGCCTACAATGCGGGAGACCCGGGTTCAATCCCTGGGTCAGGAAGATCCTCTGGAGAAGGAAATGGCAATCCACTCCAGTACTCTTGCCTGGAAAATCCCATGGATGGAGGAGCCTGGTAGTCTACAGTCCATGGGGTCGCAGAGAGTCAGACACGACTGAGCGACTTCACTTCTTCAAGTTGCTTACAACTGCCAAACAAAAAGTTTGAATAGGGGGTAAACTGCAGTTAACAGCAGTCAATTTCAGCTCTTAGCACAGAAGTTCTAGCCCTTCTCCACAGGCCCTGGAAGGCAGCCCTACAATAATTCCTAGAGCAAATTTATGTAAACAAACTAGATAATGTGGGTGAAATGAACAAATTCCTAGAATGACACATATAACCAAAACTGACTCAGGGAAAAAAAAAAATCAGAACATACCTATAACGACCAAAGAAACTGAAGTAGGTATTAGCACTTCTTATAAAGAAAAGCCCAGGCTCAAAGAGCTTTACTGGTAAATTCTGTCAAATTTTAAAGGAAGAAATAATACCAATCCTACATAAAATTCACACAATAGAGAAGGAAATATTTCCCAAATCATTCTTTTATCCTGACGCCATATCCAAACTAGACATCACAAGGAAGAAAAAATAAAAGCCTACAGACCAAAACTCCCCGTTAACAACATTAATCAAATACAGCATGGTACAAAAACCATGGTACATGGGCTTCCCTGGTAGCTCAGCTAGTAAAGAAGGAGACTTCAATTCAATTCCTGGGTCAGGAAGATCCCCTGGAGAAGGGACAGGCTACCCTCTCCAGTATTCTTGAGTTTTCCTGATGGCTCAACTGGCCAAGAATCTGCCTCCAATGTGGGAGACCTCGATTCAGTCCCTGAGTTGTGAAGATCCCCTGGAGAAGGGAANGGAGACTTCAATTCAATTCCTGGGTCAGGAAGATCCCCTGGAGAAGGGACAGGCTACCCTCTCCAGTATTCTTGAGTTTTCCTGATGGCTCAACTGGCCAAGAATCTGCCTCCAATGTGGGAGACCTCGATTCAGTCCCTGAGTTGTGAAGATCCCCTGGAGAAGGGAATGGCTACTCACTCCAGTATTCTGGTCTGGAGAATTCCATGGACTGTTTTAGTCAGGTGGTCTTAGAGAGTCAGACAGGACTGAGAAACTTTCACTTTCTTTTAGTATGGTACTGGCACAAAGAGACACACAGATCAATCGAACAGAAAAGAGTTCAGAAATAACCCAAAGCACTAATGGTCAATTCATCTATGACAAAGAAGGCAAGAACATACAATGAAGACAGCCTCTCTTGAACAAGCAGGAAAACTGGGCAGCTACATGTAAAGAAGGAAATCTGAACATTTTATCACACCATATACAAAAATAAACCCAAACTGATTAAAGACCCAAATATAATAAGACACTGTGACATAAATTGTAACACTATTTTTTAAAAATCTGTTTCCCAAAACAAAAAAGGGCTTCCCCGGTAGCTCAGCTGGTAAAGAATCCACTGGCAATGCAGGAGACCCCAGTCTAATTCCTGGGTCATGAAGATCCCCTAGAAGAGGGACAGGTCACCCACTCCAGTATTCTTGGGTTTCCCCGGGGCTCAGACAGTAAAGAATCCGCCTGCAATGCAGTAGACCTGGGTTCGATCCCTGGTTTGGGAAGATCCTCTGGAGGAGGGCATGGCAACCCACTCTAGTATTCTTGCCTGGAGAATCCCATGGACAGAGGAGCCTGGCAGCTTAGAGTCCATGGGGTGGCAAAGAGTTGGACATGACTGAGCGACAAAGCACAGCAAAACAAAGAAAACAAAAGCAAAAATAAATAAATGGGACCTGANGGAGGAGGGCATGGCAACCCACTCTAGTATTCTTGCCTGGAGAATCCCATGGACAGAGGAGCCTGGCAGCTTAGAGTCCATGGGGTGGCAAAGAGTTGGACATGACTGAGCGACAAAGCACAGCAAAACAAAGAAAACAAAAGCAAAAATAAATAAATGGGACCTGACTGAATGTAAAAGCTTCTTCACAAAAAGCAAGCCTTTAGCAAAAGACAACCTATGGAATAGGAGAAATATTTGCAAATGATATGCCTGATAAAGGGTTTATCCAACATAAACAGCCCACTCAACGCAACATGAGAACGTAAACATGATTAAAAATGTGCAGACAACCTGAATAGCCACTTTTTCCAAAAATATACAGATGTCCAACAAGTACATGAAAAAAATGTTCAACACTGCTAATCAGAGAAATGCAAATCAAAACGACAATGAGATCACATCACAACTGTCAAAATGGCTATCATCACAAATACAAACAACACATGTTGGTGAGGATGTAGAGAGAAAGGAACCATTGTGCACTGCTGCTGGGAAGGTAAAGTGGCACAATTTCTATGGAGGGTCTTCAAAAAACTAAAAATAGAACTACCAAATGATCCAAGAATCTCACTGCTGGGTACATACCTGAAAAAAATAAATATAGTAGTTCAAAAAGATACATGTACTCCAATGTCCACAGCAGCATTATTTACAACATCCAAGATAAGGAAGCAACCGAAGTGTCCACCAACAGAGTAACAAATAAAGAAATAATGGTACGTACACACACACACACACACACACACACACAAAAAAAAAAAAAAACACAATATGTACACACACACACACACACACACACACAAATGAATATTCAGTTCAGTTCAGTCGCTCAGTCGTGTCCGACTCTTTGCGACCCCATGAATTGCAGCATGCCAGAAGGGAGGCCTGGCGTCCTGCGATTCATGGGGTCGCAAAGAGTCGGACACGACTGAGCGACTGAACTGAAGTCTTTTAACTGGTTCCTAGGCAGTTAGATAAACCATCCTCTGTGGATGTAAAACACCTCTTATATATCTTTATTGCATTCTATATATCTTTATAATAAATGTTTATAAATTTGTTTCCACCACTGTAAAAGACATATTTTTAAGAAGTAGAATTTGACTTGTTCTATCTCCTATATCTAATACAGTGACTTTCAAAACTTTTGATGAATGAAGGCACCATAAGAATATAATGAGTTTAAAAAGGATGATGATTTAGTAATGAGAAGATATTCAAAGATCATTATGTTCAAGGACATAAAGACAGAAATAAATACACTGTGCTACACAAAAGCATTATGACAAAAGTAGCTTTAGTCAGCAACTGATCACTTTATCATTACTAAAAATTATGACAAAACTAAGGAAATATATTAAAACTATTACTTAGGGTTCACACAAAGATGTTAATGCATCATAGCCAAAGGGGAATGACTATTAGAATCTTAAATATATCTAGGTTATATTATGATATCCATACCAAGAAAAATTATTCTAAAAGTCAAACAGAGATAAAAATATAATGCTGGAGACTTCTGAAAATGGATGAGAATTATATTCAGAGTAAAAACCAAAAAAAAATGTTTTAAAAGAGAGCTTCAATTTTTAAAATGTCAGCATTCCCCTTAAAAGTGAAAAAAAAAATGAAGAATATTTTTAAGTCTGTTTTCTGAGAAGACAAAACTATTTTTAAACACATGAAACTATAATGTGTTTGAGTAAGAACTATCTTGGTAAATAAATGAATTTTTCATCACAATATGCAAATGGCATGATTTCGTTAAAACATACACACACACATACACTGTTTAGGAAGTATCACAATTATTTTACAGTGAAAAAATTTAACTCAAAACATTCAATACACAAAACAATAATTTTCTTTGGGTGTACACAAATAATATTCATTAATAATGTAAGAAAGTTTTATCATTTAAAATATTAGAGCTCAATATTCTTAATCAGAAAAAGTTATGAAGTTAATATATATACAACTTAGCACTATTTATCTTAAAAAAAGGAAACCTGATTTTAATCATATCTTCAGTTACTTTCTGTATTGGAAAGTAAAACTGAAAGTCGCTCTGCTGCTACTGCTGCTAAGTTGCTTCAGTCGTGTCCTACTCTGTGCGACCCCATTGACAGCAGCCCACCAGGCTCCCCCGTCCCTGAGATTCTCTAGGCAAGAACACTGGAGGGGGTTGCCATTTCCTTCTCCAATGCATGAAAGTGAAAAGTGAAACTGAAGTCACTCAGTTGTGTCTGACTCTTAGCGACCCCATGAATTGCAGCCTACCAGGTTCCNGGCAAGAACACTGGAGGGGGTTGCCATTTCCTTCTCCAATGCATGAAAGTGAAAAGTGAAACTGAAGTCACTCAGTTGTGTCTGACTCTTAGCGACCCCATGAATTGCAGCCTACCAGGTTCCTCCAACCATGGGATTTTCCAGGCAAGAGTACTGAAGTGGGGTGCCACTGCTTTTTCCAGAAAGTTGCTCAGTCATGTCCAACTCTTTGCGACCACATGGACTATATAGTCCATGGAATTCTCCAGGCCAGAACATTGGAGTGGGTAGCCATTCCCTTCTCCGGGAGATCTTCCTAACACAGGGATCAAACCCAGGTCTCCCACACTGCAAGTGGATTCTTTACCAGCTGAGCAACAAGGGAAGCCCAAGAATACCGGAGTGGATAGTTTATCCCTTCTCCAGTGGATCTTCCCGACCCAGGAATTGAACCGGGGTCTCCTGCACTGCAGGCAGACTCTTTACCAACTAAGCTATCAGGTACTTCTGTCCAAATAGAAAGGAATCAATTAGGAATTAACTGAAATGCAGACTTGAAAAAATATTTTCTACAGGATTTATTAAATCAAATTCTGTGAATAAGTCTGTTCATTTCTGATCATTTCCAAACATAAAATGCTATACAGCAAGACATAAATGAAGTTAAAAGAATTCTAAAAATCTAAAGCAGTATGCAGCCCTTCGTGATTAAATTAGTACCCAAAATTCATTATTACTACTTTACCTTATTTTAGCATTCAAATTCTTTAAAACTAGGAGAAGGCAATGGCACCCCACTCCAGTACTCTTGCCTGGAAAATAATCAAATCATTAAAAAAAAAAACCCACACAAGAACAAGAGTAACCCAGAGATACAATAGTCATAGAAGTTATATAGAGTGAATTGTTTTTCTAATAGAAGCACTCTTCTAAAGTGTAGTAAATAATCTTTAAGATCTGGTGAGGTTTGAGGGCAAGTAACACAAAATTATTCCAAAAAATTAGGTAAGAATGAGTAAATGTTAAAATAATCACAATTAGATATTAATTCATAATGCAAAAATATATAAATAATGTCTGCCTGCCTTGAATAAATTAACTTTCAGGTTACCAAATTTAAATGCCAATATATTCATAAATAGTATTTCTGGAAATTATTTCCTAGGCTCAAAAAATAATATCAACACATATTCAACACTCAGTATATATGTACAAATGACAAAGCTTATTGCCCTTAGCCAGTTTTGAAAATTTAAGTTCTTCACAAAATCCTTTGTATCCCTAGATCTCTAGTTTTTCAAAACTATTTGATTTATACTGACTCTTAAGCACACTTGTATAATCTTAAGGTTCTATCTTTGCACCAAAACAGTGGATTTGCCCAATAAATATTTGAACTAAACACAGTCATACAGTTGTGTCCAACTCTGTGATCCCATGGGCTGTAGCCCGTCAGGCTCCTGTCCACGGAATTCTACAGGCAAGAGAAGTGGAATGGGTTGCCATTTCCCTCTCCAGGGGATCTTCCCAACCCAGGGATTAAACCCAGGTCTCCTGCATTATAGGCAGATTCTTTACCAACTGAGCGACAATATTTATTTGCAAAATAAATTCCAATTCACAGGTAAATGCTCTGATAATATCTATACTAACACTAGAGAAGGATGTTCTTTAATGTCACAAAAACCCACATATCACAAATATTCACAAGCAATAAACCCAAACCCAAATTAAAAATAGATATAATGATAAAATGAAAGGAAGAAAAACACCATAATAAGAGCTGAAAAGATAGGAAAATAGGATTAACTCTGACCTTCTGATAAATGTCAGTCCTATAAGCACCTCTACTTCCCAGGGAATACAGTTACACAGGGTTGCTGCTGCTGCTAAGTCACTTCAGCCGTGTCCAACTGTGTGTGACCCCATAGATGGCAGCCCACCAGGCTCCCCCGTCCCTGGGATACTCCAGGCAAGAACACTGGAGTGGGCTGCCATTTCCTTCTCCAATGCATGAAAGTGAAAAGTGAGAGTGAAGTCGCTCAGTTGTATCCAGCTCTTAGCGACCCCATGGACTGCAGCCTACCGGGCTCCTCTGTCCATAGGATTTTCCAGGCAAGAGTACTGGAGTGGGGTGCCATTGACTACATAGAACTCAGGATTGAAATTAGGACCCTACAAAGTAGCAGCTGAAACACAGACATTAGTCAGCGAAGACAGTTGAAAATATTGAAATGATATTATCTAATGACTGTAAAAGCATGTGTAAAAATTATTTCTTGAATAAAATTTTTTCAAGATACTTTAGAGGTGAACCACATTTCCTAAGTAACACTTTTTTACATCAAATAACAATTCTTGGTGTCAAACATTCCTCTAACATTCTAGTTATTGTCCCCTCAGAAAATAATCTCAACAATCTAGATTATTTTAACAGTTTCCCTTGTACCTCAGTCGGTAAAGAATTTGCCTGCAGTGCAGGAGACCCGGGTTTGATCCCTGGATTGGGAAGATCCCCTGGAGAAGGAAATGGCAACCCACTCCAATATCCTTGCCTGGAAAATCTCATGGACAGAGGAACCTGGTGGACTGCAGTCCATGGGGTCGCAAAGAGTTGGGCACAACTGAGCAACTAACACACAATATATTAAAAATTGTTCTACACTTAAAACTTTTAAAATATATCTGGAACATCTAAATATAGCAATTACTGTGTATTCTATGTACCATCTGTTGATGCATAGACCATCTGAACTTTCTTCTCCCTCCACTGAAAAAGCAAACAAAAATGAACATGATGAATACAATTTTCAAAGCATTATGGGTTCAATTAATAGTTAAGATTTGACATAAACAGAATTTCTACATAATTCCTAAAAATCCCAATATAAAAAGATATAAAATACAGCATAAATAAATTAGGCATACACCAAAATATATAACCATATATACAGAAACTGAAAATGGCTTTCTTAAACAATTATAACCTCTGTGAAACATGTACAGCCTATTCCAATGCTTATTTAAAACAATAATTACCTCTTAATCATAAGTCCTACCTTCAAAATAGAAATTTAACCATTAATCTCACACTGTTAAGTTATGATACGTGCACATGCACACATTGTCCTAAACACTTCTTACAGAGAAGCATCAGAATTTATTCAAAGTTACCATTTCCCAAAATATTTTCAAAGTAAATATAGTTGCTTTATTATAATGATTACTAGCTAACAATAAGCATTTTCTATGCATCAGGTAATAGTGACGCTGAAGAAGCTGAAGCTGAACAGTTCTATGAAGACCTACAAGACCTTTTAGAACTAACACCAAAAAAGACGTCCTTTTCATTATAGGGGACTGGAATGCAAAAGTAGGAAGTCAAGAAACACCTGGGGTAACAGGCAAATTTGCCANGAACAGTTCTATGAAGACCTACAAGACCTTTTAGAACTAACACCAAAAAAGACGTCCTTTTCATTATAGGGGACTGGAATGCAAAAGTAGGAAGTCAAGAAACACCTGGGGTAACAGGCAAATTTGCCATGGAGTACAGAACAAAGCAGGGAAAAGGCTAATAGAGTTCTGCCAAGAGAATGCACTGGCCATAGCAAACACTCTCTTCCAATAACACAAGAAAAGACTACACATGGACATCACCAGATGGCCAACACCAAAATCAGATTGATTATATTCTTTCCACCTAGAGCCAGACTTGCTAGAATGTGAAGTTAAGTGGGCCTTAGGAAGCATCACTACAATCAAAGCTAGTGAAGGTGATGGAATTTCAGTTGAGCTATTTCAAATCCTAAAAGATGATGCTGTGAAAGTGCTGCACTCAATAGGTCAGCAAATTTGGAAAACTCCGCAGTGGCCACAGGACTGGAAAACTCAGTTTTCATTTCAATCCCAAAGAAAGGCAATGCGAAAGAATGCACAAACTACCACACAATTGCACTCCTCTCACATGCTAGTAAAGTAATGCTCAAAATTCTCCAAGCCAGGCTTCAACAGTACATGAACCATGAACTTCCAGATGTTCAAGCCAGATTTAGAAAAGGCAGAGGAACCAGAGATCAAAGTGTCAACATCCACTGGATCACTGAAAAAGCAAGAGAGTTCCAGAAAAAAATCTACTTCTGTTTTATTGACTATGCCAAAGCCTTTGACTGTGTGGATCACAATAAACTGTGGAAAATTCTGAAAGAGATGGGAATACCAGACCACCTGACCTGCCTCTTGAGAAACCTATATGCAGGTGAGGAACTGTTAGAACTGCACATGGAACAACAGACTGGTTCCAAATATGAAAAGGTGTATGTCAAGGCTGTATATTGTCACCCTGCTTATTTAACTTATATGCAGAGTACATCATGAGAAACGCTGGGCTGGATGAAGCACAAGCCGGAATCAAGATTGCGAGAAATATCAATAACCTAATACACAGATGACACCACCCTTATGGCAGAAAGTGAAGAAGAACTAAAGAGGCTCTTGATGAAAGTGAGAGAGTGAAAAAGTTGGCTTAAAGCTCAACATTCAGAAAACAAAGATCATGGCATCTGGCCCCATCACTTCATGGGAAATAGATGGGGAAACAGTGGAAACAGTGTCAGACTTTATTTAGGAGGGCTCCAATATCACTGCAGGTGGTGACTGCAGCCATGAAATTAAAAGACGCTTACTCCTTGGAAGGAAAGTTATGACCAACCTAAATAGTATATTAAAAAGCAGAGACATTACTTTGCCAACAAAGGTCCGTCTAGTCAAGGCTATGGTTTTTACAGTAGTCGTGTATGGATGTGAGGGTTGAACTATAAAGAAAGCTGAGCGCCGAAGAAGTGATGCTTTTGAACTGTGGTGTTGGAAAAGATTCTTGAGATTCCCCTGGACTACCAGGAGATTCAACCAGTCCATCCTAAAGGAAATCATTNCTTATGGCAGAAAGTGAAGAAGAACTAAAGAGGCTCTTGATGAAAGTGAGAGAGTGAAAAAGTTGGCTTAAAGCTCAACATTCAGAAAACAAAGATCATGGCATCTGGCCCCATCACTTCATGGGAAATAGATGGGGAAACAGTGGAAACAGTGTCAGACTTTATTTAGGAGGGCTCCAATATCACTGCAGGTGGTGACTGCAGCCATGAAATTAAAAGACGCTTACTCCTTGGAAGGAAAGTTATGACCAACCTAAATAGTATATTAAAAAGCAGAGACATTACTTTGCCAACAAAGGTCCGTCTAGTCAAGGCTATGGTTTTTACAGTAGTCGTGTATGGATGTGAGGGTTGAACTATAAAGAAAGCTGAGCGCCGAAGAAGTGATGCTTTTGAACTGTGGTGTTGGAAAAGATTCTTGAGATTCCCCTGGACTACCAGGAGATTCAACCAGTCCATCCTAAAGGAAATCATTCTGAATATTCACTGGAAGGACTGATGCTGAAGCTGAAACTGCAGTACATTGGCCACCTGATGTGAAGAGCTGACTCATTTGAAAAGACCCTGATGCTGGGAAAGATTGAGGGCAGGAGGATAAGGGGACGACAGAGGATGAGATGGTTGGATGGCATCACCGACTCAATGGACAGGAGTTTGGGTAAACTCTGGGAGTTGGTGATGGACAGGGAGGCCTGGCGTGCTGCAGTGCATGGGGTCGCAAAGAGCTGAACATGACTGAGCACCTGAACTGAACTGTGGTACTAGTGAAAACATGTTGTGTTTTATTTAATCCTCCTCCAAACAATAGAGTAATTATGATGATCTCCATTTTACAGACGAAGAAGCTGAGGAACAGATCAGTTAAAAAGCTTACCTACACTTTCAATTAATAAAGGATGGAAAAAGGAATCCAAACTCAGGGAATTTGGCCTTAATGCCCATATTTTTCAGTACCATGCTAGATCTAATACAAGTGATTTATCACTATATATATCACTTAGTGTTGTATTTTCAAAATTCCATCTGACATTTTGCATGCCTGTCAGCCACTCCCCTTTGGATGTCCAAATAGGATCTCAAATTTAAAATGTCAGACAATATTCTTCTCTAAAACTAGGTTGCCATTCCAGATTTCTTTCAAAGATGTCTTCCAGGTAAATAAACAAACTGTATAAGACATACTCATTGGAGAATAGCTGAGAGCATTTCCTATAAGATCAGAAGCAAGAAATGAATGTTCAGTCTTGACACTTGATTCAACACAGTTTTAGAAATCCTAGCTATGGCAATCAGAGAATAAAAAAAAGAAATTAAAATTAGAAAAAAAAGAAGCAAAACTGTCACTGCATGCAGATGACATGATACAATATACAGAAAATCCTAAAGATGGTACCAGAAAGCTATTAGAATTCATCAATAAATTCAGAAAAGCTGCAGGATACAAAATTAATATACAGAAATCTGTTGTATTTCTATACACTAACAACAAAAGATTAGAAAAAAAATAGAAACAATCCCATTTACCATCACATCAAAAAGAATAAATTATCGAGGAATAAACCTACCTAAGAAAACAAAAGACATGTACTCTGAAAACTACAAGATGCTAATGAAAGAAATAGAAGATTACATAAACAGATGGAAATATACACTATGTTCTTGGACTGAAAGAATCAGTATTTTCAAAATGACTATACTACCAAAGCAAACTACAGATTCAATGCAATCCCTATCAAGTAACCAATGACATTTTTCACAGAATTATAACAAGAAAACCTTAAAATTTGTATGGACACACAAAAGACATCTAATAACTGAAGCAATTTTGAGAGAAATTGAGCTGAAGGAACCAGGTTCCCTGACTTAAGACTACACTACAAAGCTACAGTCATAAAAACAATAGGTATTGGCACAAAACCGAAAATATCACTGTAACAAATATCACTGTTTTTCTTAAGAGTAAAACATAGGCAGAACACTCCCTGACAGAAATCACAGCAATATCTTCTTCAAGCCATCTGCTAGAGAAATGAAAATAAAAACAAAAAAAACTAATGGGACCTATTTAAACTCAAAAGCTTTTGCACCACAAAGGAAACCACACACATGAAAAGATTCTCAACACCACTAATTATCAGAGAAATGCAAACCAAAATTACCATGAGATACCACCTCACACTTGTTATAAAAAATAAAATAAAATAAAAAAACCTACAACAGTAAATGCTAGAAAGGGTTAGAGAAAAGAGAACCTTCCTACACTGTTGGTAAGAATGCAAATTGATACAGTTACAGATGAATGGATAAAGATATAGTAATATATACAATGGGCTATTACTCAGCCATTAAAAAGAATGAAAAAATGCCATTTATAGCAACATGAATGAACTGAAGTTTATCATAAGTGAAATAAGTCAGAGAAAGACAAGTATTTTAAGATAAAGCTTACATGCAGGACCCCAGGTGGCGCTAATGGTAAAGAATCTTCCTGCCAAAGCAGGAGACACCAGAGATGCGGGTTGGATCTCTGGGTCTGGAAGATCCCCTAGAGAAGGAAATGGTAACTCACTATTCTTTTCTAGAAAATTTAACAGGCAGAGGATTCTGGTGGGTTATAGTCCATGGTGGCGGGGGTGGGGGGGTATCTCATAGAGTCAAACAAGATTGAGCACTTTTCACTTCAGAATCTACCGTACAGCATGCTGCTGCTGCTGCTAAGTCGCTTCAGTCGTGTCCGACTCTGTGCGACCCCAGACCCCATAGACGGCAGCCCACAAGGCTCCTCCGTCCCTGGGATTCTCCAGGCAAGAACACTGGAGTCGGTTGCCATTTCCTTCTCCAATACCGTATAGCATAGGGGATTCTATTCAATATTCTGTAATAACCTAAATGAGAAAAGATTCTGGCTCAGCAGTAAAGAATCTGCCTACAATGCAGGAGCCACAGGAGATGTGGATTCGATCCCAGGATCAGGAGATTCCCCTGGAGGAAGGCAAGGCAACCCACTCCAGTACTCCCGCCTGGAGAATCCCATGGACAGAGGAGCCTGGTGCGCTACATTCTATAGGGTCACAAAGAGTTGGACAAGACTGAAGCAATTTAGCATGCACGCAAGCACAGTTTACATGAAGATTCTTTTTGAAATAATTGTTTCAGGACTTCCAGAGATTAAAAAAGTACCAACCAACCAACCACTGCAATAAAACAAAAACAAAAGAACTCTGTAACAACATCCTGGAGAAGGACTAGTAATTTTTATTTTGGAGAAAACAGTCTGTAAATAAAAACAATTGCCTTGAATATTTAAATATTCATATGTTATAGTAGGCTAAATCTATGAACAAGACAATTGTCTAAATATAAGAGGCAGCAACTTCTACACGATAATTGTGGAAAGCAAAGAGGAACTAAAGAGCCTCTTGATGAAGAGGAGAGTGAAAAAGCTCAACATTCAAAAAACTAAGAGCATGGCATCCGATCCCATCATTTCATAGCAAATAGATGGGGAAAAAGTGGAAAAAGTAATATTTCATTTTCTTGGGCTCCAAAATCACTGCAGACGGTGACTATAGCCATGAAATTAAAAGATGTTTGCTCCTTGGAAGAAAAGCTATGACAAACCTAGATAGTGTATTAAAAGGCAGAGACATCATTTTGGCAACAAAGGTCCATACGGTCAAAATTATGGTTTTTCTAGTACTCACGTATGGATGTAAGAGTTGGACTATAAAGAAGGCTGAGTGCTGAAAAACTGATGCTTTTGAACTGTGATGCTGGAGAAGACTCTTGAGCGTCCCCCCTGGACAGTGAGATCATACCAGTCAATCCTAAAGGAAAGCAACCCTGAATATTCATTGGAAGAACTAATTCTGAAGCTGATGCTCCAATATTTTGGCCACCTGATGCAAAGAGCTGACTCACTGGAAAAGACTTTGATGCTGAGAAAGATTGAGGGAAGGAGGAGAAGGGTCTGACAAAGGATGAGACGGTTGGATGGTATTACCAACTCAATAAACATAGTTTCAGCAAATCCAGGAGATGGTGAAGAACAAGGAAGCCTGGTGTGTTGCAGTTCATGGGATCGCAAAGAGTGGAACACGACTTAGCAACTGAACAACAACAAACTTCTATAACTAAAACAATACCTGAGCAAGATGAAATAAATGCATTATATACTTCTAGGCCATTTCTAATACAATGTCCATTACCTTAAATTAAGTTTAGCAGAGGATTACTATGACTTATGATGTATAGTCTGGATTCCAAATAGAGAAACAATTCTAAATATTTTCCCCACATAAAAATACAAAATTACTATTTTTTCCCACAATTCAAGAAGCTATCCATAGTAATTTCTAGAATAGCAATTCTGTATCTTGGCTATATATCAGAATCACTTGGGGAGCTTTAAAATCCTAATGGCAAGGCCACAGTTTGACCAATTAAAACAATCTACAATCTGTAAAACTGACACACAGGCATCAGAATTTTAAAAAAAGAAAACATCCTTTCTTAACGTCAACACAAAGCCTAGCTTGAAAAGCATGGCTGTTAGAGTCCCTCTGCTAACACTTTTAATAATCAAGAAAGTTTCTCAAGTGTTGATTATCTTCAAATAAGAACTACTAAAACTATTTTGCCCTAGACTCAGACAAGCTACAGCCAATAATAGCAGCAAACAGCAGTGGTTACTATTGCCCTTGGATAAGTAATACAGGTGGAAGAACCCAGATGGCACTCCAGGCAATGAAATCAAGTTTATGTTGTTTTCTTATTTTGTTTTGTTCTAAAACTATGATAATAGCAAATCTATCACCCTATTCTTTGTCCATAAAACCATATATTTTTGTATCACTGAAGTTATGATCTTTCCTTAAAAGGGACTTCAAATTTTTTAGAAGTATAATTTAATGTTTGATTCTCTAACTCCTTTTATAACTGCTACTTTCATCAACACTTTAAGTTTTTTGACTCACTGTGTGCTAAGGATGCAGGAGGTGGGATAGACATGGTGACCAAAAGTGGGATCTTAAAGAATTTGATGAGCAAAACAAAGAAGGCAAAAACGTTCACAAGTAAAGGAACAATAAAAGATATGTAAGTGCCAAAATGAACGGACTGATGGTCAGGAGTTTTATAGAAAAACCCTTTCTAAAATAAACTATTTTTTTAAGTATAATGAACAAAAGTAGACTCTGTAGTTGGAGAAATCTGAATTTAAATTTTCAGTTTCTTACTTACCAGCTTTATGTCCATGGGCAATTT
Source organism: Oreotragus oreotragus (assembly GCA_006410675.1). Taxonomy (NCBI): domain Eukaryota; kingdom Metazoa; phylum Chordata; class Mammalia; order Artiodactyla; family Bovidae; genus Oreotragus; species Oreotragus oreotragus. The sequence goes on from SJYX01018103.1 coordinate 103,808, forward strand.
ACTTAATTTCCCTGAGCCTTAGTGAAAATATTCATAATAATTTTGGGGGAGAAGGACACTTCTCATTCCTGATCTTCCTCCATGTGGAAGTATTCATGATTGAGGCACACTCCTAGATTAACAACCCTCTGGTTTCATTCCTCCCTTACTCATACTCGGGAAGTCGAGGCAATCTGTTTCATTTACAGTGAGAAAGATCTATGTTTTATTGGTCTCTTCCTCCTCCCTCTCTCTCCCTTTATAGGTATGGCTACCTCAAGCTGTAAATTTTACATGGGTAAGCCCCCATAGAGAAACTCTCCTCTGTGCCTATGTGGGTTAAGCCTACTTTTATAGATTCAGTATTGGGAAACCTATATACCCATGTATGTAAGCCACATTCATCAAATATTGTTTTGTTTTTAATAAATTAGTATGTTGCTCAATTGTCTTTCTGCTTGTCTCTGTAAGGTGGTTTTGAATTCAGGCAAGGAAGTAGGATACTAGATTAATTTACATTTTAATGGAGCTTAAAAGAGTGGTGGAAAGCTTTAAATAAGCTAATACATATAATTCCACCTAGTACCTGGGAACATAATAAGCATTCTACCATTACTGCTACTATGATAAAAGAGTAATTCAAAAATTAGAAAAAAAAAAAGGCCCATATTAAAGCATTTATCAATTCATATAAAACATCTAATATGAATTCAAATGAAATACTTTCTAAAATATATCAATTAAAAACAAGATACCTCCATTCATTGAAACAATGTAACCTGTATATGTTGGAATAATATACAAGTTGGAGTATTCATTAAGCATAGGATGTTCTTTATAACCTATAAATCCTCACTAATTCATATATAAAATGAAATATATCACACACAAACAAAAAAAGATAATATTCCACACAGAGAATATTAAAATTTTAACTCTAGCACATAGGCTATTAAAAATTTAATGTTTATAAACAGCTTGATATCTGAAAGTTTTCAGATGAATATGCTAGAGTCAGTTTATTCTACAAGTTTAATTACATTGTCAATATGCTAAAAATCACACTCAAAAAAACCTCAAGATATATGTAATCTGATAAGAATCAAAGTATAATAGAAAACTAATTCTTCAAAATGCACCCAGGAAGCTCTCTAATAGTAGCAGGATCAATCTGAGATCTGTGGACCTTCAGGAGTTTTGAGAAACCCATGAAGTTTGCAAAATGTCATGCACGTGTTCATGCATATGTAGTTCAAATCCTCTACTTTCATTACATTCACAAAGCATTCATAAAAGGTAAAAATAGCAAAGCATCATTTTATAATTCAAGTGATCTCTTCTAGTTATCCATTTATTCAAATTTTTAGTAAAATCTTGCAGGGCATTTTCAACTTGAATAATTTTAGTAAATAACCTTTAAATAATCAAAAATAGAATCCATAAAATCTACAAAATAGAATTATTTCTTTAAAAATGTCCACTTACCTTTCAAATGTTTTGATACCATTACTTCATTAACATGTAGTGCTTTTCCTGTTGTTCTTAAGTCCACTGTATTATTTTCCTGCAATCCTTCACTTAGCTTTGCAAAAATGTTTTCAATGCAATTGGTGTTATTCTTCAAACCATTAGGTAGTTCCCAAAATGAAGCTGTTGCACATGTATCAGATGTAATGGTACTTCTGGGATTATGTTTTCCAGAATCAACCTTCTTCCTCCTCAGTACTGAGTTTCCAGACTGTAATCTTCTACTAATATGGCTTTTCCTTAAGAGGTGTTTATAGATGTCTTTCCTCTTTATAGTTTTCTGATTTTTTAGCACTTGCTTCTCAGTGCATGTACAATTTATATTTTCTATTTTGTAATTATTTTGATCTAACAATTGGCAAATAGGCTTACTCGCTGACTTATATTGGACTTCAATAGATCCAGTAGTAACTGTGTCGAGATGAGCTGAATCTTTAGAATAAATTGCAAGACCAGAGGCAACTAACATGTCTGCCAAATTGTTTTTCTCATGAATGATGTCTACCTTCAGTTTTGTTTCAAAACTGTATTCCCTAAACTGAAAAACTAAGCCTGGTTTACTCAGGAAATCTTGAAAAAATCTTTTGGCTTCTTCATTCCAATGTCTCCCTTCAGCAGGTAAGATACCATGTAAGATGCAAGGGTAACTTAGCCTTGGCAAATTCAGAAGTTCTTCAGGAACAACTTTAAGATTTTTTATATCTGAATAATTTATGTAAACAGAAAATCCATAGTCAATCAATATAAGAAGTAAATTCTGATCAGAGACTTCGGAAATTTCTACTCTATTCCACTGATCTTCCAATTCATATTTGAACAAACAACTAGAACCGGGAGTTATATGCTCTTGAGGCACTGTTTCTAAGTCTCCTGGTAGATCAGAAAGCAACATAAAGAGAGATTTCATTGTGTCAAAGAAATCTTCCAACTGAACACAGAAGTCTGATGGATCAGAAACAGCAGTGGCAATACCAAAATATTGCCTACCATTTTGAAGCTGTGTCCAAGGAAATGATCTTACGGTACATGGTGATACAGGAGTCTTAGATTCAACACTACAAATAATTCCTGAAGATCTAAATCTGTTTTCTTCAACATGAACTGTATTTAAACTTAAATATTCCAAAAGTAACAGACCATCTATCAAAATGTCTACTTTCCAAGCAGAGTCTAAATATTTAAGGAAAAGGATGTTTATTTCCAAATGAGCAAACAAACCCACAATGGACTCAAATGGCATCTTCCTAAAATTTTCAAACCAAATCCATTTACAAGGCACAGCTTGTCTTGGAATATTTTTGATTTCATTACTAAGCACCTTAGTATTACATAAAGGCACTATTTCATACCTACCACAATCTACTAAAAAAACAAGCACTTTCTCATCAACATACTTATCTACTTTTGATCGATACCACTCAAAAGTGTTCTTAGATTTTGCCAAGCATTCCAAGCCTTGCTCAATATTTTCCACTGATAAAAAAGCAGTGTTTCTTACTTCTTTAGTAATTAATATTGTTAAATCTGATAAAGTCTTTTTATTTTTAGATAACTTCACATAAAATGTTCCACTTTTTGAAATATGAAGTATTTCAGCCTTTTCAAGTTGTCCAGGTTTTAACTCTTCAAAAGGAATACTAACCAGTTGTTGGTAGGATGGCTGAAGGATCACAGAACCTTCATATCCATTTGATCCTCCTTTCTTCATTTCATTATCAACAGGGCCCACCTTTTGAGAGACAACCTGAGGCATTTGTAATACTATTCTCTGTAGTTTTGAGCATGCTGTCCATTTCACTAGTTCATTAATGACACATTTTTCATCACAAATTACATTTACTTCCCATTTCTGTTCATGCCTTTTCAAAAACTCACAGGAAACTGTTCTGTTACTTACTCTTGAAGCAAAATAATCCACAGTTTTTCTGTCCCATATTTCATTAGGTTCATTCCACTTGACTCCACTAAGGAAAGAATGAACTCCTAGCTGAGGAATGGTTAAGAATTCCTTTCTAATTTCATAAATTTTAGATGTGCTTACTACTGCAGTGTTACCATAGTCAATAAATTCCACTTCGTAAGAATTTCTTGACAAAATTTTCTTAATAACTGCTCTGTAAATGGCATTGTCACCAGAGTATTCTGCAACTACAAGATCTCCTACCATGAGTTTAACCGATTTTCTCTCTCTCACTATACTGGCTCTTCTTACATTTAGAGCAGCCGCTAGTCTGATGATTACATTTTCATTCTCAGCAAGCTGAATATGGAAACTTGTTGGATTACTTATATTAGAAACATATCCTTTAACATAGGCATTTAAGTAAATCTTGGGTTGAGGAAGGTCTTTAATTTGTGGTCTGGCATGACTATGTACGTTTTTTAAGGCTGCTTGATTTAATTCTCTGATAAAGGACTGTGATACAACCTTTACTGAGTTTTGGCTCACATCATGTTCATTAAGAATATGTACAAGTCCAGGGACAATTTCTACACCTTTATTTTTAAGTTCATCTTGCAAAGACGTCTTCACCTTGTTTTTTGACACAGGTTCCACTTTACAGCAAACTGATGGTTTCAAAAGCCTGGCATATATACTTCTGGGATTCATTAGCTGATCTGTTTTGCTTTCAGAATATGTTATTAGACTAGTTTCACTTATGTTATGGTGATAGTTGTTTTCTATTTTGCCTTTCAAGGAAACAGCGTCTTTTTTATTCTCATTTGTTTTATGATCCTTTTTCATACACTGTGCTTGGTCACAATGTTTTTTTCCGTAAGTATGAAGCAACATTTTAATTTTCCGATTTATATGTTGATATCCATCATATAAGTCCACACCAAACTGGCCATCTGGCTCCCTAGACAGTATTTTTGCCCTTAATGGTTTTCCAAAATATTTATCTGCAAACCAGTTATTGATTTCTGCTGGAATATCTACATCGCTAAGATCTGACAAAAAACATTTAATAGCTTGCATAGGTGTAAACAGCAACTCTGGAAATTCATCTGAAACAGCCCTCAACATACTTTCTTCTACTAACTGCTTGTTTCCAAAGTCCACAAAATACACCAGGAAGACAGATAATGAATCTGTCGGCATTGATAAAGCTCTATAAGAGAGACCATCCTCTACATACTTAGATATACATAATCTCATTTTACTAAAATTATATTTGGGGCAATCACTGAGGTAACTAATTTCCCTGATTTTTGTTTCTATCATCTCTAGGTCTTTATTATTTCTACTAAGTTGGCAATAAAACTTTTGAGGACTATATATGTGAGATATATATATTTCTTCCTCACTTCCAATTTTTATATTGAAGGAAGAATAACAGTAACTGTAAAGACAAACTGAAGGTGCAAATGGCTTTGATACTGTACAATATTGTACAGAGCCATGACGAATAAGAAATTCTTTTGCACTAGTAAACGGAGACTGTAAATCCACTAAATTACTTAAACAGTTTGGATATATAAGAACTATGGCACAGATGACACAAGTCAATAACCCACTAGATGAAGAAATAAAATTCTCAAAGTCTCTGCACGCTTCTCTCGACCAACTGAATACTTTACAACTAATGGGTTCAACTAAATGGTTAAGACTACATCTGAAGGCCTGGGCTTCTAAAGAAAGAAAATGTGGCTTAATGGCACAAAGATCTCTAAGTAAAACTCTTTCCTGGTAGCCATAATCAACCAGTACTACATCAAATTCTTTTTTTGATATTTGAGTCAAAATAGCAGCTCTATACCACTTCCCATCTTTAGAGGATTTAGCAACACAAGCCATCTGCCCAACCTGATAAGGATCAGAATGAACACTATAATAATCCTGAAGTTGTTCCATTAGTACTTTTAAATCTTCTAACTTACATTGCAGCTGGCATAAGAAGTCACCTGGGCCACAAGAATAAGAACACTTAACTTTAAGGACTGTTCCTGGTTTAAACACATATTCTTTATAACGCCATGGTAACTCAGGTCCCACAGACAAGGTGAAAGGTTTTTTAAAGTCAGAGAAATTAACAGGTGGGGACTTTAACAAAGACAAGTTACTTTCCTTTAGCTTATTTGAATGGTACCTTTTAGATTGAGGTTCTTCAAGGGCAGATATGACTTTCTTAACGTTAACTTTGTTTTTAGATTTTAACACTGAATATTCACTTACACATTTTGGACAGCATTCTGGTTCTACTTCCCAATATTCTGCATATCCAGCTTGTAACATAAGAGAGGCAACATCACTATTTTCTGAGGCTTCAATACTCTGAATATTTACAGTATATTTGTCATCTTTTTTTGCTATAACCTGAAGCAAAATTGCTTTGTTCAGGACAATTTTTTTAAAATAATCAACAGCAGCCTTCACCCATAAATCTTCAACAGGAAATATATGTGCAAGTGAACAGCACATGGCTAAAGCAGGCAACTCACAGAACTCTGGAAGCAAAATTTTTACATCAAAAAATGGTATGGAATCAGTATTTCCATAATCTAAAAAATAAACATTAATTTTATAACCATTAATTTCAGTGATGACAGCTCTATAAAAATGTCTATCCTTGCTATATCTAGCACAACAAAATAATCCAGGTTCTGGATTTCTTAGAATCAGTTCATCATTTTCACACAAATCATAATATTTGTTTATATTTTTCATTATATCTTGAAATTCATTTTGATGTTCATTAGTACGTACCCAAAAATTTGATGGGTTTAATACATACACTACAAAAGCTATGTAGGCAGCCTCTATCTTCATTTCTACAGTTTTAACAGGAAAATCTATTTTTAAACTATCTTTTTTACTTAGAGAGAGTATCGACCACTCAGTGTTTGCAATAAAACTCTCAACTGCAAAGCTGTTTACCTCAGAAGCACTAGTCGCCCTCAGCCTATTATAAATTTTTGAATCAGACACTGGACAAAGTACTTGTGTGCCTATGGTCTTCAGCAGACACTTAGAACTAATTGCAGACTCTTGACTTTCTAAGGTTACATAATACAAATGCTCATCCTTATTGAACTGATCAAGGTGTGCATACACTACCTGTCCTAACAAGGCTTGTTTAAATATACTCAGCTGAAATTTTCTTGTATCTCTGTCTGGACTGTGTAAACATGTTAGAGAACATGGAAATGAAAATAATGGTACCAAGATAAAATCTTGTTTAAGTTTCTTTACATGAACCAAAGGTATAGTCTCACTACTGCCATAATCCATAAACCAAATTCTCACTTGATTATTGGGCAAAAGCTGCTGAAGAATTCCTCTATGCCACTGTCCATTTCTTCTTCTGGCAACACAAAGTAGTCCAAAATTATCACAGGTGGGACTACTTCCTTGGCTGATAATATCATAATGCAATGTCATACATGTTGTAAAATTTTCTAACTCTGGAATCCATTTAATTAATTGGCAATAAAATTTACTTGGGCTCAAGGCAGATGATACTTTTACACTTTCAGTACTGCCCACTGACAAAGATGGTTGCAAATTATCCAGAACATGCTGAATATCAGGTAAAGTATCGTTATTACTTAATGATGATTCAGGTCTTTTATGGTGTAATGAATCTGGCATTTGTTTGGGGAATTCTTTTACCATTTCCACAATAAGACGAAATGAATCTCCATCAACGAGTCTCCCTAACTGTAATTCAAGAACCTGGGATATTATGTTTGGCACTTCAAGAAGAATCATCTGAAGAGGCAAAACAGCTTGTACACAACCTTTCACTTGTAGTCCTACTAATGACCTGAAATAATTCAAAGCCTTGGGAGACCATTTTTCCCCAGCTGGTAGTATGTTGGCCAAAATGCCAAATGTTACCCGTGGTGGTAGCTCAAATAAGTTGCCACAGGCTGAAGCAACCTGCGTACTATCAACTCTCAATTCCTCTCCGCGATCTATGAGGAACACAGTATAGAGTTCATTTTTCTTTTCCACAACTCTTGCTCTCTGCCATTCTCCTGATACTCTTTCTTCTACCAAGCAGAAGTCATCAATGTCTACATTATTGTTTCCTTTTTGAATATGCTGTATTTCCCTCTGCAATATGTGGTAGTCAAACTCACATTCAATGTTATTTATGCCTTGAAATTTCACCAGAATGTCCTTGGGAAAACATTCTATATGTGATATTGTCAGATTCACATTTAAACGAGTTGGTAACAAAGATGTAGGATCCATTTTCTAAAAAACAAATAATAAGAACCTATTAGCTTCTGGACAGAAGCTGTCAAAATTAAATGAAATTAGTCTTATATGTACGTAAACATAAACCAAATTAGTCTTAGATGTATGTAAATATATATTAAATATAAAAATAAGTCCATGTCTGTAGTTATCCAACTGAACATGTTGGTAAAAATTATACATATTGGACAAGATGACGAAATAAATAAAATGCATCTGACCACTCACTGCCTTTCACACTTTCAAAAAATTCTACTGAAATAACCAAGAGAACATTTAAAAACAGGGAGAGGAATATAATCACTGGAAAACAGAAAAAAAGGCAGTATTTTTCAAGAGACTAGCAAATCTCTACTACATATTGGACTGATAGTGTGTAATGGAAGAAAGCCAAATAAAGCCTACTGGAGAACTACACTCCTTCATGCAGACTTCTTCCAGTACCCATAATTCCAAGGGGTGAGTGCTAGAAGCAAGGGTGGATGATTACCCAACAGGGGACACACTGTTTATACTTCCCACTTTGTGTCAATTAGCAGTATGTGGACCCTATCAGCATCATTATACAATTCCAGGTTGTTCCTCCTCTGAGAGCAACAAGTTGAGACAATAGGTTGGGACACCAGTAAGGAAAGCCAGGCATGGAAAGATCCTGAGACAGGTTAAGTACATCCAGGCTTGTCACTAGCATGTGTACGTGTCAAATCACTCAGTCATGTCTGACTCTTTGCAACCCTATGGACTGCAGCCCGCCAGGCTCCTCTATCCATTGGGATTCTCTAGGCAAGAATACTGGAGTGGGTCACCACATCCTCCTTCAGGGGATCTTGACAACCCAGGGATCAAACCTGCATCTCTTATGTTTCCTGCATTGGCAGGTGGGTTCTTTACCACTAGCACCACCTGGGAAGCCTCTGTCACTGGCATGGGTGGCACCCACAAAAAACGTAGAGGGAGGGGGAGAGGAAAATAAATCTTTAGCACAGAGGCAAAGCTCTCTACTATAACTACAGCTCCAACTAAGTTTCTCTAGATTGTCAGAATTCTAAAAACTGTAAGTCAAATATTCAAGAAGTATAAAATAGCCCCCAAATTCAGGTAAGAACCAATATCTATTGTGGTAGGATATAGCCTAACTCCAGCTTGACTCTAATAGTTGACAATTTTTTTTCTATGAGAATGAAAGAGAAAGAGAGAAAAAAAACACTGGAGCTAAAAAGAAATGAAGAACCACTTAAAAGAAACCAAGGAAACCCACACCTCATGAATAAACATTGTATTGAAGGAAACAGCAAAACATTGTTTTTCAACAGTTTGATTCCTGTTTTTAAAAAGCCCAAAAGAGGATAATGCATCTTTATATTACTAAGTAGCCATTAAGATCTGGCAACTGAAATCAGGAATAAATACCCACACATAGGAGTCAATGGGAATGTCCCTACTGCAATAAGAAAAGGCAATGCAAAATAAAGATGAATGGAAGACAAGAAAATTTTGTGAAAATACCCAAAAAACTCAGAAGGATAAAAAAATGAAAAAGCATGAAGGACAGGAATATAAAATCTTACCAAAGTATAACTGTTGTTATCTCAGAGATAAGAGAAGAGAAGCCCTTTCTTAGACTTAAGACTCAAGTCCACACAGTGAAACAGACCACTGGAAAGCTAGAGAAAGAGGCATGATTTAGGGTCATCTGGGTACTGAGATCAGTTCTTATTTCCTCCCAGATAATTAACTTGGTGTGATAATGAGCATGGCTTGATCTACAGAGATTCCAGGCAATGCTCACTTGACCCTGATGTCCTTAAGAATAAAAATCAATGAGCAATACATTAAAGACTCTCATTAGACTAAGCTGCCTTTAATTAAAGTCACAGGCCTCTACTCAATTACCAGACTTTAGTCAGTTTATAAATCTATAATACCTTATATGAAGAGAAAACCAAGTATTATTAAGAAAGGATCCTGTGTTTGATTATACCAAGAACATTTTTCTTGGTATTCACCCAAAGGGTCACCTAAGTAGGTAGGAAAAGGAAAAAAATAGTTAAGTCTTCCAGGAATCACACACACTTTAGATATAAAAAGCAGATGCAGCCAGAAGGATTCCTTGATAAAGCAAATGTGGTATATACAAAATAGACCAAAGAAAAGCCCAAAGGAAGTTATATGATGAGGTTACCCCAACTACCAGAAGCCTGCTCCTCCACACCACTGTCCCTCCTTCAAATAAAACAAATGGCCTCATGGAGAATTTCACAGAGAAAGGGGGAAAAAAATCTGAGCTTGATCTGCACATACCCTCTCACGTAATGCCAGTAACTTCCAGAAATGGACCGTAAAAGCATGGTATCCCAATCCAGGAGAGTCCTTGCCAAAGAAACAAAAGGAGATATTCAAGCTGACAGGACTACCAGTACATCTACTTTGCCTGAAGAAGAAACTGTTTCAGTTAAGAACCTATGCATATTAGTAGGCCACAGCTAATAAGTTTCTGCAGGATGATTAGCAATTCTGAAGGAATAAGACTGGAGGCTCTGTTACAAAATAAATCTGAAGAAAAGGCATATGGATGAGCCTCTCAGACTTGGCACATGAAGAAAACTTGTAGGTCGCAGGTGATGTGCATCGAAGGGCTCACTATGGAAAAGATTCTTAATCAGGTAGACAACTTATTCAAAGACTATCAATCAGCCTCCTGCACCTGCCTCTCCAATGCTTGCCTAATAGGATCATGAAGAAGGTTCACTGGGTCATGGATAAAGCTCCTACCCTTGAGTATCTGAAGGTCATCAAACTATAACAATTCAAAGAAAATTAGGGAAAAAACCATCAACAGGAAATTTAACCAATTATTTTATACAAGGGACAATTATTTAAGGACATAACTTAAAGATGTTCTAGATTCAAACTCTATTCAGTATTATATTCCTTAGATTATTATTACACTAACAGAAAGTACTTACACTTTGTACACAAGATTAGGACATCAGGAAACTTGAGTTTTACTTGAGACTCAATTAACAGTTATGAAGTTTGGGGAACTGTTTTCTTAGAATCAGATTCCAAATCTGTAAAATGAGAGGGCTGAGTTAAATTTGGGTTTTTCAAACCTTTTTTTTTTTTTTTGCAATAGCAGAAATCCTTCTTTAAGGTGCAAAAACTAAATAGAAAACTTCAAATATCTATCAATCAGATTCATAAATGGTATGCTAATAATTTTATGTGCTGTGCTGAGTTGCTCAGTCATGTCCAACTCTGCCACCCCATGGACTGTAGCCCACCAGGCTCCTCTGTCCATGGGGATTCTCCAGGCAAAAATACTGGAGAGGGTTGCCATGACCTCCTCCAGTGGATCTTCCCAATCCAGGAATCAAACCCAGGTTTCCTGCATTGCAGGCAGATTCTTTGCCTTCTGAGCCACCAGGGAAGCCCCAATAATTTCATAAATTTATAGAACTATAAAGCCAGTAAGTGAGAATAATAAAATCATTCTGATGAACACAGTCTTATAGCAGCTCCATCATATAATTTGCCTTAATATTGCATTTGTTAACAGTATTAGGGGAAAAATTAGGCTCAGACATTTGTAACACTTTCACAATAGTACATGATCAGATACAGGTAAGTTCAAACAAAGATAAAGCAGACAGTTACCAAAGGGGAAGGCAGAGGTGAGATAAATTAGGAGTATGAAATTAACAGATACAAACTCCTATACATAAAATAGATCAAGCAACAAATGTTTGCTGTGTAGGACAAGAACTATATTTGATACCTTATAATAACCTAAAATGGAAAATAATCTGAATATAAACAAACAACTTAATCATTTTGCTGTATACCTGAAACACAGTAAGTCAATTATACTTCAATTAAAAAACACACATCCATCTTATTTTGGATTCAAGGATGACACTAGTAATAATTTAAATATGAAGATCATTTAACCCATATTGTGTTTTTTTGAGTCATGCTATCTGCCTCTTAATGTATCAGCTCAATAAATCTTTTTTCTTAGTCTTAAAAAAAAAAGGTGAAGTAGAGCCTCAATTTAAACAAATTAATTGTATGGCACCAATCAGTGCTCATTGCTGCTTTTAAGTTTAATATATCATATTGAAATATTTTATTTCTTCTTTAAAGAGTAGACTATTTTAAAAATTAAATTCAAAGTTCACAAACTCATGAATTAAATTTAAGTCAAAAATTCAAAGTATCACTGTTCTGCTAAGGTTTGTGAAAATATAATCTATAAAACTATTAAAATTGATATGGAAACCTCTTCCTACACTAAAATTCCCTGATTCTACAGAATACATATTAGAGATGATGCCACTCTTAATGAGTCATGTAAGTAATTTAAATTTTTGATTTGTAAATTTTCTAAGAGAAATTTGAATTTCTCTCCTTATATTAAGAAATTCTTATAACGCTTTACATTTTTTTTAAAAGTTTTCTGCACATTAGTTTAACAGATCTTTGCAATAAGACTTCCATTTTTTCAAATGAAAAAACTTAAGATAAAGGAAATACAGGAGCGAGCTTGAATTTACATTTTCTGATTCAGTCCAGTTCTCTAAGTTCTCCTCCCACATTACTCCCACTGTTTCACACTGCTCTTTTGACTAACCCATGTAAATCATGGACAAGAAATAAAAAGTGAAAGATACAAATCAAAAACCAAAAATCTAACCAAAAAAAAAAAAAAGGAAAAGCACCCTTATAGGATAGAATCAGCTTATTCTTCTTTTTTCAAAATTTAAGATAATTCTGGTCAAACTCTGACTAACATTCTGGCAAGGTTACCATGTTTCAAAAGACTGGATCAAATTAGGCATCTGTGCCTTGGTTTTCCTCCTCCTATTCTCCATATATTCAAAATGGTTTCTAGGTTTAGGTCTTTAAGGATACTGATACAGTAAAAATAAAACAGCACAGAGTACTTTTTAAATTGCATATTTCAAAATCAGTGCTTCAATTCTGTTAACATTCTTTACTAAAGTAGTTCCTTAATCAAGGACAATGTTGTCCCATAGGGGACATTTGCTACATCTGGAGATATATTCATTTATCATAACTGGGAAAGGGTCAGGGTTCCCACTGGCATATACCAGGCATATGCCAGTTGTTTGTTAGTCACTAAGTTGTGTCCAACTCTTTTGCAACCCAATGGACTGTAGCCCACTAGGCTCCCCTGTCCATGGGATTTCCCAGGCAAGAATACTGGAGTGGTTGCCATTTCCTCCTCCAGGGGAATCTTCCTGAACCAGGGATTGGATCTGTGTCTCCTGCATTGGCAGCCAGATTCTTTACCTGAGCCACCTGGGAAGCCCAATATATGCTAGCTGCTGCTGCTAAGTCGCTTCAGTCGTGTCTGACTCTGTGTGACCCCATAGACGGCAGCCTACCAGGCTCCCTCGTCCCTGGGATTCTCCAGGCAAGAACACTGGAGTGGGTTGCCATTTCCTTCTCCAATGCATGAGAGTGAAAAGTGAAAGTGAAGTTGCTCAGTCATGTCCGACTTCGCGATCCCATGGACTGCAGCCCACCAGGCTCCTCCGTCCATGGGATCTTCCAAGCAAGAGTACCAGAGTGGGGTGCCATTGCCTTCTCCGAATATATGGTAGAGATGCTGCTAAATATCCTATAACAGACAGAATAACCTCCCACGAAAAAAAGCAATTATCCATACCAAAATGCTGGTTGAGAAAATGCTTTACTGAAAGTAAAAACAAACCCCAGGGAGATAAAAGAATTCCTTAAAACCATCTAAAGAATTAGTAGAAAAACAATCTAATCTTAAAGCTTTCCTGATGAGACATAAGAGGCTACCAAGTTTGTTTTTTTTTAATTTAAAGTATTACAAAAAATAAAGCTGTAACAAAATTGAAATCAATTTAAAAATATATTAAAATAAATATAATTTACCACATTTTAAAAAATGATTTCCTCAGTCCAAATATCTTCTGTCACCTTTGACTCCACTTTTTTCCAAGTGGAAGCCATCCAGTTTCCCTGATGGCTCAGCCTGTAAAGAATCCGCCTGCAATGCAGAAGACCTGGGTTCAATTTCTGGGTTGGGAAGATCCCCTGGAGAAGGAAAAGCTCCCCACTCCAGTATTCTGGCCTGGAGAATTCCATGGACTATATAGTCCATGGGGTTGCAAAGAGACAGACACAATTGAGTGAATGACTTTCACATTCACACACAATCCATCAAGGAATCTTACTAGATTCATCTCCAGAGTACAAAAAAACTCTTGACATTTCTTCCATCTCTGCTGCTTGGCCCAAACTCCTATCATCTGTAATGTTAAGTCCCTAACTTATCTTGCTGCTCTGTCTTTAACCCTACCTTACTCTCAACCATAATGATTCTCAGCACTGTAACCAGAATGATCTTTTAAAATATAATACACAACGTGCATTACCAGTTCTCAAATATCTGGCCTCAGGACCCTTTTATACACCTATACAGTTAATGAGGACTGAGGTTGTGTGTCCTCTCCCTCTAAATTTATATGTTGAAACTGTATCTCCCAATAATGGGATAAGACTATCTCATGAGAACTGAGCTCTCATGAATGTGATCAGTGAATCAATGAAAACACAGCAATTATCCATACCAAAATACTGGTTGAGAAAATGTTTTACTGAAAGCAAAAACAAATCCCAGGGAGATAAAAGAATTCTTTAGTAGAAAAGAATTAGTAGAAAAGAATTACCTAACTACCTAAAGAATTAGCAGAAAACAATCAAGAGGCAAAACACATACATCAATGAAAAAATGTGAACCAGGAAGCAGGCTCTCAGTTCAGTTCAGTCGCTCAGTCGTGTCCGACTCTTTGCGACCCCATGAATCGCAGCACGCCAGGCCTCCCTGTCCATCACCAACTCCTGGAGTTCAATCAGACTCACGTCCATCGAATCAGTGATGCAATCCAGCCATCTCATCCTCTGTCATCCCCTTTTCCTCCTGCCCCCAATCCCTCCCAGCATCAGAGTCTTTTCCAATGAGTCAACTCTTC
>SJYX01018103.1:118893-129860 GCA_006410675.1 Oreotragus oreotragus
ATGGACTGGTTGGATCTCCTTGCCGTCCAAGGGACTCTCAAGAGTCTCCTCCAACACCACAGTTCAAATGCATCAATTCTTTGGCACTCAACCTTCTTCACAGTCCAACTCTCATATCTATACATGATCACTTGAAAAACCATAGCCTTGACTAGGCGGACCTTAGTCGGCAAAGTAATGTCTCTGCTTTTGAATATGTTATCTAGGTTGGTCATAACATTTCTTCCAAGGAGTAAGCGTCTTTTAATTTCATGGCTGCAGTCACCATCTGCAGTGATTTTGGAGCCCCCCCAAAATAAAGTCTGACACTGTTTCCACTGTTTCCCCATCTATTTCCCATGAAGTGATGGGACCAGATGCCATGATCTTCGTTTTCTGAATGTTGAGCTTTAAGCCAACTTTTTCACTCTTCTTTTTCACTTTCATCAAGAGGCTTTTTAGTTCCTCTTCACTTTCGTAAGGGTGGTGTTATCTGCATATCTGAGATTATTGATATTTCTCCCGGCAATCTTGATTCCAGCTTGTGCTTCATCCAGTCCAGTGTTTCTCATGATGTTCTCTGCATAAAAGTTAAATAAGCAGGGTGACAATATACAGCCTTGACGTACTCCTTTTTGTATTTGGAACCAGTCTGTTGTTCCATGTCCAGTTTTAACTGCTGCTTCCTGACCTGCATATAACTTTCTCAAGAGGCAGGCCAGGTGGTCTGATTCCCATCTCTTTCAGAATTTTCCACAGTTTATTGTGATCTACACAGTTGAACGGTTCTATGAAGACCTACAAAACCTTTTAGAACTAACACCCAAAAAAAGATGTCCTTTTCATTACAGCAGACTGGAATGCAAAAGTAGGAAGTCAAGAAACACCTGGAGTAACAGACAAATTTGGCCTTGGAATGTGGAATGAAGCAGGGCAAAGACTAATATAGAGTTTTGCCAAGAAAATGCACTGGCCATAGCAAACACCCTCTTCCAGCAACACAAGAGAAGACTCTACACATGGACATCACCAGATGGTCAACACCAAAATCAGATTGATTATATTCTATGCAGCCAAAGATGGAGAAGCTCTATACAGTCAGCAAAAACAAGACCAGGAGCTGACTGTGGCTCAGATCATGAGCGCCTTATTGCCAAATTCAGACTTAAATTGAAGAAAGTAAGGAAAACCACTAGACCATTCAGGTATGACCTAAATCAAATCCCTTATGATTATACAGTGGAAGTGAGAAATAGACTTAAGGAACTAGATCTGATAGAGTGCCTGATGAACTATGGATGGAGGTTCATGACATTGTACAGGAGACAGGGATCAAGACCATCCCCATGAAAAGCAGGCTCTCACCAGATATTAAATCAGTAAGAACCTTGATCTTGGACTTCTCAGCCTGCAAAACTATGAGAAATAGATATCTATTGTTTACAGGCCATTCAGTTTAAGGTATTTTGTTATAGCAGTCCAAGCTAAGACAGACCCCAAAGAACATGTACATGACTCTGTCAACATTTACCATATTATAAATAATAGTAAATTTTAAAATATTTAGTAGTTCACTTTCAAATAACAAACCCATTAAATTTTGGTACTTTCATGAAGATTATTTTTCAGAACCAAAAAATTACAATTTTTTTAAACCTCAATGTCTGCTTAATGAAAACTGTTGTATTCTCACAGCTGCTTCTGCATTCAGTATGCAATAGGTTGTTCCGGGTAAAGTATATGAATAAAAACTGACCACATAGAGATAATGTAGTTAGAGAAGGGAGGAGCACTTTAACAGCTTTTTCATATAACTGAAGATTTATTTATATTCACAAAAGCTCTGTGAGAAGTCATTTCTTAGAAATTTACAAAATGGAATATCATATTAACAAATTTTTGTACTCTGTTACCTTAAACTTCCTTGGTCTATCATGCACCTTGAATGAGATTTTCAAACATGAATGATTTCAAAGATACACTGATTTGAAAATATTGATTCAGTTATACAAAACTTTCATACATAGCACAGTAACCAACATCAAGTTAAATTAATATCGCCATCAACTTTATTAGAAAACCCAAATACTGGGAAGACATCAAGTTTGCATTGACAGTCCACATATTTTCCAACTTTTCAATTTTGGCTTTAAAGCTTAAATTTTATCATTGACAAATACCATCAGGTATTTTCCTTAAAGTGTCAAGCTCACTTTACTCATTATTAGGAAAATGTCTGCAAAATACCCAAATCTGAATGATCACAGTTTGTTCTTGAAGTAAAAATGGAATCATACAATGACTGTATGCTACACAATTAAAAGTAAACAGCAATATAAAGGAGCAAAGTATTGGTACACACCACAACATAGATAGATCTCAAAAATAATTACCCTGAGCGAAAGAAACCTGAGACAACATACACTGTATTCCACTGTTTACATAAAATTTCCAGAATTTGTAAACTATAGTGACAGAAAGTTGATCAGTGTTGAGGGGGGCAGAAGAAACTTCTGGAGGTGTCTGATGTATTTATTATCTTGATTATAATCATTTCATGGTCACACACATTCTGTCAAGTGTCAAACTACACACTTTACATGCAAGTTTGTTGTACCTGAATTATACTTCAGCAAAGCTGTCAAACATACACATCCTACAAACACACAACCTAAGAAGAGTAAAATTATGGCGTCTCTATTATTTTCATTACTACTAAAAAGTAGTAAGTTCAATCTATTTTTATTGACTGGAACAGGTCTTAGGAATACTGTTAAGTTGGGGGTGGGGCTCAGAGTAATTTACAAAAAACAAAAATAATATCCTAAATATGTAGAGGAATGTGTCTCTCTGCAAACAATAAAGGGAAGAAGGATAAATTAGGAGATGGGACTGGCAAAATGGGGTGGGGGTGGACGGGGGGATGAACTTCTGTTTAGCTGCTATACTGCAAAAGGCTTGCACTTCTTTTTCTAAATTCCAAAAGGTAACACGTTTACTTCTGAATGTGTATTAAACTGTTACAATGAGGTGACTCAGCAAAGCTCAATCTCTTCAAAAAAGCAACGTCACACTCCGATTTGGTATCTTTTGACCTCCGCAGAAAAAAAGCGCCTCAGCAATACTATCAACGATTCCTGAACCAAACCTGGAGGGTACACCTTCTCTGAAAATAGCATTTTTCAGGTCAAGGACACCGGCGCCCAAGCAGAGGCCGAGCAGCGAACACCTTTAGGAGGCCGGGAGGTCACAGAGCTGAGGGGATCCCGACCCGGATTGAAGGCTGTAGGCCGGCGCCCCGCTCCTCTGGAGCCAAAACCACAACAGTCAAGGAACAAAGGGGTAAGGGGGCTGCAGAGGCGTCACCTTCAAAAACAATACCGCCTACCGCGAGCTGATCATTTTGTAGATAGCGACTTACGACTTAGGGAGCCCTCAGACAGGGTCCGTTTCTTCCTGACGCAGGCCAGTTTCTTCCCGATGGTCTAGCCACAGCCCAAGATGGCGGTAAACTTGAAGCCGGTTCTCGCCCTCGTGCGCCGCGCAGCGCAGGCGCAGGGCGTGGGGGCCGCGGGGCGGGGGGGCGGCGCCACGGGAGGCTCGCAGGTGCTAGCTGTTCCTCCAGCCTGAGAACGCCAGCCACCGCGGTCCTGGGAAGCTCGCTGCTCAATTTGAGCTACCTACTCCAGGTGGGTACCCTCACAGCCTGGTCTTTTAAGGCCTGACTAACACCTGGGTTAGAGCCTTTTGGGAGGCCTCTGGGGAAGGGGGCAGGGCTAGGGTGCTGTAAAGGATGTTGCTTGCCTGGTGGACGTGGCACATGGGGTGCAATCATCCCTCGTATCTGGTTGTGTGAAGACTGCAGAGCACGCAGACAATCCCCGTTGTGACTGCCCAGGAAAGAAACCCGGGTGCCCCCAGACTGTAGACTTAACAGACCAGTGAAAATAACAGTCACTTATTGAGCCCCCATGAATCAGGTATTTCTGTACGTCATTGCGTTTTCTTCTGTTTCTCTGAGTTGCAGAAACTTGAAACGGATCCCTGCAACAGATAGTGGTCATTTCTAAAATGTTATTAAAGATCTCATTGCTACCAGTGTCTTTATGTTAAAAAGCCATTGACCAATACGCTT
This sequence comes from Oreotragus oreotragus, assembly GCA_006410675.1. Taxonomy (NCBI): domain Eukaryota; kingdom Metazoa; phylum Chordata; class Mammalia; order Artiodactyla; family Bovidae; genus Oreotragus; species Oreotragus oreotragus. The sequence continues at coordinate 123,008 of SJYX01018103.1, forward strand.
GAGTATGCTTTACATTATACCTCAATGAAAAAAAGAAAAGCACAAACTTTGAAAAAGGAATGTGGGAATTAACAATATTTGTCTTGAGTTTATCTGTTAAGTGAGTCACATCTAAGAAAAAGAATAACATAAAATTTGGCAATTTTTGATAAGGCCTTTTTATGGAACTTCCAAGACATTAAGAAAGATGATTCAAGTCAAGTGGTCTCTAATTTTAGCACCAAAAAAAAAAAAAGAGAGAAAAATGTGAAGATTGAAGAATTTAGTCAGTTCCTCAATCATTCAGTCATTAGAGATACAGGTATATTAACAGCATGATAGCAAACAGGTTTAGGAACCACTGAACTATTTTATTTTCTCATAGCAAGCTGGACTTGTCCCCTTAATAATTATAGTGTGTAAATACATAGTTCAGTTCAGTTCAGTCGCTCAGTTGTGTCCAGCTCTTTGCGAACCCATGAACCGCAGCACACCAGGCCTCTGTGTCCATCACCAACTCCCGGAGTTCACTCAAACTCACGTCCATCGAATCGGTGATGCATTCCAGCCATCTCATCCTCTGTTGTCCCCTTCTCCTCCTTACCTCCAATCCCTCCCAGCATCAGGGTCTTTTCCAATGAGTCAGCTCTTCGCATAAGGTGACCAAAGTATTGGAGTTTCAGCTTCAGCCTCAGTCCTTCCAATGAACACCCACCCAGGCCTGATCTCCTTTAGGATGAACTGGTTGGATCTCCTTGCAGTCCAGGGGACTCTCAAAAGTCTTCTCCAACACCACAGTTCAAAAGCATCAGTTCTTCAGTGCTCAGCTTTTTTTATAGTCCAACTCTCACATCCATACATGACTACTGGAAAAACCATAGCCTTGATTAGGTAGACCTTTGTTGACAAAGTAATGTCTCTGCTTTTTAATATGCTGTCTAGGTTGGTTATAACTTTCCTTCCAAGGAGTGTCTTTTAATTTCATGGCTGCAGTCACCATCTGCAGTGATTTTGGAGCCCAAAATATAAAGTCAGCCACTGTTTCCCCATCTATTTGCCATGAGGTGATGGGACCAGATGCCATGATCTTAGTTTTCTGAATGCTGAGCTTTAAGCCAACTTTTTCACTCTCCTCTTTCACTTTCATCAAGAAGCTCTTTAGTTCTTCACTTTCTGCCATAAGGGTGGTATCATCTGCATAATTATATGATTATTAGTGTCTGTTTCTCCTGCAACATCAAGTCTTATAGAAATAATTCTGAACATATTATTTTTCCTCAGTGAATCTTTAAGTGAAAAGTTGAATGAACAAATACATTACTGTCTAGGTGGTATCTGCAGTCTGGGAGTTAGATGAGATTATCTGGAACATGTGAGCAAAGCAGAGGATAGAACCCTTGAAAAGAGCAGTGTATTAACAATTCCGATTAGGACCACAACTGTGTCATTTGTTTTTGCACCTCTTTTCCTTTCCCCTTTTGTCCTGAGTAAGGAGCACAGTGTCCTGCACACAGGAAACATACAAGAATAAAAATAACCCTGCTACACCAAACCAGTCTAAAATCCGAAATACCCAGCTGCTATTATGCTTGCATGCTAAGTTGTGTCCAACTCTGTCCAACCCTATGAATTGCAACCTTTGTCCATGGGATTCTCTGGGCAAGAATACTTGAGTGGGTTGCCGTGCCCTCCTCCAAGGGATCTTCCTGACCCAGGGATCGAACCCACGTCTGTTATATCTCCTGTGTTGGCAGGCAGTTTCATTACCACTAGTGCCACCTGGGAAGCCAGGGTGTTCTTTTCAGTGAAACACTTAACTCCAGAAAACTATAAACTGGGCACGCCTCTTAAATTTTTGTGCCTCATGGCCTTTACCATCTGGTAGGAAAACAGATATAAAGTCGGTTCCATCATCCATTTTCATGGAAGCTGCACATGATCCATCCTCAGAACATGCCATTTATTTTTTTTTAATCATTCAGTTTAATCATTTATGAGTATAGCATGCCATGTGTGATACTTGTGGGTAAGAATATTTTTCCTCTAGTTCCCAAATCCTCCAATATCCTAAAGTTAGCTCCATTTTTTTTTCTATACTTTTACTGCCCATTTTCTAGAACTTTAGCATTAAGTAAATTAACCTTGATGACTTGTTGGGATAGTCTCCTTCCTGGTTAACTGCATTTTCTGTCCTGTTGATTTCTTAGGTGCCACCAGGAGGCAGCACAAACTTGGTTTGTGATCTCACTCTGCTGCTGCTAAGTCGCTTCAGTCATGTCCGACTCTGTGCGACCCCATAGACGGCAGCCCACCAGGCTCCCCCATCCCCTGGGATTCTCCAGGCAAGAACACTGGAGTGGGTTGCCATTTCCTTCTCCAATGCATGAAAGTGAAAAATGAAAGTGAAGTCACTCAGTCGTGTCCGACCCTCAGTGACCCCATGCACTGCAGCCTTCCAGGTTCCTCCGTCCATGGGATTTTCCGGGCAAGAGTACTGGAGTGGGGGATCTCACTCTATCTCACCCTTGATGCCTATACATCTGCAGTCAGTCTGTCACTTCCTTAAGGTGAGAAGTCTTTTCTACTTAAGATGCAATTAAAACTGACCACTTTTTTCCCCAAAATATACAGTGTTAATGAGGATGTGGTGTAATAAGTACCATCATATACTTGTGGTAGAAGTGTTAATTGAAGCAATTTGAAAACTATCCATCCAAAGCCTTCAAAGGGTGTATACCGTTTACCCTGGCACTCCTCCTTCCCACAACCACTCTCCCACCCCTAGTCATTTCTCTTAAAGAAATTATTGTGACTCTGAGCAAAAATACAGCTACAGAGACAATGCATACGACTTTGCTTATAATAATGTGAACTAGGAGCAAAGTAAGGATTCAGCAATAAGAAATTCAGGAATTTGCAACTGTTAAAAAACAATAGTGTTGAAATGTTTTCCCAAAATGGTATATGTATCACAAGCTCTGTTACACTAGACAATTTTAATTACTACCTAGAAGAGCACCATTTGCTTCCATTTCCCTAAATCTGTTCCCAGATCCCAGAAACACCACCCTAAGACTTCCCACATAAGTCTTCCTTTTCCCCATCCTCCTTAGGAGCTCCCTGTCCTATTCCTTCTCCAATGCCCAGGCTTCATCCTGTCATCACAGCCCCAGCACCCTTTCCTTTCAATCCAGCCCTTTGTCATTTGTCAACACAGCTTTCCTTCATTCTGACCTCCAGCTCCCTTTCAAGTCCCTTTTCATAGTATTTCCTGAAACCTCCTGGAATTTAGAAGAAGAAACAGAATTGGAGGTTTAGAAATTTAGAAGAAGAAACAGAATTGGACACTGAATTAAGCCTTTAAGGATGAGGAGGATTCGGCAAGGCAAAGACCAAGGACATAATGGCTTGTCAGAATAATATAGACCAACGCAGAGAGGAGAAAAATAGCATGAAATGCACAGAGCCTAAACTCAGGGCGGTGATACACGGGGATAAATTAATAAGCTTGTTCAGAGACATAGCCTAAGGGTAACAGAAACCCGACTTACAGAGGACAGAGCATGATATTTTATAGACAGTGAACCTCATGCTAGAATTGATGGATGAGCCAATTAAGTTCAAGATGTGATGAAATCAAATCACAGAGTGTTATGGAAACATGAATTTGTGGGGAGACGGGTTTTTTCAGTAACAGATATGAGACATGATAAGGACTTGAGCCAGAGCAAAGGTAGGAAACAGAGAGATGATGGATCAGATTCAAGATTACTTAGAATGTCAAATTAACAGGACCTTGTGACTATGGACTCTAGACGTAAGGTGAGTTAGATAAGGACCAGAATCACATCTATCTTACTGCTAATATCTCTTATACCTAGTACAGTGTATTGAACATAGATACTCAGTACTGTTTCTAATGAAGGATTAATGTGTGAGTGAGCTAAACTGGCATTACTGTGTGTTTAGCAAACCCCCTTCTAAGAAGCCATCAATTTTAAAGCACACCATTGATTTCATAGTAGTCTTTTCTGAGGGTGGGTAGATACCAGAAAGGTTAAAATGCAGAATGACTCTGCAGATCTTACAAACGAATAGATGAGTTTATTTTCCTTCCCTTGATAGGCTGGCCTTGTGGTTTGATTTGTTTTAGCCAATAGAGTTTGTGATCAGAAGAGTTAAAATGAGAAGGAAATCTCCTCTAATTAAGCAATTAGCAAAAATTTAAATAATTGTTGATGCTACATCTGTGAAGTAATTGAAGATTCCTCAAAATAAAAGTAGAAACTGTTAAAACAAATTTAATGATTATATATAATTTAAACTGTTAGTGATGTAAACATAACTTGAAGAGGGGTATAGGTAAAAATAAAGTTGATATACTCTAAAAGAATTGTTGCTTTTTCCATTTAAAAAAATTTTTATCTATTTTTAAAGATTACTTCCCATTTACTGATATTACATAGTATTAGACATATTCCCCATGCTGTACATCACTGAGCCTATCTTACACCCAATAGTTTGTGCCTCCCACTCTCTCACTCCTGTATTAATCGCCCTCCACACTGATAACCACTAGTTTGTTCTGTATATCATTAAGTCTGCTCCTTTTTTGTAATATTCACTAGTTTGTTACATTTTTTAGAATCCACATATAAGTGATATCATTCAGTATTTGTCTTTTTGTCTGACATTTCATTTACCATAATGACCTCTGAGTCCATCCATGTTACTGCAATGGCAGAATTTTATTCTTTTTTATAACCAAGTTGTATTCCATTTTACAAATATGCATCTTCTTTATCCATTAATCTGTTAGTAAACACTTGGGTTGCTTCCATAACTTGGCAGTTTAAAATAGTACTATTATGAACAAGAGAAGACTCTACACATGGACATCACCAGATGGTCAACACCGAAATCAGATTGCAGCCAAAGATGGAGAAGCTCTATACAGTCAGCAAAACAAGACTGGGAGCTGACTGTGGCCTAGATCATGAACTCCTTATTGCCAAATTCAGACTTAAATTGAAGAAAGCAGGGAAAACCACTAGACCATTCAGGACCTAAATCAAATCCCTTATGATTATACAGTGGAAGTGAGAAATAGATTTCAGGGACTAGATCTGATAGACAGAGTGCCTGATGAACTATGGACAGAGGTTCGTGACATTGTACAGGAGACAGGGATCAAGACCATCCCCATGGAAAAGAAATGCAAAAAAGCAAAATGGCTGTCTGAGGAGGCCTTACATATAGCTGTGAAGAGAAGTGAAAAGCAAAGGAGAAAAGGAAAGATGTTAGCATCTGAATGCAGAGTTCCAAAGAATAGCAAGAAGAGATAAGAAAGCCTTCTTCAGCAATCAATGCAAAGAGATAGAGGGAAACAACAGAATGGGAAAGACTAGAGATCTCTTCAAGAGAATTAGAGATACCAAGGGAACATTTCATGCAAAGATGGGCACAATAAAGGACAGAAATGGTATGGACTTAACAGAAGTAGAAGACTTTAAGAAAAGGTGGCAAGAATACACAGAAGAACTGTACAAAAAAGATCTTCATGATCCAGATAATCAGGATGGTGTGATCACTCGCCTAGAGCCAGACATGCTGGAATTTGAAGTCAATCGGACCTTAGAAAGCATCACTACGAACAAAGCTAGTGGAGGTGACGGAATTCCAGTTGAGCTATTTCAAATCCTGAAAGATGATGCTGTGAAGTGTTGCACTCAGTATGTGAGCAAATTTGGAAAAGTCAGCAGTGGCCACAGGACTGGAAAAGGTGAGCTTTCATTCCAGTCCCAAAGAAAGGCAATGCAAAAGAATGCTCACACACTAGTAAAGTAATGCTTAAAATTCCCCAAGCCAGGCTTCAGCAATACATGAACTGTGAACTTCCAGATGTTCAAGTTGGTTTTAGAAAAGGCAGAGGAGCCAGAGATCAAATGGCCAACATCCACTGGATCATCGAAAAAGCAAGAGAGTTCCAGAAAAACATCTACTTCTGCTTTATTGACTATGCCAAAGCTTTTGACTGTGTGGATCACAATAAACTGTGGAAAATTCTGAAAGAGATGGGAATACCAGACCACCTGACCTGCCTCTTGAGAAATCTGTATGCAGGTCAGGAAGCAACAGTTAGAACTGCACATGGAACAGGCTGGTTCCAAATGCGAAAACGAGTTCGTCAAGGCTGCATATTGTCACCCTGCTTGTTTAACTTATATGCAAAGTATATCATGAGAAACGCTGGGCTGGAAGAAGCACAAGCTGGAATCAAGATTGCCGAGAGAAATATCAATAACCTCAGATATTCAGATGACACCACCCTTCTGGTAGAAAGTGAAGAGGAACTAAAAGCCTCTTGAAAGTGAAAAAGGAGAGTGGAAAAGTTGGCTTAAAACTCAACATTCAGAAAACAAAGTTCATGGCATCTGGTCCCATCACTTCATGGCAAATAGATGGGGAAACAGTGGAAACAGTGTCAGACTTTATTTTGGGGGGCTCCAAAATCACTGCAGATGGTGACTGCAGCCATGAAATTAAAAGATGCTTACTCCTTGGAAGGAAAGTTATGACCAACCTAGATAGCATATTAAAAAGCAGAGACATTACTTTGTCAACAAACGGTCCATCTAGTCAAGGCTATGGTTTTTCTTTTTTTTTTTAATTTATTTATTTTAATTGGAGGATAATTACTTTACAATATTGTGGTGGGTTTTGCCATACATAAACATGAGTCAGTCACAGGTGTGCATTTTATTTTAAGAAAGAATATTTGCTGGTTTGGTCATGTATGGATGTGAGAGTTGGACTGTGAAGAAAGCTGAAGAATTAATGCTTTTGAACTGTGGTGTTGAAGAAGACTCTTGAG
>SJYX01018103.1:160713-222208 GCA_006410675.1 Oreotragus oreotragus
CTGAAGAAGGCTTTCTTATCTCTTCTTGCTATTCTTTGGAACTCTGCATTCAGATGCTTATATCTTTCTTGTTCTCCTTTGCTTTTTGCCTCTTTTCTTTTCACAGCGATTTGTAAGGCCTCCCCAGACAGCCATTTTGCTTTTTTGCATTTCTTTTCCATGGGGATGGTCTTGATCCCTGTCTCTTGTACCTCATTCCAGAGTTCATCAGGCACTCTATCTATCAAATCTAGGCCTTTAAATCTATTTCTCACTTCCACTGTATAATCATAAGGGATTTGATTTAAGTCATACCTGAATGGTCCAGCGGTTTTCCCTACTTTCTTCAATTTAAGTCTGAATTTGGTAATAAGGAGTTCATGATCTGAGCCACAGTCAGCTCCTGGTCTTGTTTTTGTTGACTGTATAGAGCTTCTCCATCTTTGGCTGCATAGAATATAATCAATCTGATTTCGGTGTTGACCATCTGGTGATGTCCATGTGTAGAGTTTTCTCTTGTGTTGCTGGAAGAGGGTGTTTGCTATGACCAGTGCATTTTCTTGGCAAAACTCTATTAGTCTTTGCCCTGCTTTATTCTGCATTCCAAGGCCAAATTTGCATGTTGTGAGAGCTGGCCAGCACACTAAGTGCAGGCGAGAGGAGCTACCCCACCTCCGAGGTCAGGGGCAGTGGCCTAGAGTGCCAGGCTATGATGGCGCAGGAATGGCCGAGAGGAGCTACCCCGCGTTGGAGGTCAGTGGCGGCTGGGAGGAGACACCCCCTGTCCGAGGTCAGGGACGGGCTGGAGAAGCCACCTCGTGCCCGAGGCCAGGGGCAGTAAACCTGAGGACCCACCCCAAGGCCAGGGGCGGCAGCTGGGAGGGGCTACCCACACCCGAGGCCAGGGCCGGCTGTCACGAAGAGCAACCCAAGTAGCAGTGGCTGCACAGTCGCAGGAGGGCCTAGAGGAGCTGTCCCACTTTGAAGGTCAAGAACGGCGGCAGTAAGGAGATACCCCTTGTCCAAGGTAAGGAGCAATGGCTGTGCTTTGCTGGAGCAGCCGTGAAAGATACCCCACACCCAAAGTAAGAAAAACCCAAGTAAGATGGTAGGTGTTGCAAGAGAGCATCAGAGGGCAGACACACTGAAACCATACTCACAGAAAACTAGTCAATCTAATCACACTAGGACCACAGCCTTGTCTAACTCAATGAAACCAAGCCATGCCTGCAGGGCAACCCAAGGCGGGCGGGTCATGGTGGAGAGGTCTGACAGAATGTGGTCCACTGGAGAAGGGAATGGCAAGCCACTTCAGTATTCTTGCCTTGAGAACCCCATGAACAGTATGAAAAGGCAAAATGATAGGATACCAAAAGAGAAACTCCCCAGGTCATTAGGTGCCCAATATGCTACTGGAGATCAGTGGAGAAATAACTCCAGAAAGAATGAAGGGATGGAGCCAAAGCAAAAACAATACCCAGTTGTGCATGTGACTGGTGATAGAAGCAAGATCCGATGCTGTAAAGAACAATATTGCATAGGAACCTGGAATGTCAGGTCCATGAATCAAGGCAAATTGGAAGTGGTCAAACAAGAGATGGCAAGGGTGAACGTCGACATTCTAGGAATCAGCGAACTAAAATGGACTGGAATGGGTGAATTTAACTCAGATGACCATTATATCTACTACTGCGGGCAGGAATCCCTCAGAAGAAATGGAGTAGCCATCATGGTCAACAAAAGAGTCCGAAATGCAGTACTTGGATGCAATCTCAAAAACGACAGAATGATCTCTGTTCGTTTCCAAGGCAAACCATTCAATATCACAGTTATCCAAGTCTATGCCCCAACCAGTAATGCTGAAGAAGCTGAAGTTGAACGGTTTTATGAAGACCTACAAGACCTTGTAGAACTAACACCCAAAAAAGATGTCCTTTTCATTATAGGGGACTGGAATGCTAAAGTAGGAAGTCAAGAAACACCTGGAGTAACAGGCAAATTTGGCCTTGGAATGCGGAATGAAGCAGGGCAAAGACTAATAGAGTTTTGCCAAGAAAATGCACTGGTCATAGCAAACACCCTCTTCCAGCAACACAAGAGAAGACTCTACACATGGACATCACCAGATGGTCAACACCGAAATCAGATTGATTATATTCTTTGCAGCCAAAGATGGAGAAGCTCTATACAGTCAACAAAAACAAGACCAGGAGCTGACTGTGGCTCAGATCATGAACTCCTTATTTCCAAATTCAGACTTAAATTGAAGAAAGTAGGGAAAACCGCTAGACCATTCAGGTATGACCTAAATCAAATCCCTTATGATTATACAGTGGAAGTGAGAAATAGATTTAAGGGCCTAGATCTGATAGACAGAGTTCCTGATGAACTATGGAATGAGGTTCGTGACATTGTACAGGAGACAGGGATCAAGACCATCCCCATGGAAAAGAAATGCAAAAAAGCAAAATGGCTGTCTGGAGAAGCCTTACAAATAGCACTGAAAAGAAGAGAGGCGAAAAGCAAAGGAGAAAAGAAAAGATATAAGCATCTGAATGCAGAGTTCCAAAGAATAGCAAGAAGAGATAAGAAAGCCTTCTTCAGCAATCAATGCAAAGAGATAGAGGAAAACAACAGAATGGGAAAGACTAGAGATCTCTTCAAGAGAATTGGAGATACCAAGGGAACATTTCATGCAAAGATGGGCTCGATAAAGGATAGAAATGGTATGGACCTAACAGAAGCAGAAGATATTAAGAAGAGGTGGCAAGAATACACAGAAGAACTGTACAGAAAAGATCTTCACGACCCAGATAATCATGAGGATGTGATCACTAATCTAGAGCCAGACATCTTGGAATGTGAAGTCAAGTGGGCCTTAGAAAGCATCACTAAGAACAAAGCTAGTGGAGGTGATGGAATTCCCGTTGAGCTGTTTCAAATCCTGGAAGATGATGCTGTGAAAGTGCTGCACTCAATATGCCAGCAAATTTGGAAAACTCAGCAGTGGCCACAGGACTGGAAAAGGTCAGTTTTCATTCCAATTCCAAAGAAAGGCAATGCCAAAGAATGCTCAAACTACCGCACAATTGCACTCATCTCACACGCTAGTAAAGTAATGCTCAAAATTCTCCAAGCCAGGCTTCAGCAATATGTGAACCGTGAACTCCCTGATGTTCAAGCTGGTTTTAGAACAGGCAGAGGAACCAGAGATCAAATTGCCAACATCCGCTGGATCATGGAAAAAGCAAGAGAGTTCCAGAAAAACATCTATTTCTGCTTTATTGACTATGCCAAAGCCTTTGACTGTGTGGATCACAATAAACTGTGGAAAATTCTGAAAGAGATGGGAATACCAGACCACCTGACCTGCCTCTTGAGAAATCTGTATGCAGGTCAGGAAGCAACAGTTAGAACTGCACATGGAACAACAGACTGGTTCCAAATCGGGGAAGGGGTACATCAAGGCTGTATATTGTCACCTGCTTATTTAACTTATATACAGAGTACATCATGAGAAACGCTGGGCTGGATGAAGCACAAGCTGGAATCAAGATTGCCGGGAGAAACATCAATAACCTCAGATATGCAGATGACACTACCCTTATGGCAGAAAGTGAAGAACTAAAGATCCTCTTGATGAAAGTGAAAGAGGAGAGTGAAAAAGTTGGCTTAAAGCTCAACATTCAGAAAACGAAGATCATAGCATCCAGTCTGATCACTTCATGGGAAATAGACGGGGAAACAGTGTCAGACTTTATTTTTTGGGCTCCAAAATCACTGCAGATGGTGATTGCAGCCATGAAATTAAAAGACGCTTGGCCCTTGGAAGAAAAGTTATGACCAACCTAGATAGTATATTCAAAAGCAGAGACATTACTTTGCCAACAAGGGTCCGTCTAGTCAAGGCTATGATTTTTCCTGTGGTCATATATGGATGTGACAGTTGGTCCGTAAAGAAGGCTGAGCGCCAAAGAACTGATACTTTTGAACTGTGGTGCTGGAGAAGACTCTTGCAAGTCCGCTGGACTGCAAGGGGATCCAACCAGTCCATCCTGAAGGAAATCAGTCCTGAATACTCATTGGAAGGACTGATGGCAGAAGTTGAAACTTCAATCCTTTGGCCACCTGATGGGAAGCGCTGACTCATTTGAAAAGACCCTGATGCTGGGAAAGATTGAAGGCAGGAGGAGAAGGCGACAACAGAGGATCAGATGGTTAGATGGCATCACCAACTCAGTGGACATGAGTGTGGGTAAACTGCGGGAGGCCTGGCATGCCACAGTCCACGCGGTCACAGAGTCAGGCCTGGCGTGCCACAGTCCACGCGGTCACAGAGTCAGGCCTGGCGTGCCACAGTCCACGCGGTCACAGAGTCGGACACAACTGTGACTGAGCTGAACTGAACCTGAGAAAAAGATCTCAGCAGATGTAGATGTTTATGCTACTTTCCAATCCACTGCAGACAGAATTGTGCATCCACTGATCTCCCGTCATCCCCTGTGGTTCCTGCAGTACCACTGGCCAGTATCCACCTCTCTGAGTAAGCAGGAGCAATACTGCGGTCAGAGGAAGCCTGCTGTTTGCACACCGATCAGGCCAAGGTGGAAAGTGGGTTGTGATTGAATGGGGCTGCATGTCAGGCCCCTGCTTTCTCTTGCCCTGAGTACATGGTCTCCTCTGTCCTAACCAGTGACTGTCCCGGAGAGCCAGCCCTTCAGTTAATGAATCCCCACGGCCTCATCGTCTCCAGAAACAGGAGGCTGGGAGAGCACTGCCCAAGCGACTTGGCTGGAGGTGCCTTTCTTATCCATAGACTGCTTTGTATTTGGATGAATGAAAAATGAACAATTAAATTACAAATATATTACCTCACCTAAGGAGGAGGCCATGGCTTGCCCATGATAATACAAGCAGAATGCTGGAGCTAAGACTTGGAGGAGGTTTTCTGACCATGCCCAAGACTGCTTCTGCTTTCTTGCCCAGGGTCATCCTCCCGTGAGGGCAGCAGCAGGCGTAGATCGGATATAGCTCATGTTTGCCTCTAAAGCCGCTTTGTGCCCGCGTCCTCCGCTGCCTGCAGGCCAAGTAGGGAAATAATGACAGATAAGCAGATCAAGATTTTGCTTATGAATTCCTACATTTATTCTTCCTTTCTGGGCCCATTTTGAGTTAGGAAAGGCTTGGGGTGAGGAGGTAGAAGGAAGTGCCAGAGAAAGGAGCCAGAATGAGACAGGACAGAAAAGCAGCGTCTGGTTCTAGAACCTGAGGCATTTCTCAGGAGTGTTTGGTGCTCTTGCAGCACAAGCGCCAAACTTCTGAAGAGTTCTAAAGCACGTCATGAGTGCCAGAAGCCGGTAACATTTGAAAAGGTGGCTGAGAAACCAAAGGGCAGACCCTGTCGTCGGTCTGCAGGGGACTTGATGACCACACATTTTACCACACTGACAAGAGAATGATCCTGTGGATGTTTGTGTGTAACAGTGATCCCCGTTCCCCAAAAAGGGCCGTGTCCCTAGGACAGGTGTTTGGCTTCGACCTCCCCTACCTGAGACGTTCTCACAGGCCTTCCTGAAACCGCGTGGGTCTCCCACCATTCAGGGTCAGAAATAGGCTTTGCCCGACTTGACCTTGAGTCTGAGCCATGGGCTGGAAGGAGGGGCGTGGAATCCAGGCTCCGGGGGACAGGGCGGGAAGGCCCTTCCGCCCTCAAGTCCCCCAGCCCTCTGTCCACTGCAGGACGGTCCACAGTCAGCGCAGCACTGTGCAAGACCCCTTCCCTGCCGGCATCCAGACCCTGCTGTTGGGATGCTCTGCTTCCAGTCACCATAAAAGCTGAGCTGCTCTGCTTAAGAAGACACTGCAACTCGTGTCCTAAAGGAGCTCGTTTCTCCTCCCCTGGTTGGACTCCCTCTGCAGAAAATTCTACCTCTCACCTTGGGCCCGTTTTCCCCCGTGGTTCCTGCCTGGAAACTCTGAGGAAGGCCTCATGGGAAACTGTTTCTTCAGCTCCAGGCAGGTGAGGTGTACTTCATTTCTTCCGGACTGGAGCCTTGCCTGCCTTTGCGTTTCCAAGAGCTTGCTTTTTACAACAGGCCCTTTAGGAAAATGAAAGTACAGGGTGGAATTTTTGAGTTTTTTAAGGATAATGCTGATTAATCATCCCTGGGAGATGGTGATTGCCTCGTGGTCCTGAAGGAGGGAACCCGCTGGGTTTAAAAAAAAAAAAAAAAATCACATTTGAAGGGAATGCTCTGTCTTGTAAATTGAGTAATGGCCTTCTCTAGTGATTTGTTAAAAGTAAGAGGTGATGTCCCCAAAAGGGAGGGTAAGCTTCACTACACTCAAGGAGAGCATCCTTTTCTTTTCAAACTTAAGTTTGTATATACAGATTTAAGGTGGTTTTGTGCAGTTTCTTGAGCCTGGCAACCGGTAAGCTGAGGCACCTACACACTCCAAATAAGGAAGAAAAATGCCCTCAAACCTGGTGACTGTGGAAGTAGGAGGCACGGCCTGGTTCTCCCCATCCCTCCCTCCTTCCCACCTTTAGGGTTCTCCCCATCCCTCCCTCCTTCCCGCCTTTACTCCTCTCCTGCATCAGCCGGCGCCTCAGTTTAAACCCAAGCCCACGCATTTATCAGCTGTGAGACGTCGAGCTGCTTGCCCGACCTCCATGCCTCATCTATACCCCAGGGCTGCGTCCTCATCTCTCCACCCTGACCGTGGGCCCACGGAGACACGTGGCTGGACAGACAGACCCTCTGGGCCAGGTCAGCGTGCACCCTGGACCCGGCGTCTGCCCTCGGGTGCATCCTCAGCTGCTTTGATCACCATGACTGTGGGCCCATGGAGACATGCGGCTGGATAGACGGACCCTCCGGGCCAGGTCAGCATGCACCCCGGACCTGGCGTCTGCCCTCGGGTGCGTCCTCAGCTGCTTTGATCGCCCTGGCCGTGGGCCCACGGAGACGCGCGGAGATTCCGGCCGTCACGTCTGCGGGTCTTTCTGCGGCCCTACACCCGGCTCTGGTTCCGGGAGGATGGCTTGGCCGTGAGTCTCTCCCGCTGACCGACAGGATGTTTCTTTTGAAAAAGTCGACAAGATTAGGCCCCAGAATCATGCTAATATGGGGCACCTCTGACTCACACCAGAAATGGAGCCAGTTCAGTCTTGGCCAGAGCCACGGGTGTGGGCCGGTGTCCCTGGAGCCGCTCAGCCTGTGGCCCTCGGCTGGCACCCGCAGGTGTCCTTTCCCTATTTCACGCCCACCACTGGCAGCCAGGGCGGCCAGCCAGCTCTAGCAGGTCATCACCAGGGTGGCTTGCCGTCTTCTCTGAGGACCCTGAGACCCCTGCCCCACCAGACCCACAGACCCTTTGCATGCACGTCCTCTCCTGCCTCCAGTCATGGTGATACGGTCTCGCACAGGCTGGTCTTAAACCGTACTGGACGGGGGGGTCAGAGTTTCTTGTACCAAAGGAACTGCTTCCTCTGTCCAGCAACATCCCTTTCTGATGACGGTGTGTGGAAGGCAGGGGTGTGGTCCCTATGGAAAGAGATCAGTTCTAGGAATGAAGTAATTGCAGCGTCAGGAGTTCTAGGGAGATGCCGTTGGAAGATGCACTGTTCTATTTATGCCATAAAATTCAGAACAGGACATCTCACAGATCTAGAAGATGAATTTTTGTTCACATTTTCCTGCCTACTCTGGGTAGGACCTGCAGGTGTGATCGTCATCCGTGAAGCACAATAGCAACCTTTGATGGAGGTAAGCTGGCATCCAGTCCACATCAGGAGTGATGATGTAACCAGCGTTAAGTAATGGAAAGAGGAACCTGCAGAGGCAAGAAGACCTATGTTGTGTCAGTGCAAGCAGGTTCTGATAGCTGTGGCATCGTGAGTTACGCTGCTGCTAACATTCTTCATGGTGGGAAGTATGAAGTTAGCCAGGAACATTGCATACGATGATAAAGACCATGAATAAGTGGTTTCTGGATCTGGACAGGAAGAAATGGTTCCTTAGTATGCAAAACCTTAGCATAGTATGAAAAACCTTTACATGTGCTGATGGATCATAAACAAATATGTGAGTACACCTTCTTTTCTCATTATTGGTGCTAAATCTTGATTGATGAATCACAATACCTCACATGGGCCCTTGAGTTTTATAATGTATTTTTTAATCAGTTATTTATATAGACAAGGGCCCAACAAAGGTATTTTTAGAGCTCTTCACACCTTAGGAAATGCCTTGGAGAAAAGCATTTGCTCAAAGAATAAAGCCATTCTCCCATCTCACCTTTATTAGTAACGAAGGTGCTGTTTTGACTGCTATTTGCCACCCTTCTGTCTTATTCCTCGGTTTCTTTGGAATTTGATCAGGGAAGATGGGTGCTGTTTATTCAAACACTTTCAAAGTCCTCAGCAGTAAGCATTCAAAGTTAGTTATTAGCTTCCCTGTTGGCTCAGCAGTAAAGAATCTGTCTGGCAATGCAGGAGTTGCAGGTTTGAGTCCTGAGTCGGGAAGGTCCCCTGGGGGAGGGCACAGCAACCCATTCAAGTATTCTTGCCTGGGAAATCCCGTGGACAGAGGAGCCTGGTCCGCTACAGTCCCTTGGGTTGCAAAGACTTGAACACATGGAGTGAATGAAAACAACAAAGGTTAAATATTATCATTTTATAAGGTTACATTTTTTTTAACTGTTGAAGTATAATTGACATATAACATCATGTTAGTTTCAGGTATGCAAGATAAGGACTCTCTATGGGTATATGTCACAAAGTGATCACCACTATAAGTCTAGTTAGCTTCCATCACCATACATAGATACAAAATTTATTCCTTATGATGAGAACTGTTAAGGTTTGCAAATATTTTCTCCCATTCAGTACATTGTCTTTTCATTTTGTTGATGATTTCCTTTGTTGTGCAGAGGATTTGGGATTTGATGTAATCCCATTTGTCTATTTCTACTTTTGGAGTCAGATCCAAATCATCATGGCTAAAGCTGAGTCAAGAAGCTTACCGCTTGTGTTCCTTCTAAGAGTTTGATGGTTTCAGTTCTTTCACTCAAGTCTTTAAATCCATTTTGAGTTAATTTTTGTGGTGCTAGTGGTAAAGAACCCGCTGCCAATGCAGGTGAAGTAAGAGACGTGGGTTCGATTCCTGGGTCGGAAAGATCCCGTGGAGAAGGCAATGGCAACGCACTCCAGTAGTCTTGCCTTGGAGAATCCCATGGACAGAAGGGCCTGGTGGGCTACAGCCCATGGGCTCACAGAGTCAGACACGGCTGAAGTGCCTTAGCACGCACATACGTAGTGTCATCTGATGGTCCAGTTTCATCCTTTTGCGTGTGGCTGTCCTGTGTTCCCAACTCCATTCATTGAAGAGACTGTCCTTTCCCAACTGTACCTGTTTGACTCTTTTATCGTGAATTTATTCACCATATATGTGTGGTTTTGTTCTGGGCTCTATTCTGTTCCATCGACCTATTTATGTGCTTGTATGCCTATCAGATAACCTAGATATCATACAACCTAGATAGTATATTCAAAAGCAGAGACATTACTTTGCCGACTAAGGTCCATCTAGTCAAGGCTATGGATTTTCCTGTGGTCATGTATGGATGTGAGAGTTGGACTGTGAAGAAAGCTGAGCGCCGAAGAGTTGATGCTTTTGAACTGTGGTGTTGGAGAAGACTCTTGAGAGTCCTTTGGACGCAAGGAGATCCAACCAGTCCATTCTGAAGGAGATCAGCCCTGGGATTTCTTTGGAAGGAATGATGCTAAAGCTGAAACTCCAGTACTTTGGCCACCTCATGCGAAGAGTTGACTCATTGGAGAAGACTCTGATGCTGGGAGGGATTGGTGGCAGGAGGAGAAGGGGATGACCGAGGGTGAGATGGCTGGATGGCATCACGGACTCGATGGACGTGAGTCTGAGTGAACTTCGAGAGATGGTGGTGAACAGGGAGGCCTGGCGTACTGTGATTCATGGGGTCGCAAAGAGTCGAACATGACTGAGCAACTGAACTGAACTGATGCCTATCAGATACAGTTTTTATTTTGTTTTATTTATTTATTCATGGCTGTGCTGGGCCTTTGTTGCTGCCTGCGGGTTTTTCTCTCATTGAGGCAAGCGGGGGCTGCTCTCTAGCTGCCGTGCATGAGCTCCTCGCTGTGGGGGCTTCTCTGGCTGTGGAGCGTGGGCTCCAGGGCTCCTGGTCCTCAGGAGCTGCAGCAGGCGGGCTGCACACGTGTAGTTGCTCCATCACATGTGGGATCTTTCCGAACCCAGGACTGAACCCGCGTCTCCTGCACGGGCAGGCAGATTCTTTACCACTGAGCCTCCAGGGATGCCCCAAATGCTGTTTTGATTACTACAGCTTTGTAACATGGTTTGAAATTAGGGAGCGTATGCTGCCTCCTTCACTCTCCTTAAGATTTATTTTAGCTATTGAGGGTCTTTTGTGGCTCCATACAAGTTTTAGTAGTGTTTGTTCTACTTCTGTGAAAAACGTCATTGGAATATTCATAGAGATCGCACTGGATCTCTAGATTTCTTTGAGTAGTATGGACATTTAACATTGTTAACTCTTATGAGCATAGATGTCTTTTCATTTATTTGTGTCTTTCTTCAATCTTTTTCATCAGTGTCTTATACTTTTTAGTGTACAGACCTCTCACCTCCATGGTTAAATTTATTTCTAGGTATTTTATTCTTTTTGATGAAATTCTAGATGGGGTTATTTCCTCCATTTTTCTTTCTGATAGTTTATTACTAGATTATAGAATCACAGGAGATTTTTGTATATTGATTTTATATCCTTCAACTGTACTATATTCATTGATTAGTTCAAGCAGTTTTTTTAGTCTAATAGGGTTTTCTAAATATATATTATCACGTAATCTACCAGTAATGACAGTTTTAATTTTTCCTTTCTGGTTTGGATGCCTTTATTTGTTTGTTTTTGCCTAAATGCTCAGGCTAGAACTTTCAGTACAATGGTGACTAAAAGTGGCCTTGTCTTATTTCAGATCTTAGAGGAAATGCTTGCGGGTTTTCAACATTGACTATGATGTTAGCTATGGACTTGTCATTTATGGCCTTTATTATGTTGAGATACATTCTTCCATACCCACTTTGTTGAGACTTTTTATCATAAGTCGATATTGAACTTTGTCACTTCTTTTTCTGCATGTACTGAGATGATAATATGGGTTTTTATACTTCATTTTGTTAATATGGTTTATCATGTTGATTGATTTATCAATGTTGCATCATCCTTCTATCCCTGGAATAAATATCATTTGATCATGGTGTATGACTCTTTTAATGAATTGTGAATTTAACATGTTAATACTTTGTTGAGAATATTTTAATCTATGTTCATTAGTGATATTGGCAATAATTTTCTCTTTTGTGTTCTTTTCTGGTTTTGGTATCAGGCTGATGCTGGTGTTATTAAATGAGTTTGAAAGTGTTTTCTTTTTTGCTGTTGTTGTTTGTTTGTTTCTTGAAAAAATTTCAGAAGGATTGGTATTCATTCTATGAATGTTTGGTAGAAGTCTTCAGTGAAGCGATCAGGCTCTGAACTTTGGTTTATTGGATGGTTTTCAATTATCAGTTCAATTTCGTTGCTAGTAATTATTTTGTTCATCACCAAAAGATGAGTTCCCCAGGTCGGTAGGTGCCCAATATGCTACTGAAGAAGAATGGAGAAACAGCTAAAGAAAGAATGAAGAGGCTTAGCCAAAATGAAAACAATGCTCAGTTGTGGATGTGACCACTGATGGAAGTAAAGTCTGATGCTGTAAAGAACAATATTGAATGAGAACCTGGAATGTTAGGTCCATGAATCAAGGCAAGTTGGAAGTGGTCCAACAGGAGATGGCAAGGGTGACCATGGATGTTTTGGGAATCAGTGAAGTAAAATGGACTGGAATGGGTGAATTTAACTCCAGTGACCATTGTATCTACTACTGTGGGCAAGAATCCCTTAGAGGAATAGAGTAGCCATCATGGTCAAAAAAAGAGTCCAAACTGCAGTACTTAGATGCAATCTCAGAAGCGACAGAATGATCTCTGTTTGTTTCCAAGGCAAACCATTCAATATCATGGTAATCCAAGTCTATGCCCCACCCAGTTTTGCTGAAGAAGCTGAAGTTGAATGGTTCTATGAAAACCTATAAGACCTTCTAGAACTAACACTCCAAAAAAGATATCCTTTTCACCATAGGGGACTGGAATGCAAAAGTAGGAAGTCAAGAAATACCTGGTTCAGTTCAGTTCAGTCACTCAGTCGTGTCTGACTGTCTATGACCCCATGAACCACAGCACACCAGGCCTCCCTGTCCATCACCAACTTCCGGAATACACCCTAACCCATGTCCACTGAGTCAGTAATGCCATCCAACCATCTCATCCTCTGTCATCCCCTTCTCCTTCCCTCAATCTTTCCCAGCATCACAGTCTTTTCAAATGAGTCAGCTCTCTGCATCAGGTGGACAAAGTATTAGCTCTTCAGCTTCAGCATCAGTCCTTCCAATGAATATTCAGGACTGATTTCCTTTAGGATGGACTGGTTGGATGTTCTTCCAGTCCAAGGAACTCTCAAGAGTCTTCTCCAACACCACAGTTCAAAAGCATCAATTCTTCAGCACTCAACTTTCTTTATAGTCCAACTCTCACATCCATACATGACCACTGGGAAAACCATAACCTTGACTAGATGAACCTTTGTTGACAAAGTAATGTCTTTGCTTTTCAATATGCTGTCTAGGTTGTTCATAACTTTCCTTCCAAGGAGTAAGTGTCTTTTAATTTCATGGCTGCAGTCACCATCTGCAGTGATTTTAGAGTCCAGAAAAATAAAGTCAGCCACTGTTTCCACTGTTTCCCCATCTATTTGCCATGAAGTGATGGGACCAGATGCCATGATCTTACAAATACTTGGTATAACAGGCAAATTTGGCCTTGGAGTACAGAATGAAGCAGGGCAAAGGCTAATGGAGTTTTGCCAAGAGAATTCACTGATCATAGCAAACACTCTTTTCCAACAGCACAAGAGAACTCTACACATGGACATCACCAGATGGTCAATACTGAAATCAGACTGATTATATGCTTTGCAGTCAAAGATGGAGAAGCTCTACACAGTCAGCAAAAATAAGGCCAGTAGCAAACTGTGGCTCAGATCATGAACTCTTTATTACCAAATTACTTAAATTGAAGAAAATAGGGAAAACCATGAGACCATTAAATCAAATCCCTTCTGATTATACAGTGGAAGTAACAAATAGATTCAAGGGATTAGATATGATACAGTGCCTGAAGAACTATGGTTGGAGGTGTATAACACTGAACTGGAGGCAGTGATCAAAACCATCCCCAAGAATAAGAAATGCAAAAAGTCAAAATGCTTGTTCTGCAGAGGCCTTACAAACAGCCGAGAAAAGAAGAGAAGTGAAAGGTAAAGGAGGAAAGGAGAGATATACCCATCTGAATGCAGAGTTCCAAAGGATAGCAAGGAGAGATAAGAAAGCCTTCCTCAGTGATCAATGCAAAGAAACAGAGGAAAACAGTAGAATGGGAAAAACTGGAGATCTCTTCAAGAAAATTGGAGATACCAAGGGAACATTTCATGCAAAGATGGGCTCGATAAAGGACAGAAATGGTATGGACCTAACAGAAGCAGAAGATACTAAGAAGAGGTGGCAAGAATACACAGAAGAACTATACAAAAAAGGTCCTAATGACCCAGATAACCATGATGGTGTGATCACTCACCTAGAGCCAGACATACTGGAGTGTGAAGTCAAGTGGGCCTTAGGAAGCATCACTACAAACAAAGCTAGTGGAGGTGATAGAATTCCAGCTAAACTATTTCAAGTCCAAAAAGATGATGCTGTGAAAGTGCTACATTCAATATGCCAGCAAATCTGGAAAACTCACCAGTGGCCACAGGACTGGAAAAGGTCAGTTTTCATTCCAACCCCAAAGAAAGGCAATGCCAAAGAATGTTCAGACTACTTCACAATTGCACTCATCTCACACACTAGCAAAGTAATGCTCAAAATTCTCCTAAGTCAAGCTTCAACAGTTCGTGAACCAAGAACTTCCAGATGTTCAAGCTGGATTTAGAAAAGGCAGAGGAACCAGAGATGAAATTGCCAACATGCACTGGATCATAGAAAAAGCAAGGGAATTCCAGAAAAACATCTACATCTGGTTCATTGACTTTGCTAAAGCCTTTGACTGTGTGGATCACAATAAACTGTGGAAAATTCTTAAAGAGATGGGAATACCAGACCACCTGACCTGCCTCTCGAGAAATCTGTGTGCAGGTCAGGAAGCAGCAGTTAGAACCAGACTTGAAACATCGGACTGGTTCCAAATCAGGAAAGGAGTACGTCAAGTTTGTATATTGTCGCCCTGTTTATTTAACTTATATGCAGAGTATATCATGAGAAACTCTGGGCTGGATAAAGCACAAGCTGGAATCAAGATTGCAGGGAGAAATATTAATAGCTTCAGGTATGCAGATGACACCACCCTTTTGGCAGAAAGTGAAGAGGAACTAAAGATCTTCTTGAAGAAGGTGAAAGAGGAGAGTGAAAAAGCTGTTTTAAAATTCAGCATTCAAAACACTAAGATCATGGTATCTGGTTCCATCACATCATGGCAAATAGATGGGGAAACAATAGAAACAGTGAAAGACTTTATTTTGGGGGGCTCCAAAATCACTGCAGATGGTTACTGCAGCCATGAAATTAAAAGATATTTGCTCCTTGGAAGAAAAGTTATGACCAACGTAGACAGCATATTAAAAAACAGAGACATTACTTTGCCAACAAAAGTCTGTCTAGTCAAGGCCATGGTTTTTCCAGTAGTCATGTATGGATATGAGAGTCGGGCCATAAAGAAAGCTGAGCACCAAAGAACTGATGCTTTTGAACTGTGATGTTGGAGAAGGCTATTGAGAGTCCCTTGGACTGCAAGGACATCCAACCAATCCATCCTAAAGGAAATCAGTCCTGAATATTCATTGGAAGGACTGATGCTGAAGCTGAAGCTCTGATATTTTGGCCACCTGATGTGAAGAACTGATTCATCTGAAAAGACCGTGATGCTGGGAAAGATTGAGGGCAGGAGGAAAAGGGGACGACAGAGGATGAGATGGTTGGATGGCATCACCGACTCAATGGACATGAGTTTGAGTAAACTCTGGTAGTTGGTGATGGACAGGGAGGCCTGGCATGCTGCAGTCCATGGGGTCGCAAAGAGTCGGACATGACTGAGCGACTGAAGTGAATTAGTCTGTTTAGGTTTTCCAATTTTTCATAATTCAATCTTGGAAGATTACGTTTCTGGGAAGTTGTCCATTTCTTCTATGTTGTCAAATATGTTGGCAAATAATTATTTGTAGATATCTCTTTGTGATCCTTTGTATATCTGTGGTATCTGTTGTAACATCTCGTTTCATATGTGACTTTATTGAATCCCTTTTTTTTTTTTTTTGATGAGTCCAGATAAAATTTTGTATCTTTCAAAGAATTGGTTCTTAATTTAATTCATCTTTTCTTTTCTCTTTGTAGTCCCTATTTCATTCATTTTCACTGTTATTTCCTTCCTTCTACGACTTTGTTCTTTTTTGTTTTGTTTTTCCTGGTTACTTGAGATGTCAAGTTTGTTTGAGATTATTTTTACTTTCGAGGTGCATACTTACCAGTATGAACTCTTTTGGAACTGCTTTTGCTGCATCCCATAAATTGTGGTATGTTGTGTTTCTGTTTTCATTTTTCTGAAGGTGTTTTTTGATTTCTCCATTGACACACTGGTTGCTCCATATCATGTGGCTTAATCTACACATGTTTGTGGAATTTCCAGTTTAGTCTTGTAATAGATTTCTGGTTTCATATCATTTTGATCAGAAAAGATGTTTGTTACAATTTTAGTCTCTTTAAATATATTAGGATTTGTTTTGTGACCAAACATATCTATCCTGGAGAAAGTCTCATGTGCACTTGAGAAGACTGTGTATTCTGCTTCTTTTGGGTGAAATGTTCTGGATATGTCTATTATGTCTACTGTATCATTTAAGGCTGATACCTATTCACTGATGTAAGTGGGGTATTAAAGTCCCTTACTATTACTGTATTGCTGTCTATTTCTCCCTTAGGTCTATCAATATTTGCTCTATGAATTTACATTCTCCTATGTTGCAGGCGTAAATATTTTCAAATGTCATATCATTTTCAAATATTTTTAAATGTCAATCATTGTTGGCTTAACCCCTTTGTAATATGTAATGCCCACCTTTGTCTGTGATTACAGTCTTTGTTTTAAAGTCTATTTTGTTAAATGTAAGTATGCCACCTCTGCTTTCTGTTGCTTTCCATTTTCAGGGAATACCTTTTCTGTCTCTTCACTTTTAGTCTGTGTATGTCCTTACATTTGATATGAGTCTCTTATAGGCAGCATAGAGATGGGTTTTATCTTTTAAATCCATGCAGCCAGTCTGTGTCTTTTGATTGAAGAATGTAATGCATTTTAAAATGTAATTGTTGATAGAAACACACTTCAGTTCAGTTCAGTTCAGTTCAGTCGCTCAGTCGTGTCTGACTCTCTGCGACCCCATGAGTCGCAGCACGCCAAGCCTCCCTGACCATCACCAATTCCCGGAGTTCACTCAGACTCACATCCATTGAGTCAGTGATGCCATCCAGCCATCTCATCCTCTGTTGTCCCCTTTTCCTCCTGCCCCCAATCCCTCCTAGCATCAGAGTCTTTTCCAATGAGTCAACTCTTCGCATGAGGTGGCCAAAGGACTGGAGTTTCAGCTTTAACATCATTCTTTCCAAAGAAATCCCAGGGCTGATCTCCTTCAGAATGGACTGGTTGGATCTCCTTGCAGTCCAAGGGACTCTCAAGAGTCTTCTCCAACACCACAGTTCAAAAGCATCAATTCTGGCCTGCATCCACCACTAGCAAGCAGGGGCTGGGCTGGGCTGGGCAGGGAGGTGTGGGCTGCAGTGCTTTTTAAGAATTGGGGCAGAATTTCCCAAGCATAACCAGAGCGAACTAACTTGGGCTAGCAAACCAGATTGTGGGATAGCTACCGTGCGAAAAGCTCTAACATAAGACACAGCCAGGACCACACATAGAACAAAGGATGGAACAGAATTAGCCAGCTGCAGACCATCCCCCTCTGGTGACAGGCAGCTAGAGCCAGAAGGGCTGGAAGGGGACAATCGCAGCCCCAGAGAAACTTCCAAACTGCAAGCAGGCTTCTTTGCTAACTAAGACTTCGTGGGGTTCTGGACAGTCACCATCTGCCTAAGTAGAGACACCAGATACACACCCAGAAAACTGAGCAGCAGGGAAGGCGATAAGTCGCAGTGACCACGCTCGCCAAACACCCGAGCTGCTCGGACCTGGGAAGGGCACAAAACGCAGGCCCAGCCGAGTCTGTGCTTCTGAGGACTACCTGAGTGCCTGAGCCTGAGCGGCTTAGACCAGGGAGGTGCATGCAGCCCAGGGCCGGCCTCGGACGGTTCCCGGTGGAGCAACCTAGAGCCTGAGTGGTGTGCGCCACGAGCAGGGGCAGGCCCAGCGGGGCTGAGACACTGCGAGCACTCGCCAGTGTTATTTGTTTGCAGCATCCCTCCCTCCCCACAGAGCGACTGAACAAGTGAGCCTAAAAAAAAAAAAAAGTGTCCACCACCATCACCCTTGTGTCAGGATGGAAATCAGACACTGAGGAGACCAGCAAACAGAAGAAGCTAAACCTAGGGAACCGCCTTGGAAGTATAGATCTTGAGAAATATAAGCCAGACCAAGGAACTATCTGAAAATGGACTGACCCCACACTGCCCACAGCACACCAGAGAAAGTCCCAGATATACCTTTACCATTTTTATGATCATTCTTTTGTTGCTGTTGTTTTGTTTTTTCTTCTTTTCTTTTTCCTCTTTTTTTTTTATTTTAACATTTTTTAATTTTTAAGTTCTTAAAGCAAATGCCATATATCTATTTTTTTGTGTCGTTGGGTTTTTTTTTTTTTTAATAATTCTTGTGACTTTTTTCTTTCTTTCTTCTTCTTTTCTTTAATATTGTATTTTTGAAAATCCAACCTCTACTCTAGATTTTTAATCTTTGCTTTTTGGTATTTGTTATCAATTTTGTACCTTTAAAAACCCAATTTTCAGTACCCATTTTTACTTGAGAGTGAGATTCCTGGCTTGACCGCTCTCTCCTCCTTTGGACT
The DNA here is from genome assembly GCA_006410675.1 of Oreotragus oreotragus. Lineage (NCBI taxonomy): Eukaryota > Metazoa > Chordata > Mammalia > Artiodactyla > Bovidae > Oreotragus > Oreotragus oreotragus. Next base: position 178,963 of record SJYX01018103.1, read on the forward strand.
CTCCTTTTTCTCCACCAGGTGGCCTCTGTCTCTCCCCTTCCCCTTCTCTTCTCTACCCAACTCCCTGAATCTCTGTGTTCCAGACAGTGGAGAACACTTAGGGAACTGGTTACTGGCTGGATCTGTCTCTCCCCTTTTCATTTCCCTCTTTTATCCTCCTAGCCACCTCTGTCTACTTCCTCCCTCTTCTCTACCCTGTATAACCCTGTGAATACCTCTGAGCGGTCCAGACTGTGGAGCGCACATAAGGAAGTGATTACTGGCTAGCTTGCTCTCTCCTCTTTTAATCCCACCTCATCTCATTCCAGTCACCTCTAACTAACCCCTCCCTCTTCTCTTCTCCATGTAACTCAGAGAACCTCTCTGGGTGTCCCTCAAGGTGGAGAAACTTTTCACCTTTAACCTAGATGTTTTATCATCGGTGCTGTATAGATGGAGACGTCTTGAGGCTACTGTAAAAATAAAACTGAAAACCAGAAGCAGGAGGCTTAAGTCCAAACCCTGAGAATATCAGAGAACTCCTGAATCCACGGAACATTAATAAATAGGAGCTAATCAAACACCTCCATATATATACTGAAACCAAGCACCACCCAAGGGCCAACAAGTTCCAGAGGAAGACATACCACGCAAATTCTCCAGCAACAGAAGAACACATCCCTGAGCTTCAATATACAGGAAGCTCAAAGTTACTCCAAAACCACTGACGTCTCATAACCTATTACTGGTCACTCCATTGCACTCCAGAGAGAAGAAATCCAGCTCCACCCACCAGAACTCCAGCACAAGCCTCCCTCACCAAGAAACCTTGACAAGCCACAGATACAACCCTACCCACAGTGAGGAAACTCCATAATAAAGAGAACTCCACAAATTCCCAAAATATAGAAAGGCCACCCCAAACACAGCAATATAACCAAGATGAAGAGACAGAGGAATACTCAGCAGGTAAAGGAACAGGAGAAATGTCCACCAAACCAAACAAAAGAGGAAGAGATAGGGAATCTACCTGAGAAAGAATTCCGAATATTGATAGTGAAAATGATCCAAAATCTTGAAATAAAAATGGAATCACAGATAAATAGCCTGGAGACAAGGATTGAGAAGATGCAAGAAAGGTTTAACAAGGACTTAGAAGAAATAAAAAAGAGTCATTGTACAATAAATAATGCAATAAATGAGATCAGGAACACTCTGGAGGCAACAAATAGTAGAATAACGGAGGCAGAAGATAGGATTAGTGAAATAGAAGATAGAATGGTAGAAATAAATGAATCAGAGAGGAATAGAGAAAAACGAATTAAAAGAAATGAGGACAATCTCAGAGACCTCCAGGACAATATGAAACGCTCCAACATTCGAATTATAGGAGTCCCAGAAGAAGAAGACAAAAAGAAAGACCATGAGAAAATCCTTGAGGAGATAATAGTTGAAAACTTCCCTAAAATGGGGAAGGAAATAATCACCCAAGTCCAAGAAACCCAGAGTCCCAAACAGGATAAACCCAAGGCAAAACACCCCAACACACATATTAATCAAATTAACAAATATCAAACACAAAGAACAAATATTAAAAGCAGCAAGGGAAAAACAACAAATAACACACAAGGGGATTCCCGTAAGGATAACAGCTGATCTTTCTATAGAAACTCTTCAGGCTAGGAGGGAATGGCAAGACATACTTAAAGTGTTGAAAGAAAATAACCTACAGCCCAGATTACTGTACCCAGCTGCTGCTGCTACTGCTAAGCCGTTTCAGTCGTGTCTGACTCTGTGCAACCCCAGAGACGGCAGCCCACCAGGCTCCCCCGTCCCTGGGATTCTCCAGGCAAGAACACTGGAGTGGGTTGCCATTTCCTTCTCCAATGCATGAAAGAGAAAAGTGAAAGTGAAGTTGCTCAGCCTGTCCGACTGTTAGCGACCCCATGGACTGCAGCCCACCAGGCTCCTCCGTCCATGGGACTTTCCAGGCAAGAGCACTGGGGTGGGGTGCCATTTCCTTCTCCAATGCACGAAAGTGAAAAGTGAAAGTGAAGTTGCTCAGTCGTGTTCGACTCTTAGTGAACCTATGGGCTGCAGCCCACCAGGCTCCTTCATCCATAGGATTTCCCAGGCAAGAGTGCTGGAGTGGGGTGCCATTGCCTTCTTCGAGTGAGAACGTGAGTGTGTGTTTATATGTGTGTGTGTGAATGAGAGAGAACAGTCCCTGGCTCATATCATACTCTCAAAAATGCTAATCACTATGGTTATTTCATTCTTCCGTGTTTCTAGATCAACATGGCATTTGGATATGTGTGTGTGTCTGTGTGTGTGTACACACATCCCAACAGATCCGCTAAACCTGCTTCATAATTTTTGGTCAGGCAGAAGAAGAATGTGAGTGGAAAGTGCTATGTGAGGGTTAAAGGACAGGTATATCAGAATGTTACACTGGATCATTGTTAGGGAAGGTAACTCATTTTAGAAGGGTAAAAAAATCTTCAAATATTATTTTAAAAGAGCAACAGTATTCCTAGTAGGGAGGAGAATTTTGGCTGGCAGAAAGATTTCTGCAAACATTTCTATTTTCTTCTCCACGGTTGTCACCTGCTGCCCTTTTGCCATCCTCTCAACAGGCAAATTGTTCAGCGGGTGGCTGCCATGTACCATGTGCCAAGGGGACAGAAATGAGCTGATGCAGTGAGTCGAACATCTACCCATTCAAGTTTTACTATTCGAATCAGTGTGCTCTACAAGGTCTGTATATCCTCTGTGGCCCCGAAGCCCCATTAGAAACTGAGTGAGCAAGGGCAGGAGACAGGGAGATGTTTCCTGGAGTCAGTAGCTGATTTGCAAGCTTTAGGAGTTTACATGAAAGGCAGCAGTAAAAGTCAGTCATCAGCTGTGATATTTACAATGAGAGGGAGAAAGACAGACGGGAAAGCCGTGGAATGTCATTAGGACGTCAGGCAAGTAGAGAGAGCCGCTCAGTATAACTCGTACCTTATTACCAGTTCTTCGTTTTTTATGTAAAGTTTTTTTTATGTGTGATGCATGTGTGGAGTCTTTTAAGAAACAGAAACAAGAATCTTCCTCCCTCCGGTCAATGGTGTATGATAAGCTACTATGTTCTTTCACACAAGAAGTGGAAATGAACTAACCACAAATGCAGGAAGATAAGGTCTAAAAAGCAATATAAAGTTGTCTTTATTTCCTCTGCTTTTTTTATGTTAGATACTGGGGAATCATTCTGAATTTCGAATAATCTGCCTGGTCCCAATACCAAACTGTCGCATATTTTTGCAAACTTAGATGCATTTAAAAAACGTTTTGTAAAATAAATCTTATATAGAAAAAAACATATAAGAAGTAATTCTCACATGGTATTAGAATATCTAGTGAATTGTAAGTAAGGAAGCACTAATTTTATTGTCAATACAAATAAATACAGAGCAATAACAGGGACTCTCAGATGCTTTGAACACGGTTGGAGTTACTGAAACGACACAAGTTAGAGTTTTAACTTGCCCTTATGAACAGACAAAGATTGGCTGAATGGATACAAACACAAGACTCCTATATATGTTGTCTACAAGGGACCCACCTCAAAACAAGGGACACATACAAACTGAAAGTAAAGGGCTGGAAAAAGATATTCCATGCAAATAGAGACCAAAAGAAAGCAGGAGTAGCTATACTCATATCAGATAAAATAGACTTTAAAACAAAGGCTGTGAAAAGAGACAAAGAAGGCCACTACATAATGATCAAAGGACCAATCCAAGAAGATATAACAATTATAAATATATATGCACCTAACATAGGAGCACTGCAATATGTAAGACAAATGCTAACAAGTATGAAATGGGAAATTAACAATAACACAACAATAGTGGAAATTTTTAATACCCCACTCACACCTATGGACAGAAAATTAACAAAGAAACACAAACTGTAAATGGTACAATAGACCAGTTAGACCTAATTGATATCTATAGGACATTTCACCCTAAAACAATGAATTTCACCTTTTTCTCAAGTGCTCACGGAACCTTCTCCAGGATAGATCACATCCTGGGCCATAAATCTAGCCTTGNTTCAAATCCTAAATGATGATGCTATGAGTGTGCTGCACTCAATATGCCAATAAATTTGGAAAACTCAGCCATGGCCATAGAACTGGAAAAAGTCAGTTTTCATTCCAATCACAAAGAAAGACAATATCAAAGAATGCTCAAACTACCACACAACTGTGCTCATCTCATACATTAGCAAAGTAATGTTCAAAATTCTCCAAGCTAGGCTTCAACAGTACATGAACTGAGAACTTCCAGATGTTCAAGCTGGATACAGAAAAGGCAGAGAAATCAGAGATCAAATTGCAAACATCTGTTGGATCATAGAAAAACCAAGAGAATTCCAGAAAAACATCTGTTTCATTGACTACACTAAAGCCTTAAACTGTGTTGATCACAACAAACTGCAGGAAATTCTTAATGACATGGGAATACCAGACCACCACCTCTCCTGCCTCCCAAGAAACCTGCACGCAGGTCAAGAAGCAACAGTTTGAACTGGACATGAAACAACAGACTGGTTCAAAACTGGGAAAGGAGTATGTCAAGACTGTATATTGTCACCTTGCTTATTTAACTTATATGCAGAGTACATCATGCGAAATGCCAGGCTGGATGAAGCACAAGCTAGAATCAAGATTGCTGGAGAAATATCAGTAACCTCAGATACGCAGATGACATCACCCTTATGGTAGAAAATGAAGAGGAACTAAAGAGCCTCTTGATGAAAGTGAAAGAGGAAAGTGGAAAATATGGATTAAAACTTAACTTTCAAAAAACTAAGATCATGGCATCCGGTCCCATCATTTCATGGCCAGTAGATGGGGAAACAATGGAAACAGTGACAGAATTTCTTAGGCTCCAAAATCACTGAAGATGGTGACTGCAGCTATGAAATGAAAAGATTCTTGATCTTTGGAAGAAAAGCTATGACAAACCTAGGCAGCATATTAAACAGCAGAAACATTACCAACAAAGGTCCGTATAGTCAAAGCTATGGTTTATCCTGTAGTCCTGTATGCATGTGAGAGTTGGACTATAAAGAAAGTTGAGCGCTGAAGATCTGATGCTTTTGAACTGTGGTGTTGGAGAAGACTCTTGAGAGATAAGCAGGGCAATCAAACCAGTCCATCCTACAGTAAATCAGCCATGAATATTCATTGGAGAGACTAATGCTGAAGCTGAAGCTCCAATACTTTGGCCAATACTTTTCTATGATGCGAAGAACTGACTCACTGAAAAAGACCCTGATGCTGGGAAAGAGTGAAAGCAGGAGGAGAAGGGGATGNCTACAGTAAATCAGCCATGAATATTCATTGGAGAGACTAATGCTGAAGCTGAAGCTCCAATACTTTGGCCAATACTTTTCTATGATGCGAAGAACTGACTCACTGAAAAAGACCCTGATGCTGGGAAAGAGTGAAAGCAGGAGGAGAAGGGGATGACAAAAGATGAGATGGTTGTATGGCATCACCAACGCAATGGACATGAGTTTGAGTAAGTTCCGAGAGTTGGTGATGGACAGGGAAACCTGGAGTGCTGCAGTCCATGGGGTCACAGAGTCAGACAAGACTGAGCAACTGAACTGATGTTTTTAATTAAAAGATTTTAACTAAACAATGCTTGATATACTAGACAATAGTGTTTTCTGGGCATCTTTGAAGAGCATGTGCTATCAGAGAAATGTTGCCCACTGTTTTTGTCTCTTTCTCTCTGTCGCATGCATACACACACTTCCAACAGTCTGTAATTAGGTTACTGAACTTTTCTCTCACTTGTGAGCAAAACACATTTATCCAGAAGAGTGAAAATATCAAGCAATAAGGCAACAAAAGCAAAAATTAAAAAGTGGGACCACTGAAAAGCTTCAGCACAGCAAAGAAAACAATCCATGAAATGAAAAGGCAACATATGAAATGGGAAGAAATATTTGTTAATCATATATCTGATAAAGGGTTAATATCTAAAATATATAAAGAACTCATACAACTCAAAAGCAAAAACAGACAAGCTGAATTAAAAATGGGACAGAGGAACTGAATAGACATTTCTTCAAAGAAGTTATACAGGGAGCCAACAGATACATGAAAAGGTGCTCAACATCTGTCATCAGTGAAATCAAAATCAAAATCACAATAAGTCATCTCACACTTGTTAGAAAGGCTCTCCTCATAAAGACAAGAGTTAAGATTGATGAGGATGTGAAAAAATAGGAATCCTTGTTGCACTTTTGATGGGAATGTAAATTGAGTTGACACTATGGAAAACAATATGGAGGTTTTTCAAAAATTAAATAAAATTAGAAATGAGAATGGAGAGATCACAAGAGACAACACAGAAATACAAAGGATCATAAGAGACTACTATCAGCAATTATATGCCAATAAAACAGACAACGTGGAAGAAATGGACAAATTCTTAGAAAAGTACAACTTTTCAAAACTGAACCAGGAAGAAATAGAAAATCGTAACAGACACATCACAAGCACAGAAATTGAAACTGTAATCAGAAATCTTCCAGCAAACAAAAGCCCAGGTCCAGATGGCTTCACAGCTGAATTCTACCAAAAATTTAGAGAAGAGCTAACACCTATCCTACTCAAACTCTTCCAGAAAATTGCAGAGGAAGGTAAACTTCCAAACTCATTCTATGAGGCCACCATCACCCTAATACCAAAACCTGACAAAGATGCCACAAAAAAAGAAAATTACAGGCCAATATCACTGATGAACATAGATGCAAAAATCCTCAACAAAATTCTAGCAATCAGAATCCAACAACACATTAAAAAGATCATACACCATGACCAAGTGGGCTTTATCCCAGGGATGCAAGGATTCTTCAATATCCGCAAATCAATCAATGTAATTCACCACATTAACAAATTGAAAAATAAATGCCATATGATTATCTCAATAGATGCAGAGAAGGCCTTTGATAAAATTCAACATCCATTTATGATAAAAACTCTCCAGAAAGCAGGAATAGAAGGAACATACCTCAACATAATAAAAGCTATATATGACAAACCCACAGCAAACATTATCCTCAATGGTGAAAAATTGAAAGCATTTCCCCTAAAGTCAGGAACAAGACAAGGATGTCCACTTTCACCGCTACTATTCAACATAGTTCTGGAAGTTTTGGCCACAGCAATCAGAGCAGAAAAAGAAATAAAAGGAATCCAAATTGGAAAAGAAGAAGTAAAACTCTCACTGTTTGCAGATGACATGATCCTCTACATAGAAAACCCTAAAGACTCCACCAGAAAATTACTAGAGCTAATCAATGAATATAGTAAAGTTGCAGGATATAAAATCAACACACAGAAATCCCTTGCATTCCTATACACTAATAATGAGAAAGTAGAAAACGAAATTAAGGAAACAATTCCATTCACCATTGCAACGAAAAGAATAAAATACTTAGGAATATATCTACCTAAAGAAACTAAAGACTTATATATAGAAAACTATAAAACACTGATGAAAGAAATCAAAGAGGACACTAATAGATGGAGAAATATACCATGTTCATGGATTGGAAGAATCAATATAGTGAAAATGAATATATTACCCAAAGCAATCTACAGATTCAATGCAATCCCTATCAAGCTACCAGCGGTATTTTTCACAGAACTAGAACAAATAATTTCAAGATTTGTATGGAAATACAAAAAACCTCGAATAGCCAAAGCAATTTTGAGAAAGAAGAATGGAACTGGAGGAATCAACTTACCTGACTTCAGGCTCTACTACAAAGCCACAGTCATCAAGACAGTGTGGTACTGGCACAAAGACAGAAATATAGATCAATGGAACAAAATAGAAAGCCCAGAGATAAATCCACACACATATGGACACCTTATCTTTGACAAAGGAGGCAAGAATATACAATGGAGTAAAGACAATCTCTTTAACAAGTGGTGCTGGGAAAACTGGTCAACCACTTGTAAAAGAATGAAACTAGATCACTTTCTAACACCACACACAAAAATAAACTCAAAATGGATTAAAGATCTAAATGTAAGACCAGAAACTATAAAACTCCTAGAGGAGAACATAGGCAAAACACTCTCCGACATAAATCACAGCAGGATCCTCAATGATCCGCCTCCCAGAATACTGGAAATAAAAGCAAATATAAACAAATGGGATCTAATTAAAATTAAAAGCTTCTGCACAACAAAGGAAACTATAAGCAAGGTGAAAAGACAACCCTCTGAATGGGAGAAAATAATAGCAAATGAAGCAACTGACAAACAACTAATCTCAAAAATATACAAGCAACTTATACAGCTCAATTCCAGAAAAATAAACGACCCAATCAAAAAATGGGCCAAAGAACTAAATAGACATTTCTCCAAAGAAGACATACGGATGGCTAACAAACACATGAAAAGATGCTCAACGTCACTCATTATCAGAGAAATGCAAATCAAGACCACAATGAGATACCACTTCACACCAGTCAGAATGGCTGCGATCCAAAAGTCTGCAAGCAATAAATGCTGGAGAGGGTGTGGAGAAAAGGGAACCCTTTTACACTGTTGGTGGGAATGCAAACTAGTACAGCCACTATGGAGAACAGTGTGGAGATTCCTTAAGAAATTGCAAATAGAACTGCCTTATGACCCAGCAATCCCACTGCTGGGCATACACACCGAGGAAACCAGAATAGAAAGAGACACATGTACCCCAATGTTCATTGCAGCACTGTTTATAATAGCCAGGACATGGAAACAACCTAGATGTCCATCAGCGGATGAATGGATAAGAAAGCTGTGGTATATATACACAATGGAGTATTACTCAGCCATTAAAAAGAATACATTTGAATCAGTTCTAATGAGGTGGATGAAACTGGAGCCTATTATACAGAGTGAAGTAAGCCAGAAAGAAAAACACCAATACAGTATACTAATGCATATATATGGAATTTAGAAAGATGGTAATGATAACCCTGTATGGGAGACAGCAAAAGAGACACAGATGTATAGAACAGTCTTTTGGACTCTGTGGGAGAGGGAGAGGGTGGGATGATTTGGGAGAATGGCATTGAAACATGTGTAATATCATACGAGAAATGAATCACCAGTCTAGGTTTGATGCAGGATACAGAATGCTTGAGGTTGGTGCACTGGGATGACCCAGAGGGATGATATGGGGAGGAAGGTGGGAGGGGGGTTCAGGATTGGGAACACATGTACACCCATGGTGGATTCATGTTGATGTATGGCAAAAGCAATACAATATTCTAAAGTAAAAAATATTAATAAAATTTTAAAAAATTAAATATAGAATTACCATATAATCTAGCAATCCTTCTGAGTATATATCCAAAGAAAATGAAAAGAGGATAACAAAGAAATATCTGCACCCCCATATTCTTAGCAGCGTATTCACAACAGCAGATACATGAAACAACCTGAGAGTCCATCAGCAGAAGATGAATTCAGGAAGTGGGTGGTGATGGTGACACAAAGCCAAATGGACTTTGGCCACAGGATAATTTCTGCAATGTGTAATTAAAGTGTCTTAGGCTTTCTTGGCAAATTCTATCCAGGAGCGGGGAAACACACCACAGTTCTTTTACATATCTGCCTTCTTTTGATCTGAATTCAGTCACCTTGATAATAATGAGAACTTTCTATTAGAATGACTTGTTTTAATACCCAAGTTCTAACTTTAAGCCTCATTATGTGGTGCAAAAGAAGCTAGACACAAAAGAGTACCAACCATGTTTCCATTAAAATGAAGCCCTAAAATAACAAAACTCATCTATGATGATAGAAATCAGCCCTGTGGTTGCCTCAAGGAGGGCAGGAATTGAGTGGGAAGTGTCATCAGGGAACTTTCTAGAGTAAGTATTCTGTAGCCTGATATAGGTGAGAGCTTATGCATTTGTCAAAGCTCACCAAACTGTGCATTTAAAATCTGTTCATTTCACTGTAAAGAACACCTGTTATTAAAATGAATGCATGCATTTATAGTATTTCATATCAAATTACACATAATTATGAAAAAATATATGTGTTTTTCCTTGGGAAGGTCTGTCAGAAATCTAAATTCAAGTCTGTATGTAGTTGTCAGTAGCAAAATCAAGAGTATGAATAGGACAGAAGCCATATACCCTTCAGGAATTCTCCCTGGGTTTCTGTAACCATGCCTAAAACAGCAATTCTCACTGGGAAGAGGAAAACAGTGGGCAATAACACCTCCTGATGGCTAAATCAGACCAACCAGGCTGAGTTTTCAAACGCAGAGATGGACTAACTCTCTGGTTCACCCCCAGAGATTCTCTCAGGATGCTTCCCCACCTTTAGAACCATCTCAGAAGGAGCCACTGTGATTTTGATCCCATGAGGTTAGGTCATTCAGGTTTACCAACCTCTACCTCACTTTATTACTGTCATTTACCAACTTCCTAAGATATCCCCTCTCATTAACTGGCAAATATAGGACCTGAATCTTTCTTTCTACCCCAGTTCCTATCATAATTCTGGTGATATCAAGGTCTTGTGTTAATAGATGAGCCATCCAGAAAACAAACCCAGACTTTCATGATTTCAGGGTCTTTCACATCCACTCTGCTTTAGCCAGATCACACCTAGAATCTTGTCATCACCTGGAACGCACCACATCTGAAACTCTGAAGTGCACTATCCCATTATGAGTCTCAACGTCCTATCCTTCTACTTCTCTTGTGCCTTCACTCACACCTTACTGACTTTCAACACTAGAGAGACCTCCAGTTCTTTAACCCCTATAATGATTCCCTGTCTGCAAGGACTCACTAAGGCTTCTGTGCCAACTTAGACTATTATAACATGATAGGTTGTCTCAATTTTTTTTTAATCAGTATCTTTGACACTTTTTTTTAACATACTTTCACAACAACACCTGGACAGTAAATCTCCAGCCAAAGATGAAAACAGTATTACTGCTTACTGTTATCTTTATTTATTTATTTATTTATTTATTGGATTGCTTTGGTAGGTTCTAGTTTTTTTTTTTGTTTTTTTTTTTTTTTAGCGCTTCCTCTTAAATACCTTTAGTTTTATATTAATATGGCTTTCTAGAGAGTAATACAAAGTATATTACCTGGAGATGTGCCATTTGCATTCCCTTTATGTTGTAAAAGTTGGTTGATTCATAATTCATTCTCTAAAGGTCCTATTGTATTTTTTCCCTCATTAAGAAGATTGATAGCTATAACCTAGTGTTATTTATAAACTATACCCATAAGGCACATTGATGTGTGTCCTACATATGGTATAATTAATCTGAATCATAAATTACTTACCAATCATTTGCCTCCAGGTGTCAGAGGCAATATATGGTATCTTTCTTAAGAATAATACTGGGGAAACATTGTTAATACAAATATACCTCATTGATTTGAGCTCCTACTATTTTAGAAATTGAATTAATTTTCTTGAACCGAGCTAAAATTTTTAACCCTTGAATAATCTCCAGATAAAAGCAAATCAGTGGTTTAAAGAGAATTATAGGCAGATGATCAACCTATTTAAGAGAACAGCCTACCTATAGATAGTCATTTGATGTAATCATTTGTTTATTCATTCAGGCCAATATTTATTATGCAGCTGTATGCAGCAAGCATGGGTCTGAAAATATAAGAGCAAATGAGGCAGATTCCTAGTGTAATACAAGCAAGAATTGACACAAGTGTAGACATAAAATGTTGTGGTCATCAATATAGCAGTCTTATAGGCGACAGAAAGGAATAGATGTGAGTCTGCAATGGTCATATCTGCTTGCAGAATTGAGAATTAGATTGAAAAGTCTTCAAAAAGAAGTTAATGGTTGAACGGAACATCTGGAGTTATGAATGTGATTATGTGGGTTGAACGATGAGATGAAAATATTGTAGGCATAAAGAGCAGCAGGATCTAGAGGATGGAAATAATCCACCTGGTTAGCAGAACCATTTAAAAGTATTGTAGTATAGACTACCCTGGGAGCGAAATGAGTTAAGACTGGAGTGGTGGGTAGAGATCAGGAATGAATGGCCTGGTGCCAAGTACTAGAGGAATTTGAACTTTATCATTGCATCACTTTACTTCACTGGAGTTTGGGAATTCATTAGACAGATGGAACGGGAGGTATTTCAACTGTTAACAGCAGTCCAGATGAGCAGTGTTTGAGATCCCACAGTAAGAATGTAGCAATTGAGATGAAGAAGAGGGAAACGGATTGGAGAAATGCTAGAATCTGTAGGACTAGCTGATGGTTTTGGTGGAGGTATGGAGAGGAGAAAGAACTTAGCACGAGTCATAATCTCAGATGCCTCAAGGGCCAAACAGTTGACAAAAATGAATCAAAGAAACCTCAGCACCCATTGTGGCTGTTATGAATACTAGCTGAAATGAGAGCTTACCTGAGTCTAAATGGGACATCTGCTCTTCAGTTTTAGCCCATTGTTCTGTGTAAGTGAAGCCTGATGTTGCATTTTCTGGTTTTTAAAGAGAATCCTAAATCTTTTATTTTTCTGTGACATCTCCCAAATCTTAAGTGTTGGTTCAAAGTTGTTGTTGTTGTTGTTGTTGTTTTAAGTTCTATCTGAACCAAAATAAACAACTTCAGTAAATAAGCTGCTAGGTTGTAGCCTCTGTCCTAAGATGATGCCTTCTTTTTTTTTTTTAATGATTAGAAGTACGATGCTATTCACTAAGATAGGAAGTAGAGGGAGAGATGCAGATTAGGGAGATGATATGGAGAAGACTAATGAGATTTTGAACATTTTGAGTTTGAGGTACATCAATTAACAGCAAGCTACAAATGCAGGTCTGGAACACAAGTGAAAAGTCTGAACTGGAAAATAAAGACCTGGGAGTTATTAGTAAATGAATGAGAGGTGAAATTATTAGCCAGTTTGCTTTAAACAACATTTCAAGAAACCTTTGTTTTCCTGTTCTTGCTCACTGGCAACAATTGTTAGGGATACGTCTCCTGGCCCATTTAGGAACCCTCCATAGTACCTGACACAGTCAAGGGCTTCAGAAAAATTCACTTTCTGATAAAAACAAAGGTTTTTCTTGAGGATAGTTTCTGTAACACTACCCTTATTCCTATGTCTGTTTGTCTTTTGTGTTTCTAAGCAAGATCCTTCTGTCATTGATGGAACCAGAAGAACTGACTTGTGGTAGTCTCTCTGAAAGCAAAAGTCAAACATCTCCAAATGCTACTTTTTTTTTTTTTAATATTACAGATTGTAAGACCTTAGAAAATAGAGATTCTTCTTTCTTTCATAGTTCCTCGTTAGGAGCTAATTTTCTTCTGTGAATACTTAGAAATAAGAATTGAGTGACATTATTCAGAGTTTGAATGCCATGTGAAGGTGAACTCATTTCCCAAGGTGGTGATCTTAGTAGCTTGCTCATATTACATGTAGGATGAGAGTTACTTGCAGCTCTATCAGCCTTCAAGTAGGTGTAACGTGTGTGCTCATTTCAGGACCTAGGCTGAAGGAGCATTGCTTTTTGGGATGGCAGGTAAAGATGGCTGATGGAAACTCACTGTCTTTTAAAGCTTCTGCTCAGATATTATGTATATCATATCTGTTCACATTCCATTGGCTAAACCTGACATCTGTTCGGGGGGGAATACATAATCCTCTTGGGGATAATCACCATGGTCTACAGTAGCAGGCAAGTGTATTTTCTGTGCTGGGGTGTGATGAGATGATGAAAAGAAAGGAAGTACCATAAGTGAGCTCTTACTCTTCTGATGGGATAGGAAAAGTGCTATCGATATCTGTGTGGGAGAGTAAAGGATTGATTTTGATTAACGTCGTGAAAGAAAGAGTTAGATTCCAGGTACTATAAAAAAAAATAAAAGGGCCAGATTCCAGTGAAGTGAGTCTACGGTCAGATGACATGCTGGGTGCTGATGACAGCCACCAAAGTGGGATTAAGTAAAAGCAATGCTGACACTACAGTTGCAGTAGCGATGCATTCCTGGCGTTCAGTTCTCCGCTGCCTCTCTGATTTTAGACTCTCTGTATTTTATGGACTGTGATCGCCTGGAGAGCCTCTGGCCCAGCTATGGGGAGCAGCTGCCGTTTCTCAGTCCCAACAGATATTGCCGTGTGAGGACACTAAGGACACTGTGGCCGCCTTCTGTATTTGAAATCTCACTATTTTTCAGTGTTGGCTCAAATTTAAAAAAAAACACGCTGTGGGCCAAACAAAATATTTCTGTGGGTTAAATCAATCTTAGTTTGTGACTGCTTATCTAGAGGAGTGGATTGATTTCATATCCTTCAGATAATCTCCCATGAACACGCTTCTCTCAACTTATGTATTTGCTCTAGTTGTTTTACAGGTTGGAGGTATGATTGACTTCCTTTTGCAAGAATGGAGTTGTTTAAATGACGTGTGTTCCTGCATGAGTTCCTGCATAAAAGACCAAAAAGGAAAAGAAGGTCATTTCATCCCTTCTCGATTTTTATGCAATGATCAAATTATCAGCAGAGTATTAATTTTAGAGCTGGCTTTTTTCCATGGTATACTTGGAACCAATCCAGGAGAGGCCTGATTTATTGCACAGAGACTGAAAATGATCTGGTAGCAGCACCTGGAGGGTACTTCCTTCCCATTTCTATTCTTGCATGTGTTCTTTCCACTACTGGCATTAGTGCTTGATGTTCTCCTCACACATAGCCAATTCAGAGTTCATAGATGATGGTGACTAGAAGAAGGTTTTACTCCTAATTTTATTAGAACCAAAGAGTAATATTGAAATGACTGTGTTTGGATGTGTGGGTGTCCAAGTTGTTTCATAGTGGCTTCCACAGCTAAGCCCTTCTGTTGCATGAATAAGGCTAATTCACGGAGAATAAATACTCTACCACAGTGATCTTCATTGGGGTCTTCTCAAGGACAAGTACAAGATTTCCATAACCCCTGGACTGACAAGATTCATATTTCAAGATGACCTCAAATATTCAGCTAATCAAAGGGGATAAAAACTTTAGAAACCACACCCAGAAATATGTCAGACTTGTTTCTTTTCTGACTATAAATCCAGAGAACAGTTGAGATTCTTTAAATTTAAGAATAAAGCCCCATGGTTTATAGAATTAAAGGAATTTTTCAGACTATTAGGAGTGCAGAGCATTGTACCGATAGTGTTGTTTAGTTGCTAAATCACGTCCAATTCTTTTGCCACCCCATGATCCCATTGCCTACCAGACTTTTGTCCACTGGATTTCTCAGGCAAGAATACTGGAGTAGGTTGCCATTTCCTCCAGGGCATCTTCCCGACCCAGGGATTGAACCTGCAATTCCTGCATTGTAGGTGGATTCTTTACTGCTGAGCCACTTGGGAAGCCCATACTAATAGTGTACATATTTCTTTTTGGAGCAGTTTGACGTAGTTAGAGGTAACAACCACGTATACCTGCCACTACAGTATGTTAATAGATTATGTCTAAATAAACACATATTTGTAGCATTTGCCTCTTGTGATCAAGTATTGTTTAGAAAGAGATAAATTTAAGCTTTTGTATTATATACTCAAATGCATTGGCTTTAATTACACTAATGGTTTAAATTAAGAAAAAATAGTTATATTAGGTTTGACAATGTGAAGTTATTTATCTGTACTGTTTAAAACAGCAAAATTCTGTAAAGCAATTATCCTTCAATAAAAAAATAAATTAATTTTTTAAAAAAGAAAAAAAATATTTGAATTTGAATTAGCATGTAATAAAGTACAGAGGCACTAAAAATGAGAAAAAACAAAAGCTAGTTTGTGAATGAGTTTGTGGGAGTGGAAACAATGGGTAGAGATGGTGAATAATTTACCTGAAACCTTAAAAATGACTAGATGTTAAAACTGAGTAGAAAACTTAACTCAGGATTTCTTGGTAAAAGGGGAAATGTAAGTTGCATAGTCTTACTAACCACTAAACTGAAATATATCAGTTACTCAGAAGAAACAAATATTGCTTAACATTGAACTTAAAGGAAATTTACCTCACAGATCTTATTATGAAGGATACTGTACAAACAAAAATGTCACCAAATTGCAGTTTAATAAAAGATGCCACAATATTCTTTTCATGGTCATTTCAACATAGGCTTTTGGCAGAAGTCCAGAGATACAATATTCAATAGATTTCTATGAAAGCTGAAGAAATGTACATTAATTTTGTAATTTGGGGGTGATGGTAACATGAATGAGGATAGATTAAATAATTGCTTTGCCCTTTAATGTGTCCACTTAGCAAAAAATGAAAGAAATATTGAGGACAACACATTGTAAAACAGACCTCCTGAGATCTTTTTGTTTTCATTAATTCTAAAAGTATTTATTGATGTTACAGTGTATATACTTGTTCTGCATGTGTCCTAAAAATGTTCATGAAGATCATCTTTAGATGATCCTTAAGTGTTTATATATGATTTATATATCCACTTGTTCTAAGGATTTTCACCTATGCTGAGGTGAGAATATATAATTAAAAAGAAAAAAATCAATAAAATAGTTCATGAGTTTAATTTAGACATAATATTTTAAATTTTTAATAAGACAAATAGTTCAAATAATGAGCAAAGGATTTTTAAAAATCCAGAAAAATTTGAGATTCTCATAAATTTTATCTGTCTCTTTGACCTGGTCATTTGTATTTCTGTTAAATAAGTGTTTCAGGTCATGTTCGTATGCATTTATTTTGAGCCTTGACTTTGAGAACACAGATAGCTAATGTACGTGCCAGGTGATTTTGATCATAATGAGTGATAAAAGATGAAAGAGAAAATGTGGTAATACAAACCCTATATCAAACTCCAAAGCATAAAACCTAATAGTTTTCTCACCCCCTGCCCTTTTTTCCCAAGGGAAATTGTGTGTGACATTAGTTCGAAATGGGTGAGGAAACTCTCCAAAGGTAGCAGAAAGGATGGGATTAACTTCATTAAGGCTCTCCTATGAGAGACATTGTGAGGTTTTATGTTGTGTTTCTTTTGCAAGTATTACATGTCTTCAACTCCTGTCCATAGCATCTTGTACATGGGTTAAGTAATTTGAGTGTACCGAGTGAGGATTGTAATGATGGCATAACACAAGGAAGCTGGTTCCACAGGGGGTTAGGTAACCTGCCCAAAGTCCCATACTGAGGAGAGGGCGGAGCTGGGGTCTGACTCCATAGTACACAAGCAATAGTATCAGCCTAGAGAGACCATAGAAACAGATACTTTTAAAATGGAAAGAGACTTCATAGATCATCTAGTTATTTCATTGTCCTTTAGCACACCCATTTTACACGCAAGGAAAGAGATACAATGACATTTATGGTCTTTCAGATGGAAATAAAGTGTGAAATTATTGAAAGTGACAGTGAAAGTTGCTCAGTCGTGTCCGACTCTTTGTGAACCACAGTCCATGGAATTCCCCAGGCCAGAATACTGGAGTGGATAGTCTATCCCTTCTCCAGCAGGTCTTCCTGACCTAGGAATCAAATAAGGATCTCCTGCATTGCAGGTGGATTAGTACCAATTGAGCTATCAGGGAAGCGTGAAATTATTGGATCAATTTAATTCTTTGCCTAGTACATAATTTATTGTTGTTGTTTTAGTTATTAGGACTTTTTCAAGCTCCTGGACTATAGCCCAGCTGGTTCCTCTGTCCATGGGATTTTCCAGGCCAGACGACTGGAGTGGGTTGCCATTTCCCTCTCCAGGGGATCTTCCTGACCTGGGGTTTGAACCTGCGTCTCGTGCATTGGCAAGAGGATTCTTTACCACTGAGCCACCAGGGAAGCCACTCATATTTTAATAAGTAAATAAGAGGACAATGTGGTAATAATTATTAACTTTTTTGTGACGAGAAGGACGTTGTTGGCAGTAAGACAAGCAGACTGAACTGAATAAATTAAACCTAGGTGCCTGAACTTTCCTGAGGTCCCCACCGAGACCTTCCCCCACTTCTCCCACTATTTTCCTATCAAATGCTTATAAGCTGGTTTAGGACAACATAGGAGTTGAGAAAAATCATAAGAGCATATTTTCATGTCTGAAATTCACCCAAATCAATTAGCCTGCCCTTTACCAATTCCTGAAGTTGGCAATAAGGAGTTCATGATCTGAGCCACAGTCAGCTCTGGTCTTGGCTTTGCTGACTGTATAGAGCTTCTCCATCTTTGGCTGCAAAGAATATAATCAATCTGATTTCGGTGTTGACCATCTGGTGATGTCCATGTGTAGAGTCTCCTCTTGTGTTGTTGGAAGAGGGTGTTTGCTATGACCAGTGCGTTCTCTTGGCAAAACTCTATTAGCCTTTGCCCTGCTTCATTCTATATTCCAAGGCCAAAGTTGCCTGTTACCACAAATATTTCTTGACTTCCCACTCTTGCCTTCCAGTCCCCTGTAATGAAAAGGACATCCTTTTTGGGTATTAGCTCTAAAAGGCCTTGTAAGGCTTCATAGAACCGCTCAACCCCAGCTTCTTCAGTGTTACTGGTTGGGGCATAGACTTGGATTATTACTGTGATATTGAATGGTTTGCCTTGGAAACGAACAGAGATCATTCTGTCATTTTTGAGATTGCATCCAAGTACTGCATTTCAGACTCTTTTGTTGACCATGATGGCTACTCCATTTCTTCTAAGGGATTTTTGCCCACAGTAGTAGATATGATGGTCATCTGAGTTAAATTCACCCATTCCAGTCCATTTTAGATCGGTGATTCCTAGAATGTTGACATTCACTCTTGCCATCTCCTGTTTGACCACTTCCAATTTGCCTTGATTCATGGACGTAACATTCCAGGTTCCTATGCAATATTGCTCTTTACACCATCAGACCTTGCTTCTATCACCATTCACATCCACAACTGGGTCTTGTATTTGTTTTGGCTCCATCCCTTCGTTCTTTCTGAAGTTATTTCTCCACTGATCTCCAGTAGCATATTGGGCACCTACCGACCTGGGGAGTTCCTCTTTCAGTATCCTATCATTTTGCTTTTTCATATTGTTCATGGGGTTCTCAAGGCAAGAATACTGAAGTGGCTTGCCATTCCCTTCTCCAGTGGACCACATTCTGTCAGACCTCTCCACCATGACTCTCCCATCTTGGGTGGCCCCACACAACATGGCTTAGTTTCATTGAGTTAGACAAGGCTCTGGTCCATGTGATTAGATTGACTAGTTTTCTGTGATTATGGTTTCAGTGTGTCTGCCCTCGGATGCCCTCTCACGACATCTACCATATTTCGGGGGGGCTCCAAAATCACTGCAGATGGTGATTACAGCCATGAAATTAAAGACGCTTACTCCTTGGAAGGAAAGTTATGATGAAACTACATAGCATATTGAAAAGCAGAGACATTACTTTGCCAACAAAGGGCCGTCTAGTCAAGGCTATGGTTTTTCCAGTGGTCACGTCTGGATGTGAGAGTTGGACTGTGAAGAAAGCTGAGTGCCAAAGAATTGATGCTTTTGAACTGTGGTGTTGGAGAAGACTCTTGAGAGTCCCTTGGACTGCAAGGAGATCCAACCAGTCCATTTTAAAGGAGATCATTCCTGGGTATTCTTTGGAAGGACTGATGCTAAAGCTGAAACTCCAGTACTTTGGCCACTTCACTCGAAGAGTGGACTCATTGAAAAAGACTCTGATGCTGGGAGGGATCGGGGGCAGGAGGAGAAGGGGACGACAGAAGATGAGATGGCTGGATGGCATCACGGAATCGATGGACGTGAGTTTTAGTGAACTCCAGGAGATTGTGATGGATAAGGAGGCCTGGCATGCTGCAATTCATGGGGTTGCAAAGAGTCGGACATGACTGAGCGACTGAACTGAACTGAACTGAACTGTATTTACCAATTCCTGGCTTCCCTGGTGGCTCAGTGATAAAAGAATCTGCCTGTCAATGCAGAAGATACAGGAGACACAGGTTTGATTCCTGGGTCAGGAAGATCCCCTGGAGGAGGAAATAGCAACCCATTCCAGTATTCTTGCCTGAGAAATCCTATGGACAGAGGAGCCTGGTGGGTTACAGTCCCTGGTGTCACAAAGAATTGGACCAACTGAGGACATGCACAGCATAGTCACCAATTTCTAATTAAAAGTATTTCTGAAAAGTAGGTGAGGTGGCCTATTTAAAAAAATTAGTGGTTCTGAAAACCTGAACTCTGAGGTTCTCTGGATAAAATGTTTTTGTAATGTGGCAATTGTCTGTTTTTGCTTTGGATAGAAATAACTACTTTACTCATCACATTTAATTTTTTTTTTCCTACCAGACTGCAGCAGGTTTAATAGTGGCCCCAAAGGTATGCCCAAGTTGTAACCCCCAGAACCTACAAAGAGGACCTTATTTGCAAAAATAATCTTTGTACATGTGATTGTGCATTTTGAGATGTGATCAGTCTGGATTAAGGTGGGCCCTTGTTTGTGCTTAGCTGCTCAGTTTTGTTAACTCTTTGCAACCCCATGGGCTGTAGCCTGCCAAGCTCCTCTGTCCATAGACTTTTTCAGGCAACAATACTGGAGTGGGTTGCCATTTCCTACTCCAACATTTAATTTTGTTATAAAACAACTACTCCTTTGCCTCTTATTCAGAGCTATGCTTGTCCTCCCTCAGTGTGTCTAGTCATGTCCAGTTAGGGGTATGTGGTCCACAGAGGTATTACCCGTAAGAGAACTTGGAGACTGCAAGCTCTCTCTCTGAGTAGCTGGTTCCAATGTTTATTTGTCCTTATAATTAGGGCGTTCATCTTTACATCTACTATGCACGACTCCTGCATTTTCTCTGGCTCTGCTTGCTATGCTGATTGGAACAAGCTGGACAGAAATTCCCTTCCCAGGGAACCTTCCCAAATGCAGGCAGATGATGCTCAGTGTAGTGGTTGTTGCCATGTGAGATGCAAAACAAATTGTAATGTGCCTATCATATCCTTTAAGTCACAGTAATCCTACTTTAATGCTCAGCTCAAACTAGTCACCCTGGTAAATCTCAGTACCCTGAAATTATTGTATCTTCTCCTTCCTTTCCCCCATCAAAACAGCTACTTATTAGATATTGACAACAAAATAATTATCTGATGAAATGTTTTTCATTTGGTAAGATTGAAAGAAAAGACTGTTTTCTTCAGCAGCCATTTGCTTTTTAAAGTAAACACCTATTGATTAAGGAATAAAATGCTTATTACTAGTAATTATTAGAACTTGAAGCTAATGTTACTTCCTTTTAAACTTGTTCAAAGTTTAGAAATAATAATGAAGTGTTTAGCAAGTTGTATTCATCCCCCAAAGTAATACCGATTATTATTAGATCCTGTAGTCCAAACAGTTCTTTGAGTCTATAAATAATATTTCCATGCCCTTATCTGAAAAGTTTTCTGCTTTAATACAGTCCATATTAACAGTTCTGAAATAGACAGTAGGTTAATAAGCTCATTTTCTTCAATTTGTCCTTATAGATCTCATTATATGTCCTTTAAAGCTTTAAGTTGCTTTTCCCTGGGATCTAAGTAATTTGTAATATATCTATAAGCATTTATTTTTCCCATATTCCTATAATATGCACACTTTTAAAAATGTAAACAGCCAAAATAGAAACATTACTGTAACTTAGAATTAACCCATCCTGGGGACAAAGGAAAGGTAGCTTGGTGGTTAATATATTTTGTAGTATTGCTCATATATAACAATGTTAGACACAGTTTCAAATGTGTTACTTTCTTGACTCATATTTACAATGAAAACCACCCTAATCCTCTATTCTTTTCTAGTCTCTCCTGGTATACTTGTATAAACCCCATCCTGTACCACTTTTTACTTGAATAGATCATTTTTCTTTCCTAAAGTAATTACACTACTGTGTTCAGTCACTAAGTTGTGCCCGATTCTTTGCGACTGCGTGGACTGCAGCACACCAGTCTTCCTTGTCCTTCATTATCTGCCAGAGTCTGCGCAAACTCATGTCCATTGATTCAGTATTGCCATCCAACCATTTCACCCTCTGCCACTCTCTTCTTCTCCTGCCCTCCTGCCCTTTCCCAGCATCAGGGTCTTTTCCAGTGAGTTGGCTGCTTGCATCAGGTGGCCAAAGTATTGGAGCTTCAGCTTCAGCATCAGTCCTTCCAAGGAATATTCAGGGTTGATAAAATAGAAAGCCCAGAGATAAATCCACACACATACGGACACCTTATCTTTGACAAAGGAGGCAAGAATTACTGTTATCTTTATTCTTGTGCACACATGACTAAAGAATGGTTCTAACTGACAAATTTTATGGTTCTAGTTGATAAGTTTTATGGGCATTTTTAATCCCAATTTCACTGAATTGTAGAGAAGTTATAACTGATCATCCTAAAAGAAACACTCCACAATCTTAAGAACTAATAAACAAAGTCAGGAAGTTTGCAGAATATGAAGTCAACATACAAAAATCAATTACTTTATGTTAGTATCCTAGCAGTGAACAATCCATAAATGAAACTTAGAAAAAACTATTCCAATTGTAGTAGCATTAAAAGAATAAAACATTCAGAAATAAATATAACAAAAGTGTAGTACTTGTACACCTAAAATTTTAAAATATCATTGAAAGAACGGGGAAGGCAATGGCACCCCACCCCAGTACTCTTGCCTGGAAAATCCAATGGACGGAGTAGCCTGGTGGGCTGCAGTCCAGGGGATCGCTAACAGTCGGACAGACTGCGCGACTTCACTTTCACTTTTCTCTTTCATGCATTGGAGAAGGAAATGGCAACCCACTCCAGTGTTCTTGCCTGGAGAATCCCAGGGACGGGGTAGCCTGGTGGGCTGCCGTCTATGGGGTCACACAGAGTCGGACACGACTGAAGTGACTCAGCAGCAGCAGCAGCATTGAAAGAAAAAAGGCCTACATAAATGGAAAGACATCCCACATCTAAAAATTGGAAGACTTAATATTTTTAAGATAAGCAAAACTTTCCAAATTGATCTAAAGATTTAATGCAATTTATTTCAAAATTCCAGCTGGCTTCTTTGCACAAGATGACAAGCTAATTCTAAAATTCATAGGAAATGCAAGGGAACTAGAATAACCAAAACAATCTTGGGAAAAAATAATGGATTTGAGGGACTCACACTTCCCAATTTCAAAATTTACTACAAAGCTACTGTCATCAAGACAGTGTCATACTGGCATAAAAGTAGACATATGGATCATTTAAGAATAGAATTGAAAGTCCAGAAATAAACTCCCATATTTATGGTCAAACGATTTTTTATGAGGGTGCCAAAAGATTCAGTGGGGAGAGAAGAGTCTTTGCAACAAATGGTGCTGGTATAACTGCAGATCCAAATGTAAAAAATGAAGCTGGAGCTTTAGGCTTCAGCCCTGCATGTAAAAACCACAATCTTATCCCCCAAAAAAGTGAAAGAAAAAAAAAAAAAAAAAAACACTGAAAATCAGAGACTTTCCTTGGCCTCATGAAGCTTAGGTAGCAGAGCAAGCGACCACCCCAAAATCTGGATGGATGGAAAGGTCACTGAGGTCCACTTCCCTGGAATGGGAATCACTGGAGCCAGACACTGATAGCAACACTTTTGTGGCAATTCTGACAAATTGCAGGAGCTGAGTGTGCACTAGTAAGAGAGTGAGAGACTCTTGAAATCTCTGATTTTAGGGGATCACTCACACTTTCATGGACTTTACTTCTAGGAAACCCACCAGGTTCTTACAGTGAAGAACCAAGAAAGATCACATCGTGGCTCTGACAGGTGGTGGAAAAGTTTTCCTAATTTGAAATAAATCCAGAGTGATTTCCATAATGAAGCCCTGCCCTTCAGGGGAGATATTCTACCTGAGTCTTTGTCCATGTGGGAGAAGTGCTCTCCCCTGCCTCCAGGCCTCAATGTGTTTCCTGTCCTGCTTAACAGAGAAGGGGTCTTAGAGACTCTTGTGAAGGTCACCTACCAGGGACCAAAGCACACTCAAACACTGAGATTCAACTATAAAACTATAGAATGCTTTCCCTCCCAGACACCTCACCACCACACAAACAGAGCTGTGATATAACAGTGGGCTATGGTTGAAAATGTAGATTCTGTCTAAGGAGGACTTAGGGAATCATCCCCGGGCAGCAGGGGAGATGAACAGAAAGGCACTGCAGAAACTTGACGCCTCCCGCACCTACACCTACAGCTACATTGAACAGTAAGCACAGCCCAGCTCATAGTAGACCTGCTTAGTTTCATTTACCCTAGTCATTTTATAAATGTACTGACCTTATCATAAGTTCTTTTACCAAACTTCTGATTGGTTGTATAGCAAAAGATGACTAACCTTTCTAATACTTTCCATATCATTAAGTGTTTGTATTATTGTATCATCTTATTTCTGCCTATTTTGTTGCTCCAATTTCAGCCAAAGGCCTTTAAAGACAAAGACTGCATTTTATTTTTCTGTACCTTTCATTGATAGCCTAACTCGGTGATGGATGAGTGGGTGAGTGAGGGAATGGGTGAGTGAGTGAATGAATGAACAAATGAACAAACCAGCTTAAGATTATCGCTGGGGTGATAAGGAAGCCCCTGGTGGAGGTACTGCAGTTCTGGTTGTTGTTATTGCTCTGATGGAACTTTCTTGGTCCTGGACATCCTCCCCCAGGGAAAAAGTATCCAGTGGAGAATGGTCTGAAGTCAGCAGTCTGGTTTCTAGTCCTGAGTGTACCGCTAGATATCTGTGTGACCTTGAAGAGCTCAATGCGCTGGGCTTTTTACATCTCTGTAAAATAAACATTCCTTTCAAATCTATTATCCCAAGATTCTCAAAACCACTGGTCCTTATAAAAATGCAGGGGAAAAACCTACCAAAATAAACCACAAATTTAGCAAATAATATTTATTTTTTATATCCTATTCATATCCAGGATTTAATGAATGCCTGCTGCATTCAGGCACTGTTTTAAACAAGTGCATCACCTGTATCATTCGTATGAAAACCATTTCATTCACTTTCACATAGGAGGCATAGAAAGGTTGTGTCACTTACATAGCCGGTGGTGGAACCAATTTCAGATCCAGGCTGTCTGACTCCCATAGCTGTGCTCTTGATCTTAATGTTTCTCCCAGCACAAGGGTAGAACCAGCCTTCCCTTCCGCCCTCGGAACCTCTGGCCTCTTCTGAGATTGTATACTTCATTTGAAAGATTAAAACTGCTGCCTCAATACAGAGTGATAATTCAGAAAGATGTTGTGAGAGAACAGAACTCCCAGCAGAGCAAAGAGATATTTGCTAACGACTTCATGTGGGACCAAGGCCTTTGTTTTATTTGGTATTACAGATCCTGGATTGAGAAATCAGTGTGTGGATAAGCTTTTGACCTGACTTTTGAACAGAATGTCATTCTTTCCTCCAAACCTTATCAGTCATGAGGTTGAAAGGTGAGTCTTGTCCTTGCAACATCACCTATTTTTCTCCTACTGAGAGGGTTCCATTTGATATAATGTTAGGATAGGTTTCTTTCACATGAACTAGATGGAGGATGCCATCTTAGTCTGCTTCCTCCCACTCCTTACCTCAGCTCACAGGTATATCAGCTACAAGAAACATATTGAGATGGTCAATAGCCTTTAAAGCTGGGTCAGGAAGAGTAAGTAAACAGGGAAACTTTCCACCATATGAAATGTGTACTTTGAGTCCAACAAAGTATACAGAGTAACAAATAAGATAAAGATGATTCTAGAACTAACAAAGATGTGATCAGCACTCAGTGTTGCTGGGCCTTCTTCCTGCAATTTCAGCCACGTTTTCCTCTCATTCTTTTTTTCCCATTCCTCCCTTCACTCTTCTCAATTCAGCTATTCTTTCCCCAATCCTTTCCTTTCCAAGTGCCCCCAGGACTGGTATTGTCACACTTCCTACTCCTAGAACATTGAGGAAAACGGGCCTGTATGAGGACATATAAAAATGCTGAATATCCACATATGTATAGAATAGATTCACACTTTGATTTTTCACATCCATACTCTCAATCAACAGGTGAGTATTTAGTGCCTATTCAGTCTTTACAAGTTCTTACCTACCCTCACATACATATGTGGGTATACCTTAGGACAGATGTATGCATGTGTTTCCCTAAGGACTTTGCCTTTTAGCTAGAGAGCCCCAAAGGAACTGAAATGGGGGCTTATCCTTGATAGTTTACCACTGATCATGGGTTCAGAGTCTGCCAGGTCTGCAAATTACAGCCTGAGGAAAGCCATTTGGAAAAACTAGCAAAAATAAAGACTTTCCTGTCTGGTCCTTTTATTGGCCTTTCTGGAACTTTCTCTTTGAGCTCTGGGGAAAGCTCAAGTATAGGTAGGAACCAGTGTCCCTCTCTCATGACCTCCTATCTGTGCACTCAAAAGGTCCTACAAGCTTGGGAAACATTGACACATAGGGTATCAAAAATATGCTACAATCTATGAAACATAATCATTCCTTTTAGGAGGTTTGACTCTAAAGCATTATAAAAAGTTTTGGCACAAAAATGCCCAAAATACAATATCAAAACCAGAGCATGGCTTTTGACCAACCTCATTATACCTTTCTGTTTACCATTGAGCACAGCACTCCTGGGGTACCCAGCATGGTGTTAAGAGTATTCATGGTCTTTTGGGCACTTACAACCAAGTTTTGGAGGCTAGACAGACACTAATCAGATCATGAATGCAGCATGATAAAGTGGAAGTAGCCTTTGATTTGGAAACTTAACATTGGCTGTGGCTCTAAATTTTACTACTTCCTCGATGTGAAACCTAGTTAAGAAATGTTGTAAAGCTTAGCTTATGTAAATTATGTATGAATAGAAAATATTTTTATGGTTTTTAGAGAAGAGGGCAAAGCAGAATAGGGTTCCTTGCCAGGTTTAATATAGTCCAATGAAGCAAACCTGTATTTTGCAAACAATTTGCCACCCATTGGTAGATCAGGAAATCAATTTAATGGGTGGTGACCAGCTCTTTTCTTCTTCTTTTTTTTTTTTTTTTTTTTTTGATGAAACAGAATTTTAAAAGTCAGTGTATCACATGTAGTAAGGATAAGAGTAAGTTTTGTTTCAGGTAACTTTTATCTCGTGTGTGTG
Organism: Oreotragus oreotragus; assembly: GCA_006410675.1. Lineage (NCBI taxonomy): Eukaryota > Metazoa > Chordata > Mammalia > Artiodactyla > Bovidae > Oreotragus > Oreotragus oreotragus. The sequence continues at coordinate 206,104 of SJYX01018103.1, forward strand.
TGTACTCTGTTGGAATGGTAAAGTAACTATAATTCACTTTCAAGAAGTTTGAAAAATGCTGATAGAGATTGCATGCCCTCTCTACTTGAATATTTATAAAATTATCTGGACTAAGCCTGGTCGCTTCTTTAACAATTTAATAGTTAGATTCTTAACTCACTCAAGCCAGTATTTCTTGATTTCTACAGCTGCTCAGTTCCTTGAGGTGTTGCCTACAGACATCTCGCTCCCAAGGACGTAACCAGGAAAGGAGAATGACCAAAAATAATAGAGAATATTAGGAATATTTAAATGTCACACCAGGTAATCATTACAGTTCAGTTAACAGAATGGCACTGAAGCGGAGGAGAACTGAGATATCCAGGAAGATTTCTAATAAGTCCACCGAGAGCAAATCCTAGGGGCAGCACCATGTAAATGGGGTTGACATCTTGCCAGTCCTCTGTGCCCACAAGCTCCTGCCTGGCTGGCTGACCCCAGCTACCAGCTCTCAGCAAGCATAACCCAGGTTTCCCTCCCTTGCATCCTCTTCTCTCAGCCCTAACCCTGGCCAGTCACCATGCACAGTAACTACAGGCCAGGAGAGGGCAAGAGACAGGCAGCAGAACAACATGTCATCTGAGATTTGCCACACTTGTAGTCTTGAGCTACTGCACTTGAGAGGGACCTTTGCCAGTGGGGTGTTCTCACAGAAACATGATCTCTGCAGTGACGCACTGTATCGGCACATTGACTGCCCTACACAACTCAGCGTGGCTCCAGTATTGAGGCGCTGTCCAGGGTCTTTGGGACAGCGCCAAAGGCTTTGGCTCCAAAGTTAAAGTGATGTCACAGGTCACATGTACTTTAGGAAGATGAGCCTTGAAACATCCCTGGAAGCATGGATTAAGTCGCAGCTTTGGGATTTCCTTCTCTGCCCCCTGTCCCCATCTTTCTCTTTCACACACACACACACACACACACACATACACATGGCAACACCCAGAGGAAATCTGATTCTAAGGCTTCATGGACTCCATCTTCTTGCCATAGCGTACATTTTCCCTGTCAAGACCATCGTTTCTGGACCCGTGACTCAGCACACTCTTTGGCTCAAACCAGGATTTCTTGATGACACAAGAGCAGTTAATGGTACCATTTATTGAAGGATGGTGTCAGTCTAGCATCTAATATCATGAGCAAAGGCACCGAAAACCACGGTCGTCCTGACAGCAGTGACCTCACTCGTAACTTGCCCAGTGTGCTCAGGCTGGGGTTGCTGGTGCCAGCATGTGGGTGTCCCTGACAGCCAGCACTCACCCAGCGCTGCCCAGGCTTCCCAGTTCTCCTGAAACCCTCTGTGCTGAATGCACAGACAGTGGGCTGCCGTGGGGAGCACTCGACCTCTGGAGATGCAGGCACTGGTGCACTGAGATTCTCAGAGCCTTCCTCCTGGTGCTCTGGGGCTCCCTGTGGCTAAGAGCACCAACTCCAACCCCTGGTAAATTATTTATTGCCAGTAAATCTGAAATCCTGCTCCAGGCTAGTCCGTGCATGAGGAAGTCTAAAGATACAGGGACAAATTAAGTCTGAACCTGATCCTCTAGTTATCACAGTAAATAGCTAAGGCATTGTTGGGGTCTGGATGGGTTCCAGGGACTTCACAACCTCTTGAAGTTCTGTGCAAAACTTGCTGGCCATTTGTAGCTGTTTATAGTAAGAGGATACTAGCTAGGATCAGATCATCAAAGGGCAGGGCTCTGTGGCCCCCAAATGTTTAAGAACAATCAGTCTTCTCCCATATAATCTTTATGTGTTCTCATAGTAAGAAGAGTAGTTTTGTAACCCTGGGTAAAATGGAGACAAAGATCTTTTGGGCAACAGAAGATGGTGTCAGTATGATTTACTGCCCCAGCATCTACTTAGTAAGTGGTCAGTTAACAGATTCTAGTGGCCAGGTTGTTACTGCCTCAGTAGGAATGTGTACCCTGTGGAAGACTAGCTAGAAGCGCTTTGACCAAATCTAAGGGCTGATTTCCTCAAAACGCAGTGTCATACGTTACTCATCCCTGTACTATTTGTGTAAGCATTGGTTTCTGATCCTACTGTAGCAGCATGTTCCAAAACAAGTAAATAGAAGATAGCCCATTTGTTATGCAATACAGCAGTCCCCCAGTTTTTGTCATCAGTGTGAAGAGAGTAGATTTCCCCACAGTGGATTCTGTTCCTCCAATTGCTGCTATTAAAAATACCGAGAGAGCAGGCTATGTTGACTCTATATCCAGCTAGGCCATGATGTTTCTTACTGAATTGGCTTATTGCAACTCAGAGTCCCATTTGGCTAATTGTTATCTGATCACATTGTGTATTTATAGTCTGAAAATCTAAAAATGTATCCTTTGAAACTGGGTTATTTATCTTTTGTCCTGGAAGAGACATTCTTTTCTTTATTGCTGAGTAGCTGAAAAAAAAGTTTACCTGATGTCCTCTAAATGACTAAATAACTTTTACACAATTGTATAATCTAAATCAAGGTGTTTTTATCAGAAGATTAACTATGGCCTTATTTCACAGCTTGTAGTTTTCCTGAGCTCCAAGAAGGTTAATCCCATGCCTAAATTGGGATTGTTTCTTTCTCTTTGTATGAAAATACCTAATTATTTAAGTATTAAGTTTCTTACAAATAATTAATGTCAGCAAAATTAATTCATTCACTTTTAAAAGCAGGGATCTGGCAACAAGAGAAAAATTGGGGCTATAAAAATATTGTTGTCCTCTATTCATTCTTTCCAGTGTTCTAAATCAATAACTATCTCTATCATGACTGAGTCATTACTGATAGAATAATGAAAAAATAGAAAAAGTTAAATATTCCATGTTACTTTAGTTATATAATGTTGATTTTGGAGAGTTGTATAAAATAAGTTCTAGTTGGCTGCTAAAATAATAGAAAATAATATCAAGCAGCTTTATGACCAGTGAAAATCTAACATGACAATTTAAAAATATCCATTTAGTTTATGATGCTGCATTTCAAATATACATTTAGATGGTAATGGGAAAGATGATTAAAGTTGGCCCAGTGACATTTTTCAGATAGCTGAGAAATGAGAAATATACTCTTCCCTTCACAGCTTTATGTTTCATTGGTGTGAATTGATAGGTTCTTTTGCTGAAGAAGTGAACTAGTGGTCCATATACCAGAGCATTTATATTTCCAATTCTAAACTACTTCATTTTTCTAAACCCCAAAGAATTTTACTAGAGTGAAAATTATATCTCATTACTGAATCATAAAAAAAATAAAACGTAGGCTCTGTTCTTTTGCTCAGAGTAGAATGTTTCATAAAGTGTGGAACCAGAAGGAATTTCACGTGACACAAAGGAAGAACATTTTCTAACTCTGACCAAACAGATAGTAGAAATTGCTAAAAACCATCAATTCCTCTAAGACAATATGAATTATTTTTCCTTTTTTATTCATAATTGTTTTGAGGTTTATGAATGAAGTGTGTATATGATTATACACAAACATAACTTTTGCAAATGATTCTGCAAAAGAAATTATCTTTCTTGATCTTTTTAAATGCATCACTGCCCTGTTCAAATCCAACTGTGCATCCAGGAAGCATTCCTATTAACACTGCGCTTTAATTCAAATGATGATCTTTCTGTGAAACAATGGAAACTTCATTGGAGTTTAAATTTTTAAAAAAGTCTGTATTACACCTTATAGGAAACTGCCGCTTGAGAAGGGAACAGATTGTGAATGACAGATGAGAACCATAGTCTGTGAATCTCCATCACTTAAGACATACGATTAAATATTTGCCACCAAAGACGATGAAGATCCTCACACTTAAAGTACAGAAGATGAAAAGAAGTATATTCAACAAATTTCGTACTCTCAAAAAAGTCATGTCTGAGATATTTGTGGGATATCCAAGTGGAGACGTTTTGGTGTGCCTGGCAATGAGCTGACAACGTGAAAAGGCAGAACCTCTGCCCTTAAAATGCTCAGAGTAATGAAAAATGGACGGACAAATAGATGATTACAGTACAACCAGATATATGTCCAAAGCACAGAAGTAGCATTGAAAGCAACTACTAAATTTGTTGGGGGACATCACAGATGGCTACAGAAAGGATTTTAAGTTTGTTTGACAAACTGATGGGAGGAGAGCATTCCAGGCAGAGAGCGGCATCTTCAAGGACTCCAAGAAGTGAAAGATGTTGAAATATTCAGCCATACACATTGAACTGTATGGCTGTAGATGGGGTGCAGGATGGCTCTTGCAGTGATATAGGAGAGACATGTCCAGATCAGTGGCAGTAGAGAACTGGAGGAAAAAAGTAATGGAGATATTTAGAAAGTAGACTAGACTTGTTTTTGTGATTGACAGGGCTCAGAAATAAAGAGGGAAGAGGCCCTACTGACTCCTAGGGTTCTGGTTTGGGTATGTGGAGAAAACTGTTTCCTATCGATAAAATAGGGAATGCATATGGTGAAGAGATTTAGATTCAAGGATGGGTAAGATGATATATTCAGTTTCAAATGTGTTGTGTTTGAGTTGCCTATAGGACATCCAATTGGATGGCAATTATATATGTTGGTGAGGATCCCAAATAAGAAAACTGGGCTGAAAATATAAATGAGAAGCCATCAGCATGTCAATAGAGGTGGACACCACAGGATAGGTGAGATAGAGATGAGAACAGAGCCTGAGAGAAGAGCGACATTTAAAGAACAGATAAAGCAATAGTTGGGTAAAGTAGGTTGCTCTATGGAGGATGGGAGGATAACTAGTAGATTGTAATAACATGAAACTCATCAGGAGATTGGGACTTCACAAACAGGGCAACACATATCAAAAGTCAAAAGTCGAAATTAAGTCAAGCAGCATAGAGACTGAGATGCTGACATGGGATGTGTTAAATAAGTTTTGGCACCCTTAACAAAGCAGTTGTCATGGGTTTTAGTGGCTGAGAGGGTCTATACCAGATTGCATTGTGCTGAGACATGAATTGGAAGTGAGAAAATGGAAGCAATGTTTATGTGAACTGCATTTAGGAAAAGCTGTGGGAAAATCAAGGAGGAATAGAGGGAGGTAGTTAGTGATTCAGTATCAAAAACATTTTTTAAGTTAGTAGGGATTTGACAGGTTTTATATATGCAAACAGCATAGCATGTTTTATATACAATTTTAATCATTTTAGATATGCACTCTTGGTTAATTCTCAGAATAATTCTGAGATGATAACAATCATATTTAACATTTATTGAGTGCTTCCTATGTTCTAATATAGGAAATGGACACTTTACATATATACCTCATTTAATCCTCATGACAACTCTTATGGGGTAACTGGTGTTTTCATTTCACTTTCATTTTGCAGATGAGAAAATTTGAAGGACAGAGAAGTAAAGTATATCTCCAGGCATACAGTTATAAAACAGCCAGGTCAAAATTGAACTAGAAGTCTAAAGCCGAAGTCCATGAAATGATAAAATTTTTCCTGTCAACCCTTTTAAAGGTGAGAAGTGGAGTCTAAGAGGTTAAACAGTTTGCCTACTGTGAGGTCAGTCAATGAGTTTCAGAGCAGAGGGGCACAGAATGCCTTACTCCAAAGCTTGAAACAACTGTGCTGCTGACGGAGCAGAGTCTAGAGATAAGAGAGAGAGGGCACAACATGTGGAATAAGAACCTCCAGAAGCAGAAGAGGATAACAACGCAGGTGAAGCAATTCATCTGTTATCTGCAACATGTGAGCAAAGCCAGGAATGTACAGATCACAGGATTGGAAAGAAACTCTTCAAGGCCAACCCTGCTGCTTTCTTAATACACCACAAACAAAAACAGACGTAAATATATTTCCTGCCCGGGGAAGGAGGTCAGAGTCCAGGGGGAAGTGTGAAGAGGGATGGAAGTAACTCTCTATCATTCACAATTCTCTTTGCTATCATTTAGCACTGGTGACCACCAAGAAGTCTTAGTCCAAGCAGAATGACTTTCCATCTCCACATGCAAACAGCTCTCTGCATGTTCTCAAAGCCTCAGGATAATGTTTACCCAAGCATCCTTTCTGACATTTATCTCAGAGAAATGAAAGCTTATGTTCCCACAAAAACCCATACACAATGCTTACAGCAGTTGTTGTCTTAATAATCAAACATGTGAAAACCAGCCAGAGGTCCTTCAAAAGGTGAATGGTTAAACATACTCTGATAAATCTTCACCATCCGATACTAATGAGCAATAAAAAGGAACAGTTATTGATACACATTGCTATAGATTTCTGGCAATTGTGAGTGAAAAAAATCTCAAAAGTGTGTATACTGTATAATTCTATTTATATAACATCCTTGAAATGACAAAATTATAGAAGTGGAGAACAGATTAGAGGTTGCCAAGGGTTAAGGAGGAGCACTGAAGAGGAAAGTAGTTGCAGTGATGAGGGGTAAAAAGGTGTTTGTGAGGGAATAGGTTCATGTCTTGACTGTGGGGGTGGCCACACAAATCTGCATATGCAGTGAAACTGCACAGAACTATGTACACACACATCACACACAAATGCACACAAAACTGGTGAAAGTTACAGTCACCGGATTGTATCAGTGTCATTTTCCTGGTTATAATACTGTGTTATTCTTCTACAAAATGTTCCTCTTGTGGAAATCTAGGTGAAGGGTAAACAAAACCTCTCTGTATTATTTCTTACCACTGCATATGAACATGCAGTCATCTCAAAAAGTATTTAAAGCCTTGTAAATAAAAGCCTTTAGAGATTGCTACATAGGCTGTCACTTTTTATACTTGAATCACTTCAGAATAGATTCTGGACAAAACCTGATACAGTCAAGTTATTTGAATGTTCTTAAGACTAAGACCAGAGAAGGCAATGGCACCCCACTCCAGTACTCTTGCCTGGAAAATCCCATGGATGGAGGAGCCTGGTGGGCTGCAGTCCATGGGGTCACGAAGAGTCGGACACGACTGAGCGACTTCACTTTCACTTTTCACTTTCATGCATTGGAGAAGGAAATGGCAACCCACTCCAGTGTTCTTGCCTGGAGAATCCCAGGGACGGGGGAGTCTGATGGGCTGCAGTCTATGGGGTCACACAGAGTCGGACACGACTGAAGTAACTCAGCAGCAGCAGCAGCAAGACTAAGACAAACACATACTGATCAGTGTTTGTTGAATAAATCCAGGATGAATGAACAAACAGGACAAATTATTTTTTCCTTTCCTGCCAACTTTTTAATAATGTTAGTTTCTAAATCAGTGATTCACCTGTACTCTAGAATCAAAGGTCTCTAAATCACCTCAACTCCAGTGACCTTTACCTGTATTCCAGCAACTCACATCCATGGTCACATTCCAAACTATCTCTTTGTCCAGAATCCCAGAGTTATTCTTCTTCTGAAAGCTAAAACTCAGAAGACCAACACCTGACACTAACATCCACTAAGCTTTCTTTTCACCTTCACAAAGAGCCTCAGTCCCTTCACCCCTTCTAATCTGTCTACACTTCATGACCTCTGTGCCCTCTCATCTCTAGATTACATAGTGAATCCCTCCAAAGACTACCACCCTTGGTTACCTGACTCCTTTATTCTTCTTCACATCCCTCAGTTCAGTTCAGTCTCTCAGTCGTGTCCAACTCTTGGCAACCCCAAGAATCGCAGCAGTCAGTCCCAAATCCATAGTTACTTTGATCATGCAGTATCTACAAGGGATATACAAGGCCGTATAAAGAGAAAATTCCCACTGGGTTCTCAGGATCATCTTAAACATTATTTCCAACATCAATCAGACACTGAACTCACCTGGAGAGAGTTTGTTATCCTAGTCTTAGTTTCTTTTCCCCACTGAGTTATCTATTTTCAATCTTTACCACATCCTCTTCCCCCTTATTCCCCAACTCCTCCTTCAGTTACTCTTTTTATACCATCAGCCTTCTCCTTCATAACCTCAAGACATATCCATGTTTCCATCTTGCCAAATAAAGGCTTTTCTATCCTCTTCTCTTCAGATCACCTTTTTTTCCTTATAAGCTAGCTTTTCTAAAGAGTCTCTTCATTTTTATCTCCCATTTACAATCCCAGCTTATTGTGATCTGGCTTTAGGCCTCACACCTTTAACAGAAACAAGACTTCAAATAATTTCCTAATTTCCAAAGCCAGTGGACATTTTCCATCCCTTGATTCCACTGGACTCTTTTTAAAATTCTCACTTCTCTTAGCTTCCGTGAGGCCACTTGTTATAGCATATGATAAACTCTTACAGTTTGGGGATGTGGTATAAAGAAGATCATTAGAGACTCGGAGACTTGCTCAAGGTCTGAAAGTCCTTTTGCCTTATTTCTTTCCTTTTAATGGTTGTATCAGAAAGAATCACAGCTCTAAAAAACATTGGAACAACTGGTTGAATTACTGGAGAGCTGGATGCATTTTACCCACTAGTATTAGTCTTTCATGAAACTAAAATTTTAGAAAATACCTCTCCATGTAACAAATCACAAAATCATGAGTCCCAATTCTGAGTTCTTCAGCAGAAGAATATTCCTTATCAGATTTCACTATGAGGCTTTATTTTCCTCCCCTGACCAGAGATCAGAGACATGGGCAGTCCATTCACTCCTACCCTGTTCAGAAGGTTTTAAGGTAACTCAGCTTTTAGCCCAACCATGGATATTGTAATTGTATTGCAAACTTTATCATCATACTTATGAAAATATTTTTACAAATTGCATGGGAAAAGAATTATTTGCTTTTCATAAATGTTAAAGCTAGATGAAGAAACAGCCTACCAGACAAATAATTTGAGAGTTTCCAGATTTCTGAGACTCTCCACTAAACATATAAAGATACCAAGTAAGAAACTGAAACTCATTTTACAAAATGAGACGTTGGTGTTTTTACTTCAAATGAAAATTGCACCTAATAAAGAAAATACCAGGAATATATTTAGTAAAACATAAATATCACAAAAAAAGTAAGTTGGCCACTCAGCTAGCATGCAAAGGAACTTATTGCAAAACCCTTCAAAGGTTTGGATCTTTCATCACAGCACACTGTCTCCCTCCACCCCCTCTGGTGACCCCAGCTGCACCCCTTCTAGAGCAATCACTTCTGGTCTTACAGTCTGGCTATTCTTGTAGGTCTCACTTCCTCTTTAAGAATGTAAACAGAAAAACTTTGTATTCATCTTTGAAAGGTATCTGAAGTAGACATTATGTGTGCACAACTGTAGACCACAGACATTGGCAAGAAGGAAGGAAGCTGAATGTGAAAGGATATATTGACAGACCAATGATAGTAACTAATATTTAAGTACTGTTTACCATGCATAAGAACTATGTCCAGTACCTTAAATTTTATTAGGTAGGATACTTTTGAACTGTGGTGTTGGAGAAGACTCTTGAGAGTCCCTTGAACTACAAGGAGATCTAACCAATCCATTCTGAAGGAGATCAGCCCTGGAATTTCTTTGGAAGGAATGATGCTAAAGCTGAAACTCCAGTACTTTGGCCACGTCATGCGAAGAGTTGACTCACTGGAAAAGACTCTGATGCTGGGAGGGATTGGGGGCAGGAGGAGAAGGGGACGACCGAGGATGAGATGGCTGGATGGCATCACTGACTCGATGGACATGAGTCTGAGTGAACTCCAGGAGTTGATGATGGACAGGGAGGCCTGGCGTGCTGCGGTTCATGGGGTTGCAAAGAGTCAGACATGACTGAGTGACTGAACTGAACAATCTATTATGATCCCCTTTTTACAGATAAGGAAACAGAGCCACAAGAGATGAAATAACATTTCCCCAGTCACATTACCTATAAGTGACAGAGCTGTAGTGCTGACTTCAAAGTGTGGTCTCTTAACCATTCTGCAAATGCATTTCCTGAAAAGAAACACATGAGCAAGGAAAGTATTGGTACTCAGCTCTGAAAAAAAAAAAAAAAAAAGGATTTCTGGGTCTCCTGGGATCAGCTTGTTTTGCGAGAATAAGTTGCTCAATAGATTGTCCAGTCCGAAAGCCCACCTTCGTTGTTGGGCCATAGAGTCGCCCAGGTGCAGCTAGTGGTAAAGAACTCACCTGTCAGTTGGGAAATGTAAGAGACGTGCATTTGATCCCTGAGTCAGGAAGATCCCCTGGAGGAGGGCATGGCAACCCACTCCAGTATTCTTGCCTGGAGAATCCCATGAACAGAGGAGCTTGGTGGCTACAGTCCATGGGGTTGCAAAGAGTTGAACACAACTGAAGCAGCTTAGCATGCACACACATGTTTACTTCAGACACAGTTTGGCTGACCAAATGAATTAATGAACACATAAAAATCTCTAGAAAGGGAAGTTATAAATATTTCAGCATATCATCATGAGCTCATACACACTGATTTCATACATGACATAAACTCCCAGTTTTATTAACTAAATCCATACCTTCTTTCTTTCACCACCCAGTGTAAGGACTAAAGAATGCTGAAAATAATAAATGCTCTTTTGCTGATTAATTGACTTATTGACTGACTGATACGAGGAAGCCTTATTCTTTTCGTGTCCCAGCTACAGTTATAGTCAGCTAGTTCAACACTCCACTCTCAGCATCTCATAGAATCAATAGACAAAATCAACAAGAATATAAAAGAACTCAACAACACCCGACTCCGGTGTTCTTGCCTGGAGAATCCCGGGAATGGGAGAGCCTGGTGGGCTGCCATTTCTGGGGTGGCACAGAGTCGGACACGACTGAAGTGACTTAGCAGCAGCAGAAGCAACACCATCAACCAACAGCATCTAATGAACACGCATATAAGTCTGTACCCAACTCAGTACAATACCATTTTTTCAAATGACTATTGAAACATTCACCAACATAGGCCATATTCTGGGCCATAAACAAACCTCAACAAATTTGAAATAATTAAAATCATACAGAGTAAATTCTCTGACCATAATGAAATCACTTTTGGTTTCAGTGAAACTACTCAACTAAATAATATAATGTTATTGTTGCTTTCCTGGAGGAGGGCATGGCAACCCACTCCAGTATTCTTGCCTGGAGAATCCCATGAACAGAGGAGCTTGGTGGCTACAGTCCATGGGGTTGCAAAGAGTTGAACACAACTGAAGCAGCTTAGCATGCACACACATGTTTACTTCAGACACAGTTTGGCTGACCAAATGAATTAATGAACACATAAAAATCTCTAGAAAGGGAAGTTATAAATATTTCAGCATATCATCATGAGCTCATACACACTGATTTCATACATGACATAAACTCCCAGTTTTATTAACTAAATCCATACCTTCTTTCTTTCACCACCCAGTGTAAGGACTAAAGAATGCTGAAAATAATAAATGCTCTTTTGCTGATTAATTGACTTATTGACTGACTGATACGAGGAAGCCTTATTCTTTTCGTGTCCCAGCTACAGTTATAGTCAGCTAGTTCAACACTCCACTCTCAGCATCTCATAGAATCAATAGACAAAATCAACAAGAATATAAAAGAACTCAACAACACCCGACTCCGGTGTTCTTGCCTGGAGAATCCCGGGAATGGGAGAGCCTGGTGGGCTGCCATTTCTGGGGTGGCACAGAGTCGGACACGACTGAAGTGACTTAGCAGCAGCAGAAGCAACACCATCAACCAACAGCATCTAATGAACACGCATATAAGTCTGTACCCAACTCAGTACAATACCATTTTTTCAAATGACTATTGAAACATTCACCAACATAGGCCATATTCTGGGCCATAAACAAACCTCAACAAATTTGAAATAATTAAAATCATACAGAGTAAATTCTCTGACCATAATGAAATCACTTTTGGTTTCAGTGAAACTACTCAACTAAATAATATAATGTTATTGTTGCTTTTTTTTTGTGATTTTACCCAAATGTGCTATTACCATGCCTTTCTCATAGGTTGGTTGATGTTAATGGTGTCACATAAAAAAAAATTTCATAAATGATTTCTCACATTTCCTTGAGAAACCTAGTATTTAATGTAAATGAGTCTTTTCTAATCTGTAGATTTTTGCACCTACTTTTTTCTTGGCAAGAGACACTTTTATTTCCCTGTTCTCCACCCAAAGCATTCACAGTATCAAAGTATTAATCTGCCCTTCCTAATCAGGTTAGGCCACCGCTGCACTGCTCCTGAGCTAAGAAGACTGCTGGCCCACAGGTACGAGGGAATCCATAATTTCCCAGGAATCTATCTTTAATTCTCTTAGAGATGAGTTTATTCTGCTAGAAGAAAAGGGAGCAAAGTAGTCCTTTAAGAGCAAAAGTCAGGACTACCTTAATGGTCCAATGGCTAAGACTCTGAGCTCCCAACTCCAGAGACCCAGGTTCACACCCTGGTCAGAGAACTAGAGCCCAAATTATGCAACTAAAGACCCTGCATGCCAAAACTAAGACCCAACACAGCCAAATAAATCAATCAATAAATATTTTTAAATAATAAAGAGCAAAATAATGCACTCTATTGCTGATAGGCTGTCTTAGTGTCCCAGGCCAGTTGTTTTCTGGATTTGTCCTACCATTGAAATTACCACAGGATCTGCTGGCTACCCAGGACTTCCAAAGTGGCACCAGTGGTAAAGAACCCACCTACCAATGCAAGAGACTTGCAATATGTGCAGGTTTGATCCCTGGGTATGGAAGATCCCCCTGGAGAAGGGAATGGTGACCCGCTCCAGTATTTACAGTATTCTTGCCTGTAAAATCCCATGGACAGAAGAGACTAATGGGCTACAATCCATGGGGTCACAAAAAGTAGGACATGAATGTGCAACTAAGCACAGCTCCTGGCTGCCCAGAAGTATGCTCTAGAGGCACTATTCTCCCATAGTGTCCTTCCACTGAAGCAATCACATGGCCAAAGCCCATCTCAGGACTCTGAGGAAGCCATTTAACTCAGTGAGGCAGTTCCAAGCCCATTTGGACCCTAGTCAGCTACTCCACTAACAGGGTCTTTTTGCAGCTTTCCAGAGTCCTTCTTAGGAAAGGAGTCTGCATAACTGGCAGTTGTAAGGAAGTCATGTACTTCTGTTTATAAAGCCCTTCTGACTATACTGTATAGTCACTGAGTACAGGGCTCACGTGTATCCCCCCAAAATTCGTATGTTGCTATGAACGGGATGGTGTTCCTCTCAAATGTGTATGTTGAAGCCCTAATCCCCAATGTGATAGTGTTTGGAAATAGAGCTATTGGCGGTAATTAGGTTTAGACAAGATCAGGAGGACAGGGCTTTGATGGTGAGATTGGTTCCCTTATAAAAAGAAACATCAGAGCTCCCTGTTTCTCTCTCTGTCTCTGTCTCTCTCTCTCTGTCTCTCTCTTTGCTTCCTACCCCTGCTCCCACTCACCCTCCTACCATGTGGGGACACAGGTAGTAGGTAGGTAGCCATCTGCAGTCCTGGAAGAGAGCTCTCACCAGAACCTGACCACGCTGGCATGCTCATCTCAAACTTCTAGCTTCCAGACTGTGAGAAGATAAATTTATGTTGTTTAAGGCCCCAGTCTATGGTTTTCGCAATAGCAGTCTGAGCAGGCGAAGGCATACTTTGAAATCTTAAGCTCCAGTATCTCAGAATGTGACTATATTTGGAGATGGGGCTTTTAGCACAGTGATTAAAATGAAACCATTAGGGTGAGCATGATCCAATAAGACTGCTGTCTTTGTAAGACAGACAGACAGGCAGGCAGAGAGGGAAAACCATGTGAAAACCGAGGGAAGAGGAGATAGCCATCCACAAGCCAAAGAAACCAGTCTTGCCAACACCTTGATCTTGAACTTCTAGCCCCCAGAGTTTTGAGAAAAGAAATTGCTGTTGTTTAAGTCACCCATTCCGGGAGAGGCAATGGCACTCCACCCCAGTACTCTTGCCTGGAAAATCCAATGGACGGAGTAGCCTGGTGGGCTACAGTCCATGGGGTCGCTAACAGTCGGACAGACTGAGCGACTTCACTTTCACTTTTCTCTTTCATGCATTGGAGAAGGAAATGGCAACCCACTCCAGTATTCTTGCCTGGAGAATCCCAGGGATGGGGGAGCCTGGTGGGCTGCCGTCTATGGGGTCACACAGAGTCAGACACGACTGAAGTGACTTAGCAGCAGCAGCAGCAAGTCACCCATTCTGTGGTACTTTGTTATGGTGACCTGAGCAAACTAATACACAGGCTATGTTGGGAGTCATGACAACATATTCACTTATATGGCAGCCTCTCAGTCCATAACATAACTGAAAATATCAATTAATTCAGAGATAACAAGGTGCTAAATTGGTGGTGATGATAAAGCAAATGTGAAAGAGGAGGAAGAATGTGACAGACAACCTTAATAAAGAAAATGGAATTTGGGGCTGGGGTTTGGTGACCAGGGCAAGAGAGTGAATTTACTGAGGCAAGAGTGAGAAAGAAAGTGAGGAGAGTGGAGGAGAGGGAAGTTGCTCCCAAGAGAGCTTCCTCTCCCTCCATGGAAGGATTTCAGGGAGGGGACGATCAGAGGGGTGGAAGCAGGGCAGCTAAAGATGGCATCCTCATCCATGGGATGGTGCTGGAAGCCAAGTCGTCTGATTGCCCACCCCTCAACCTCCCTCTTTTCAGGAAGTTTCTAGCTTCTCTGAGCAGTAAGGAGGCAAACAGCACATCTGCCCTCTAACAAGGAGACACAGTTCTGTTATTAATGAAGTGAGGATGAAGTAATTATCTGGGTAATGCAGACATCTATCACCATATTTAACTAAGAAGTCCGGGTAAAAATGGTATAAGAGTCAAGAGGAATATATTGATTTGAGTTAATTGCCTCAAGGCTTCCCCAGTGGCTCAAACAGTGAAGAATCTGTCTGCAGTGTAGGAGATGTTGGAGACATGGATTTGATCCCCGAGTCAGGAAGATCCCCTGGAGGAAATGGCTACCCACTCCAGTATTCTTGCCTGGAGAATCCCATGGACAGAGGAGCCTGGTGGGCTATGNAGTGAAGAATCTGTCTGCAGTGTAGGAGATGTTGGAGACATGGATTTGATCCCCGAGTCAGGAAGATCCCCTGGAGGAAATGGCTACCCACTCCAGTATTCTTGCCTGGAGAATCCCATGGACAGAGGAGCCTGGTGGGCTATGGTCCATAGGGTCACAAAAGAGTCAGATACAACTGAGCACCAGCACTTAGACCATTCTATATTGGACTTCTCCAAATTAAGTTATTTCGATGACCATTAGCTTTGCCTATGGGTTGGCCAGTGATGGAGAATGTTGTTAAGTCAGTGTTCCACCAAGGGACTCTCCAGTCCCAAGACCTGGTCTGGAATAAGCGGACAAACATATCATGTCATACTGACTCATTCTCAGATTTTCTGAGTATGAGACAGTGTCTCACATTCTTACTCATAGGAATAACCATATGAGGTCATCATGTGCAAGATAAATATGGAAAAAAGAACTGAGGTGTCTGAGCCAGCTTCTTGTTTACCTACTTAGAGGAAATGCATGAAGGCATTGAGAAGGGGGAAATTGCAAGAAACAGCATTTACATTAAGAACACATCAAAGGAGCAATGACCACAGGTATTTCAGCACATTGTTGCTTCTCGCCTAAATGCGTTTCAACAGAAAGCTGGATGTTCTCAAAGGCGGCCCCTCAGAAGTACCACCAAACCCCCTCTCCTCCTGCGGCAGTGGATTGCTCCCGTATTTTCATGTTGTCTCTCTGAGCGTCTCAGAGGCTCGGAACCCCTGTGCCTTATTCCTCTATCACATTCCATCAAAAGTCCTGGATTCCCTAATTCTCTCACTAAGATTCAGGATGGTGAAATAAGTATGAATCCTGGGGATGTGAAGTCAGAACACCTAATCTTGAGTTCTCGCTCAGCTGGTGACATGCCAGGTGCGCTCAGAAAGTCATTTAACTCCAGGGAGCCTCCAGAGCCTCGCCTGTAATATCTAAAATAAAACTCACAGGGTTAGAAATCCCATGGCAGTACAGTGGGTAAGACTCTGTGCTGCCTCTGCAAGAGGTGCAGGTTCGATCCCTGGTTGAGGAACTAAGATCATGTATGCCAGGCAGCACAGCCAAAAAAAAAAAAAAAAAAAAAAAAAAAAAA
>SJYX01018103.1:222556-263657 GCA_006410675.1 Oreotragus oreotragus
CATGAGGAAGACTTGCATAAGAAAGACAGTGAAATTTGTGACTTTCCTGGTGGCTCCCACAGCCTGCAGTGCAGGAAACCCAGGTTCAGTCCCTGAGTCAGCAAGGTCCGCTGGAGAAGGGAATGGCTTCCCACCCCAATATTCTTGCCTGGAGAATCCCATGGACAGAGGAGCTTGGCAGGCTACAGTCCATGGGGTCACCAAGAGTCAGACATAACTGAGTGACTAACACTTTCACTTTTATGTAGAATTTAGCCCTTGCTTCCTTATTTTTAGGAACAGGGGTTAAAAATACCTGTTTGGCAGATTTTATTCTTTTGAATGTTGAATGATTTATGAAAGTTAACTCTCACAGTGATTAGTACATTTTGGGTACTTGAGAAATACAATTTTTTTTAACATTTTTAGTTAGGAGTGTTGTTCTGTTATCACTCAGGAGGAGACATGACTGTTCCCCCTCCCAGTCTCTGACACACAGTTATTGGTCTGCAGAGATCCTTGTCTCACTCTCTTGGTTTATTTATTTCCCATCCTAATTCCCCATTCCCACCTACAACTCCTGCTCTTCTCCCCTGTCCCCCTAAGCAATCATTCTGATGTGTTTGATGTCACTTCATTTAATTTGTTTGTCTCTAGTTTTTTATATTTCCTTATAGAACATGTTGAGCCATCTTGGGTGCAGAAACACCTCATTTCTCTAATCACTGGATACTTTTGGAAGGAAAAAGAAAGCATGGTTATCAGAGAGCCTCATGGACTTGAAAGAGAGATTGGAAGTTCAGCTTCAGAGACCAAAAACATCATTTTTCCTTCTGAGAAGACAAGGGCTCAAGGCCTGTCCCTTCAGAGACTGTGGTTCTCAGGCACTGGTGACTGGTCACTGCCTGGAAAGCACCAGGGAGGAGCAGCACCCGATAAGAGACTGACCCTGTGCATTGAGCAAGGGGCCTGATGTCATTCTCACTGGGGAAAAGCCACACCCTGTTACAGGGAGGAGGGAGAAGTTATGCAGAGTCATGCGCAGGCTCACAGAACTCAGTTCAGTCAGTTCAGTTCAGTCGCTCAGCCGTGTCCAACTCTTTGCAACCCCATGAATTGCAGCACGCCAGGCCTCCCCGTCCATCACCAACTCCCAGAGTTCACTCAGACTCCCGTCCATTGAGTCAGTGATGCCATCCAGCCATCTCATCCTCTGTCGTCCCCTTCTCCTCCTGCCCCCGATCCCTCCCAGCATCAGAGTCTTTTCCAATGAGTCAGCCCTTCGCATGAGGTGGCCAAAGTACTGGAGTTTCAGCTTCAGCATCAGTCCTTCCAAAGAAATCCCAGGGCTGATCTCCTTCAGAATGGACTGGTTGGATCTCCTTGCCGTCCAAGGGACTCTCAAGAGTCTTCTCCAACACCACAGTTCAAAAGCATCAATTCTTTGGCGCTCAGCCTTCTTCACAGTCCAACTCTCACATCCATACATGACCACAGGAAAAACCATAGCCTTGACTAGGCGGACCTTAGTCTGCAAAGTAATGTCTCTGCTTTTGAATATGCTATCTAGGTTGGTCATAACTTTTCTGTTTTCACAGAACTCAGACATTTCCAAAAGCAAGGCTTGAAAGGTGACCTGTATACAAAATTTAATTCTAAATAGATTGAACACATAAATATAATACCTAATACTATAAATCTTCTTGAAGAAAATATAGGAGTAAATTTTCTTGACCTTGTTTTAGGCAGTATTTTTAGGTAAGACACCAAAAGAACAAGTAACAAAAATAAATAAAGCAGACTTTATCAAAATTAAAAATGTACTTCAAAGGACACCATGAAAGTGAAAAGACAGTCCACAAGATGAGAGAAAATACTTGCAAATCCTATGTCCAATAAAGGTCTTGTGTCTATCATATGTAAAGAGCTCTTGTTTTGTGGTTTAGTCACTGAGTCATGTTCGGCTCTTCTGTGACCCCATGGACTATAGGTCACTGGTTCCTCTGTCCATGGGATTTTCCAGGCAAGAATACTGGAGTGGGTTGCCGTTTCCTTCTCTAGAGTATTTTTCTGACCCAGGAATTGAACCCACATCTCCTGCATTGGCAGGCAGATTCTTTACCACTGAGCCACCTGGGAAGCCCCAAAGAACTCTTACAACTTAGTAATAAAAATAACTCAATTAAAAAGTTTGAAACCCAAAGGATTTGAATAAATATTTCTCCAAAGAAGATATACAAATTGCCAGTGAGAACACAAAAAATATGCTCAATATCCCAGCCTTCATGGAAATACCAATGAAAATCACAAGGAGATACCAGTTCACACCCACTAGAATGGCTGTAATCAACAAGTGTTGTTGTTCATATTCTTAGGAGAAATGAAAACGTATGTCCACCCAAAAACTTGTACACAAATATTCATAGCAGCATTATTCATAATAGCCACTAAGTAGAAGCAACATAAATGTCCACCAACTGATGAATAGATAAACTGTAGTAAATCCAAACAATGGAATATTATTTGGCAATAAAAAGAAATGATGCTACAATATGGATGACCCTTGAAAATATTATGCTAAGTAAAAGAAACCTGTCACAAAAAAAACAATGCATTTATGACCCCATTTGTACAAAATGTCTGACATAGGCAGTTTGTGGCTGGACAGAGGAGCCTGACTGGCTATGGTCCATAGGGTCACAAAGAGTCACACACGACTGAAGCAACCTAGCACACACGCACAGGGCTGAAGGAATAGGGAGTTTAGAGAGTTGCTGGCTAATTGGAAAAAGATTTCTTTCAAAGGTGTTAAAATTTTTTCTAAAAACCTGTTGAGGTAATGGTTGTACAATTCTCTGATTACACTAAGAAACATTGAATTATACACTTGAAATGGGTGTATTTTATGGTATGAATCTTATCTCAATAAAGCTGATTAAAAAAATTCTTTTCCAAGGTAGATCTCAAAATAGCTGAAGGTGACCTTTATTTTTTAAAATAACTATTAAAAGCCAAGTGCCACCGTTAAAAAGAAGAAAGGCAAAGAACCCCAGATGCTAAACAGCACATGTGTCTACCCACTTTCTGTTTTGAATAACAAAACACCAAAGCAGATTGAGTTCCGGGAATGGCCTGACTCCTCCCCCTAAGCTAATAGACAGCAAAGGAGGTACAGATGAAAATGATATCAGCCAGTCTGACAGTTATTTGCTCTTCACACCAAAATACAGATAAAGACTGTATCGGAGAAACTTCCATCCCCAAATGGGCATCTTTCTCAGTTTTCCCAGTGATGGATGGTCTGACCTGGGCAGAGGCCAAAATAGAAGAGACCTGAGATATGACCACAGGCATTACTGTCCATACATAGAGTCCAGCTGGTCCTCTGCAGATAAGCAGGCTGGGGGAGTGTCCCTTTAAGGGAATTTTAATTGCTCTGCTAACTAGAGCATTTTTAGGCAGTTTGCTAATGGGCTCCCAGGTATTTTGAGTTTGATGAAACACCCATGTTGGGAGATGAGCTGGACGCAATGACTGTAATGGCCCTGTGAAACCCTAACTCTCTGTGACTCTGTATAGTTTGTTACATAACAACATTTATTCTGAACACAAACCCACAAAAATATTAATTAAGTTTTTCACTTTTAATGAGCAATAGATTACAAGGAAATACACTGAGATAGAAGATTCATTTTCATAAAGCATCTGCAAGCAATTTTATGTAGTCAGCATAGATTTCGTGCAATTAGAGAATAATGAATATTCTAGATTATAAATTAGGAGATCCAAGTTCTTACCCCACCTTTGCCCTTGTCCGGAGAAAAAAAATAAATAAATAAAAACAAAAAAGAACCTCAGGCTGCCAAGGCCTCAGTTTCTCTATCTATAGAGTTAACAATATTGTCTGGAGTCACCCTCTAATATATTCTGTGCCTTTACACTCTAGGAATCCCTGTTCTCGATTTCCCTTCACAGCTTTGGACAAGGAGAATCCAGCCCAATATAATCACTGCATTCACATTAGCTAGAGGTTTAATGCCATGTGAAGTGAAAGTGACTCAATCGTGTCTAACTCTTTGCGACCTCATGGATCGAAGCCCACCAGGCTCCTCTGTCCATGGCATTCTCTAGGCAGGAATTCTGGAGTGGGTAGCCATTCCCTTCTCCAGGGGATCTTTCTGATCCAGGGATCAAACCAGGGTCTCCTGCATTGCAGACAGATTCTTTACCATCTGAGCCACCAAGGAAGCCCCACTTAATGCCATAAGCACCATTTTTAATGACAAATATATAGTGTTCCATTTATACAGTAACTCACAGTTAAATCAAAGATTGAATTAGCCAGCCAGCTGTCTGTGTCCCGGGCACAGTGCCCTGTGCTCCATCCTGATCCGCATCCCACTTTTCTCCAGCCTTCTCCATGAACTCAGCTGGCTGGCTGGGTTAAAGACTGTCAGCCACATCAGAGACTCAACTTCTGGCCCTTGCACTTTCAGTGGTACCCCCCAGGCAAGGAACCCAAATCCTGTCCATCATCCAAGATCTACTCAAGACCCACCTCCTCCTGGACCTCAGAGACCCACACTGGACCACTGCAGCCTGCTGTGTAGACCCTACACTGGGCTCTTTAGCTTTTTCTTTCTTTTTATTAGCTGTGATGTGCATTCAGGCCCTTCTCCTCACCTGTAAGCTCTTGGAAGATGAAGTGCTCAGAGGCTCCCTGAATACTTGACGAGAACCTGCAGTTGTGTGGGTGGGGCAGGTGGGATTAGTTTAGCTATCCAGCCATTCCTTTGTCATTAGTGCTGGTCAGCTCTTTGAGGGTAGCGTGTTTTAAACCTTGGTCCTGTGAGAACACAAAACTTAAAAAAAAAAAATCAGTAAAGAGCAGCTGACCAAAGCCAGCAAAAAGCCTTTCAAAGGAAAAACTAAGGTATATCTAAAGAAGACAAGTGACTTTCCTGGTGGTCCGGTGATTAAGAATCTGCCTTCCAATGCAGGGGATGTTGGTTTGATCCCTGGTTTTGGAACTAAGATCTCACACGCTGCTAAGCAACTAAGCCCATGCACTGCAATGAAGACCCAATGTAGTCAAAATTAAAAAAATAAATAAATAAAGGCAAAGATGAAGCCTAAAATTATACGTGAGGAAGGTCTTCCTAAGAGTCCCCACTACCCCCAGGAGGGCAGGACCTCTCATTATTTGGAAATCTGTTTAAAACAGATGAAGAGTTATATTTCTTGCACAGTATGAGTTCAGGTCTCCTGGAAATGCATCCTGCTCAGTGATTCCAAATCCTCAGCCCCAGTTCCTCATTACAGTGAGGTCGGAATCCACGATCATTTGAAGGTTGTTTTAAGTTCCAAAGTGTCCACAGAATCAAGTGATCAGAGCTGCAATGAGTTTAAAAGGTCGCCTAATCGTGTTGACTCATCTCACAGGTGAAAAACAATACTCAGTCTGAGACTGTCTCATGATCCTGGCTCCGAGATCCTGCCTATCTTATGCTGATTCAGACCCGCCACTCATTCTGTTGGGTTGGTCAAAAAGTTTGTTCAGGTTTCTTATGGAAAAATCCAAATGAACTTTTTGGCCAACCCAATAAATTAACATATAAGCATATACAGCAGCACCCAAGAGTAAAATTGAGTTGTAGGTATGGAAAATTAAAAAAAAAAAAAACACCTGTCTCACAAGGATCATCTCACATAACAGCCACAGGGTTTACTCCTTCAGGGCTACCTGCCTGGCCCTCTGTGAGGTGCTGGCAAGGGAGAGGGAAAAGGAATACAAAGGTGAAAACAACACACAGTCCTGTCCTCCAAGCTTCTCTCTCCAGTTGGCAAGATAATATGTAAACACATAAAAAATTAAATAATATCACCAGAGACAAATATAGATTCAGGGCAACAGGATGTCTATATGGAGATCCTTTAGGAACTGTTGCCCTATAAAGAAACTGACCCTTGAGAGACCAGGATCAGAAGCCAGGAGGTCTAACGATGGGAGCCAGAGAAAGGCTCCTGGGAGTAGGTGGGGCTGGAGCTGCCCTGGCAGGGTGGAGGGCTGAGATCTGCACGGTCATGGAAGGGACAGCTACACACCCATACTACTTGACCGCACGCTGAACCATGCTGACTTCGGACTTTTCTCCTCCGTAAGCACTGCTGCTCAACAGTCTGACCTTATCTCTTGGATAGCAGAATAACTGAGTAGGAAGGTTTCTTTTTGCTTCTTCACCAGAAATGAATCATCCATCAGTCATGTCTTCATCTGACTGATGCTGGCCCTTCCCACCATCTTTCACTTACACCGTTTAGCACTGTTCTTTTTTCCTTGACATTTATGATTTCTGTATGTGTTTGTGTATATGTGTGGCTGCACTCTGTTATCAGCATGCACAGACCATACTGGGAATGGCCTCATCTACAATTCTTTTTCTTCAGTTGATCTATTTATCTATTATTTTTGGTTGCACTGAGTCTTCATTTCTGTGTGGGCTTTCTCTAGTTGTGACGAGCAGGGGCTACTCTGTATTGTGGTGCACTCATCTCTCATTACTGCAGCTTCTCGTTGCAGAGCATAGATTCTATGGTTTCGACCTTCAGCAGCTGTAGCATGTGGGTTCATCCCCTGTGGCCTGTGGGATCTTCCCAGACCAGGGGTTGATCCCATATCCCCTACATTGGCAGACAGATTCTTAACCACTGGACCACCAGGGAAATCCCTCCATCTATAATTCTTGAAGTTTACTTTCAGCTCCTGGGCATCATTTAGCAATTATAATGCTGTCATAGGCAGAAAAGAAATGAGCCAATTAATCATTGTCAATTCTGGTCCCTATTTGCCAGATGAGTTATTTGAACAGTATAGCTGGGAATAATTTGTATCAGATTGTATTTCTTTGTTTTATGTCCCTGAAAAGATGTATCTAACATCATGGTCACTGTCCCTGAATGTCCTGGAAGCAACAGAGGTAAAACTGAATGTCAGAAATTCATTTGTTTTCAGAAAATATATATTGAACACATTTCAGTACATAAACTATGCTGAACTCAGGTTAGTGGGCTGTCAAGGGGCCTTGAATAGTTCCTATAGGTCCCTGAACTTGACCAGGACCCTTCTGGTCACCTGCAGATAAACAGAATGCATAGTTTCATTTCTGAAGACTGTAACTGGGATATTCAGCATTATCTAATTCTTTGAAATTCCATTCATCAGATGGCTTTCTAATGGGGACCCTGAGCTCTGTGATTACTTAGACCAATGGTTCACCCAATGGGACTTTGCCTTCACAAACTGGTAAATCATAGCTACCAGCTGAGATTAATCTCCACACCTTCAGAATGTGTGTCTATTCTAGTCACTCAGTAGTCTGCTTGCTATAGGCAGAACTCCGTTCACTCCAGAAAAGACAGTGATTTCAGATCCCCAGAGAAGTCAGGAATCATCAGTGACCAACAGGCGCTCTGTGTCCACTGTACTTTGCCCTCAAGGGTGCCCTGTTTTGTTTCTGCTCTCTCTCCTTAGCCTGATTTCCTCTTTTTGTTCTATTTATTTCTGTCTCTATATCTGTTGTGGTTAGCTAGCTCAGTAGGTACCCTCCAAATATATTTCCACTCCAATGCACACACATATTAAATGATAATTTACCATGTATTGTCTTCTTTTGCGGGGCATCCTGCTATCAATGCAATCATTTACATAATTGTTTCACTTAATTCTCACAAAGATTCCTCTGAGGGAGGTGTATATTTTTAATCCTGTTCTAGGGATGACTAAACAGAGACTTGGGAAAGTGAAGTCCCTTAGCCAAGTTTACAAACCCCACAAGAAACCCAGATAGGACTCAATCCCAGGTCTTCTTGACTCTTAACACACACACTGCTTTCCTTCACATCAACTGACTTCTCAGGACCTGGGTTTTCTCCATTCAGTGAATAGCTTATACTAGAAGATTGCCTGACTCCTGACACCATTTGATGTCTGTGAAAACAGCTTGCCGTCCTTTGAAACTTCGTGTTTAGGAGAGAAAACTGAGAAACGTTCTACTTAAAGAGATGAAGAGTGATCGCTATGGTCACAGATAATGCTGTATTTTAAAATAGTGTTTTACGGGCTTCGCTGGTGACTCAGTGGTAAAGCATCTGCCTGCCAACGCAGGAGACACAGGTTTGATCCCTGGTCCAGGACGATCCCACATGCCATTGGAGCACCTAAGCCTGTGCACCACAACTATTGAGTCTGGGCTCTAGAGTCAGTGAGCCACTGCTGAGCCTACACGCTGCAGCTACTGAAGCCTGTGCTCTGCAAGAAGCCACTGCAACAAGAAGCGCGTACACTGCAACTAGAGACTGGCCCTCACTCATGCAACTAGAGAAAAGCCTGCACAGCAATGAAGACCCAGCACAGCCAAAACTAAATAAATAATTTTTAATAAATGAAATACCATTTTACACAAGGTCTAAGTGGATTTAGTAATTTCAGAAAAGTCTTCATATTAATCCTTACAGTAAGTATTTCTATGAAAAGTGAAAGTGAAGTCGCTCAGTCGTGTCCGACTCTTTGTGACCCCTGGACTGTAGCCCACCAAGCTCCTCCATCCGTGGGATTCTCCAGGCAAGAATATTAGAATGGGTTGCCATTTCCTTCTCCAGGGGATCGTCCCGACCCAGGGATCGAACCCAGGTCTCCCTCTTTGCTAGCAGACGCTTTAACCTCTGAGCCACCAGGGAGTGTACCCAGATCAACTCAACAGTCAATACTCCCTCTGTAGTGCTTGTGTCCTCTTTACCATCTGAGCCACCAAGGAAGCCCCACTTAATGCCATAAGCACCATTTTTAATGACAAATATATAGTGTTCCATTTATACAGTAACTCACAGTTAAATCAAAGATTGAATTAGCCAGCCAGCTGTCTGTGTCCCGGGCACAGTGCCCTGTGCTCCATCCTGATCCGCATCCCACTTTTCTCCAGCCTTCTCCATGAACTCAGCTGGCTGGCTGGGTTAAAGACTGTCAGCCACATCAGAGACTCAACTTCTGGCCCTTGCACTTTCAGTGGTACCCCCCAGGCAAGGAACCCAAATCCTGTCCATCATCCAAGATCTACTCAAGACCCACCTCCTCCTGGACCTCAGAGACCCACACTGGACCACTGCAGCCTGCTGTGTAGACCCTACACTGGGCTCTTTAGCTTTTTCTTTCTTTTTATTAGCTGTGATGTGCATTCAGGCCCTTCTCCTCACCTGTAAGCTCTTGGAAGATGAAGTGCTCAGAGGCTCCCTGAATACTTGACGAGAACCTGCAGTTGTGTGGGTGGGGCAGGTGGGATTAGTTTAGCTATCCAGCCATTCCTTTGTCATTAGTGCTGGTCAGCTCTTTGAGGGTAGCGTGTTTTAAACCTTGGTCCTGTGAGAACACAAAACTTAAAAAAAAAAAATCAGTAAAGAGCAGCTGACCAAAGCCAGCAAAAAGCCTTTCAAAGGAAAAACTAAAGTATATCTAAAGAAGACAAGTGACTTTCCTGGTGGTCCGGTGATTAAGAATCTGCCTTCCAATGCAGGGGATGTTGGTTTGATCCCTGGTTTTGGAACTAAGATCTCACACGCTGCTAAGCAACTAAGCCCATGCACTGCAATGAAGACCCAATGTAGTCAAAATTAAAAAAATAAATAAATAAAGGCAAAGATGAAGCCTAAAATTATACGTGAGGAAGGTCTTCCTAAGAGTCCCCACTACCCCCAGGAGGGCAGGACCTCTCATTATTTGGAAATCTGTTTAAAACAGATGAAGAGTTATATTTCTTGCACAGTATGAGTTCAGGTCTCCTGGAAATGCATCCTGCTCAGTGATTCCAAATCCTCAGCCCCAGTTCCTCATTACAGTGAGGTCGGAATCCACGATCATTTGAAGGTTGTTTTAAGTTCCAAAGTGTCCACAGAATCAAGTGATCAGAGCTGCAATGAGTTTAAAAGGTCGCCTAATCGTGTTGACTCATCTCACAGGTGAAAAACAATACTCAGTCTGAGACTGTCTCATGATCCTGGCTCCGAGATCCTGCCTATCTTATGCTGATTCAGACCCGCCACTCATTCTGTTGGGTTGGTCAAAAAGTTTGTTCAGGTTTCTTATGGAAAAATCCAAATGAACTTTTTGGCCAACCCAATAAATTAACATATAAGCATATACAGCAGCACCCAAGAGTAAAATTGAGTTGTAGGTATGGAAAATTAAAAAAAAAAAAAACACCTGTCTCACAAGGATCATCTCACATAACAGCCACAGGGTTTACTCCTTCAGGGCTACCTGCCTGGCCCTCTGTGAGGTGCTGGCAAGGGAGAGGGAAAAGGAATACAAAGGTGAAAACAACACACAGTCCTGTCCTCCAAGCTTCTCTCTCCAGTTGGCAAGATAATATATAAACACATAAAAAATTAAATAATATCACCAGAGACAAATATAGATTCAGGGCAACAGGATGTCTATATGGAGATCCTTTAGGAACTGTTGCCCTATAAAGAAACTGACCCTTGAGAGACCAGGATCAGAAGCCAGGAGGTCTAACGATGGGAGCCAGAGAAAGGCTCCTGGGAGTAGGTGGGGCTGGAGCTGCCCTGGCAGGGTGGAGGGCTGAGATCTGCACGGTCATGGAAGGGACAGCTACACACCCATACTACTTGACCGCACGCTGAACCATGCTGACTTCGGACTTTTCTCCTCCGTAAGCACTGCTGCTCAACAGTCTGACCTTATCTCTTGGATAGCAGAATAACTGAGTAGGAAGGTTTCTTTTTGCTTCTTCACCAGAAATGAATCATCCATCAGTCATGTCTTCATCTGACTGATGCTGGCCCTTCCCACCATCTTTCACTTACACCGTTTAGCACTGTTCTTTTTTCCTTGACATTTATGATTTCTGTATGTGTTTGTGTATATGTGTGGCTGCACTCTGTTATCAGCATGCACAGACCATACTGGGAATGGCCTCATCTACAATTCTTTTTCTTCAGTTGATCTATTTATCTATTATTTTTGGTTGCACTGAGTCTTCATTTCTGTGTGGGCTTTCTCTAGTTGTGACGAGCAGGGGCTACTCTGTATTGTGGTGCACTCATCTCTCATTACTGCAGCTTCTCGTTGCAGAGCATAGATTCTATGGTTTCGACCTTCAGCAGCTGTAGCATGTGGGTTCATCCCCTGTGGCCTGTGGGATCTTCCCAGACCAGGGGTTGATCCCATATCCCCTACATTGGCAGACAGATTCTTAACCACTGGACCACCAGGGAAATCCCTCCATCTATAATTCTTGAAGTTTACTTTCAGCTCCTGGGCATCATTTAGCAATTATAATGCTGTCATAGGCAGAAAAGAAATGAGCCAATTAATCATTGTCAATTCTGGTCCCTATTTGCCAGATGAGTTATTTGAACAGTATAGCTGGGAATAATTTGTATCAGATTGTATTTCTTTGTTTTATGTCCCTGAAAAGATGTATCTAACATCATGGTCACTGTCCCTGAATGTCCTGGAAGCAACAGAGGTAAAACTGAATGTCAGAAATTCATTTGTTTTCAGAAAATATATATTGAACACATTTCAGTACATAAACTATGCTGAACTCAGGTTAGTGGGCTGTCGAGGGGCCTTGAATAGTTCCTATAGGTCCCTGAACTTGACCAGGACCCTTCTGGTCACCTGCAGATAAACAGAATGCATAGTTTCATTTCTGAAGACTGTAACTGGGATATTCAGCATTATCTAATTCTTTGAAATTCCATTCATCAGATGGCTTTCTAATGGGGACCCTGAGCTCTGTGATTACTTAGACCAATGGTTCACCCAATGGGACTTTGCCTTCACAAACTGGTAAATCATAGCTACCAGCTGAGATTAATCTCCACACCTTCAGAATGTGTGTCTATTCTAGTCACTCAGTAGTCTGCTTGCTATAGGCAGAACTCTGTTCACTCCAGAAAAGACAGTGATTTCAGATCCCCAGAGAAGTCAGGAATCATCAGTGACCAACAGGCGCTCTGTGTCCACTGTACTTTGCCCTCAAGGGTGCCCTGTTTTGTTTCTGCTCTCTCTCCTTAGCCTGATTTCCTCTTTTTGTTCTATTTATTTCTGTCTCTATATCTGTTGTGGTTAGCTAGCTCAGTAGGTACCCTCCAAATATATTTCCACTCCAATGCACACACATATTAAATGATAATTTACCATGTATTGTCTTCTTTTGCGGGGCATCCTGCTATCAATGCAATCATTTACATAATTGTTTCACTTAATTCTCACAAAGATTCCTCTGAGGGAGGTGTATATTTTTAATCCTGTTCTAGGGATGACTAAACAGAGACTTGGGAAAGTGAAGTCCCTTAGCCAAGTTTACAAACCCCACAAGAAACCCAGATAGGACTCAATCCCAGGTCTTCTTGACTCTTAACACACACACTGCTTTCCTTCACATCAACTGACTTCTCAGGACCTGGGTTTTCTCCATTCAGTGAATAGCTTATACTAGAAGATTGCCTGACTCCTGACACCATTTGATGTCTGTGAAAACAGCTTGCCGTCCTTTGAAACTTCGTGTTTAGGAGAGAAAACTGAGAAACGTTCTACTTAAAGAGATGAAGAGTGATCGCTATGGTCACAGATAATGCTGTATTTTAAAATAATGTTTTACGGGCTTCCCTGGTGACTCAGTGGTAAAGCATCTGCCTGCCAACGCAGGAGACACAGGTTTGATCCCTGGTCCAGGACGATCCCACATGCCATTGGAGCACCTAAGCCTGTGCACCACAACTATTGAGTCTGGGCTCTAGAGTCAGTGAGCCACTGCTGAGCCTACACGCTGCAGCTACTGAAGCCTGTGCTCTGCAAGAAGCCACTGCAACAAGAAGCGCGTACACTGCAACTAGAGACTGGCCCTCACTCATGCAACTAGAGAAAAGCCTGCACAGCAATGAAGACCCAGCACAGCCAAAACTAAATAAATAATTTTTAATAAATGAAATACCATTTTACACAAGGTCTAAGTGGATTTAGTAATTTCAGAAAAGTCTTCATATTAATCCTTACAGTAAGTATTTCTATGAAAAGTGAAAGTGAAGTCGCTCAGTCGTGTCCGACTCTTTGTGACCCCTGGACTGTAGCCCACCAAGCTCCTCCATCCGTGGGATTCTCCAGGCAAGAATATTAGAGTGGGTTGCCATTTCCTTCTCCAGGGGATCGTCCCGACCCAGGGATCGAACCCAGGTCTCCCTCTTTGCTAGCAGACGCTTTAACCTCTGAGCCACCAGGGAGTGTACCCAGATCAACTCAACAGTCAATACTCCCTCTGTAGTGCTTGTGTCCCTGACCCTGTCAGAGCATGGGTACTGCTGGCTGAAGCCTAGAACTGAGGTGACTTTACAGAAAAAATCAGGGAAAGAAACAGAAGCTGAGCCCAGTGCTTCCAAGTCTTAGGGTTTCTCCTTTAGAGACGGTGACAGTCAACTCAGGGCATAGAAACAACCCACAGAATTCCTGTAGCCAAGTCAGCAGATTCATTTTTTAGTCTCAAATCATAAAAATTGTTTTCTTTTCTAATAGAGTAATCCAGTGTTTGTACACATTGCAAAATGATCACTGAAAGTCAACCTCCAACACTGTACACAATTAGCAAACTTTTTTAAATTTTCTTGTGAACCTTTTATAATCTACTCTTTTGTGTGCTAAGTCACTTCAGTCATGTCTGACTTTTTGCGACCCTAAGGAATGTAGCCCTCCAGGGTCCTCTGTCTATGGGATTTTCCAGGCAAGAATACTGGAGTGGGTTGTCTTGCCCTCCTCCAGAGGATCTTCCAGACCCAGGGACTGAACACGTATCTCTTATGTCTCCTGCACTAGCAGGGTTCTTTACCACCTGGGGGGCCTCCTGGGAAGTCCCATCTATTCTCTTAGCAACTTGCAAATATGCAAAGCAGTACTATTAACTACATTCATAATGCTGTACATTAATCTCCAAGACTTATTAATGTTTTCCAACGACACACTATAAGACAGTGGCTTCATTTGTTATCCAGCAGAGGAAGCCTGGACTTGTGTTCATAAACTGAAGTTAACCACCTCCTTTTGGTTTCTCTGTACCTACATATGTTTGCCCATTCTCCTTAAAGTAAAAATGTATAGGAGCAGGACCATTTCCTGAAATTCTGACAGCAGCTCCTCCTGTGGAGAGACACTCCACATAAAATAGTTCAAATAAAATACTCAGAGAAATGGGGTTTGGGGGCAGTTTTTTTCCAGGTCTTATAAAACTCAGTGGTGTAGGTATGACCAGCTTTGGGTTGAAGCCTTTGTAATACCCACTTTTAATGATATAAATATACTTTGGATACAAAGAAGCTAATCACTGAAGGGAGTTTAGCTGCTCATAGAGAGTTCCCAGCTAAGGACAATACATGAATGAGGAGAAATGTGAAGGCCCAGGTTCTGGGAACAAGACAAACCTTCAAGTGTCCTCTGAGGAAATGGGGGTCTTTATACACTATTTCAGAACTGTCATCTGGAGAAGACTCTTGAGAGTCCCTTGGACTGCAAGATCAAGCCAGTCAATCCTAAAGGAAATCAACCCTCCCAAGAATATTCATTGGAAGGACTGATGCTGAAGCTCCAATACTATGGCCACCTGATGTGAAGAGTTGGCTCATTGGAAAAGACCCTGAAGCTGAGAAAGATTGAAGGCAGAAAGGGGCTGACACAGAATGAGATGCTTGGATGACATCACCGACTCAATGGACATGAGTTTGAGCAAACTCCGGAAGATGATAAAGGACAAGGAAGCCTGGCAGGCCGCAGTCCATGAGGTCACAAAAAGTTGGACACAACTTAGTGACTGAACTGTTTCAGAACACGACCCTTCTGGAACTGTCAGTCTTGGCACCAGAAAATTTAAGTGACTTCACATGTGGTTCGTTACCTCTGAATGCATCTCAGAAATCACAGATTGTAACAACATATACTGACTTGTGCCTCAGGTGCTCTGTGTCCCCTTCAGTCTACAGTCTCACTTCATTGCTCGTTGCCCACCCCTAACCCTCCCTTGGCTCTCCTCCAGCAGGTCTACATCCTTGAGCTTTGCTTGCAGCCTGCCTGCATTGCTTACCATCTGTCTCCTGTCTACGCGGCTTTTCTCCCCAGTCAGATTGCAGGTGCCTTGTAGACATGGCCAGTCTCAGACATTCATCCATCCCATCACAAAACCACCCCAGCCATCACCCTTTATGACTGTTTCTGGGTCAGTAAGACATCAGTGTATGAGTGTGTAGGCTCAGTCACTCATTTGTGTCCACCTCTTTGCAATCCCATGGACTGTAGCCTGCCAGGCTCCTCTGTCTGTGGGATTTCCCAGGCAAGAAGGCTGGAGTGGGTTGCCATTTTTTCTTCCACAGGATCTTCCCAACCCAGGGATCAGACCCTTGTCTGCTGCATGCAGGCAGATTATTTACCACTGAGCCACCTGGGAAGCCCAAGACATCAGTAAGATGCTGAAATGCTTATGCTGTGCCTGATTGCCTATGACAGGGCAAGGAAAATTGGGAGGAGAGCCTTGGTCAAAGTTTCCTGTGGGACATGGACAGGACCTAGAGAGGAAGGAACAGATTCATGGAGAAGGTTCTGGGATGTGTTAGGAGAAATATTCTGCGTCCACCCACTACTTCACTTCACCTCACTGGCCTCCCCTGTCCCTGAGGAAACCCAAAGGCAGTTCATGCAGAGAAAAGCCTCCTCCCCTCAACTTCCCAAGAAGAAATTGGACCTTTGGGGTGGGCAGGGGAGAAGAGGGAGGAAGCTGGCCTTTTCCAAAGGCCCCTCCTCACTGGGGCTTCCACAAGATTCCGGCTTCTGGATTTCTGCTTTGACAGAGATGTGGTCCCTCAGGTCGAGAGGGGGTTAGTCCCTCTCCAGACCCCTCTCTACTTCTCTTCTCTCTCTGCTTCCTCCAGATGGACTGAATCCAGGGCAGGTGACCCAGAGCCTTGGGCACTGATCTGGGTTAGAGGCCCCTAGGCAACCTCAAAGTCCACCCAGGTAGGAAGGAAGCGGGAGTTGGGGGAAGGTCTCTACCTAGACGCTGGGAAGGACAGGCCATCCAGTGGCTACAGAGTCCGTGCAGGGAGCAAGGGCAGGCTTCATCCTGCGCTCAGTCGTCTTCCTGGGTCAGGGCAGGCCCTGAGACCTCTGAGGACAGGCCAGGGGAGAGGCCAGGCCCCAGTGGCCCTGGAGGAGTCTGGGCTGAGCCCCCTCGCCGGCCCCTTCTCAGGGCTCAGAGCTGGGCCTGGTGCGGAAAAGCAAACAGGCCCCGGTCTCTGCCCTTTGGACCTTTTGCAATTTGCCCGGTGCTCCTTCAGCTGGGGCCCTGGGCGGGCGGCCTCAGGCCTCGTATAAATAGGGCCCCGGGCGCCGGCCGTCCATTCCCACTGCAGGTGCAAGTGTGGGTGCGGGGCTGCCTGTGGGCGCCCGTCCCCCGGAGCCAGCGAGCAGCGCCGAGGCCAGGCCCAGACAGCAGGCGGCAGGGAGACACCGCCCAGGTTGGCCATGGGCGCCCCGAGGCCCGCGGTGCTGCTGCTGCTGCTGCTGCTGTTCCTGGATGCCGCCAGCACCCAGGCCAGTGAGTGAGGCCACCCAGCTGCCTGGGTGCGGGGCTGGGGGTGGGGGACCAGGGGCCCGAAGCCAGGGCCGGAGTGGTGGCTGGGGCAGGTTGGTCCTGGGACACAGGGAGGGCAGCCCGAGGATGGAAGGACAGGGGCACAGGACCAGCTGCGGGGGGCTCCTCTAGACTCAGGGTGGGAGTCGGGGAGGTGATGGGAGGGACGGAGGACTCTTCAAAGCCTTCTTCCCTGCTAGAGGTTAATGCAGTAGTCCTCCTGGTCGGACCCCAGGCCCCAGCTGGAAGAAAGGGAAAACCTGCAGTTGCCTTTCTCCCTTTCTTACAGGAGATGAAGTGCTGGAAAATGTCAGCCCCAGCTGTCCAAGTAAGGCATTTCCCAGTGAGCTGAGAAGGGCGCCCCACCCCTCCCCTCAACCCTCGACCCCTCCCTCTGCACCTCGGATCACTGAAACACCATGATGCTGTAATTCGTGTACACCGCTCTGACCCCAGGAAGCCAGTTTCTGGAGCCTCTGCCCCTGCGAGGGGATCTCAGCTCTTTTACCCACCCTTCCCCTCTGTCCCAAATGTTCAGCCTGGGGATAGGGTGGGGAAGGGACCTGTTGATCCATGGGCACTTTAAAGAGACTGTTTGTCAGGGACTAATCATTAATCTGAAGCACAGGAGGGTGAAGAAATGCTGACTTTAACCTTTGTAGATGCTCACCCTGGGATTTGTATTTACCTGACCCCGAGGGGTCAAAGGAGCCGGCCTTGCAGTGGTACCCTGTTTTCTCCGGAGAGAGCGGGATGCTAACCTCTGATGGGGCAGCACTGCCATCTCGTGGGTGTCTGGCATCACTGCATCTGGACTCGGGACCCAGATGTTCTCTCAAATTGTTCAGGAAATTTCTCTCAAGCACAGCGGAAACCTCCAGAAATTCCTTCTTGGGGGTTTCTTAAGTCAGCCAGATATCCTGACACTTAGTGAACTTTGCCTCAGATATTTGGTAGAATCTAAAAAGAGCCATAGAGTTAGAGTATTTTCATTCTGAAAAGTCAGTGAAAGATATATTTGCTTTATTCTGTCAACTCTTAATTTTCCAAGGAGTCATTCCTATAGACTGTCTGAGCCTCATTACTTGACACTCCCTGCCTTGTGCTTCAGATTATATATTCAAGGAATACCAGTTAATTTAAATATTAGCCTCAGCACTGTCATAACAGAGAAGTTAAATCTATAAAGAAAAATTAAGTATAAAGCAAAATTAATTGAAAATAATTGGAGTTTAATTACCATTTTTCATTATCTGTGCCACTATCTCTCTATGCCCAGGATTGAGTATCCTTGGGCGAGTTATTTCTGCCATGTAGCTGACGGATTTCTCCTCATTGTAGAAGATGCAACGCGATTCAAGCACCTCAGGAAATACGTCTATAACTATGAGGCTGAGAGTTCCAGTGGCGTCCCTGGGACTGCTGAGTCAAGAAGCTCCACTAAGATCAATTGCAAGGTACGAGGGGAAAGGGAAGGTCACTGGAGGACCCTGGAGCCCAGGGCTGAGCAAACCCGGCTTGTGCCAGGACTGTCATAACCTCTAAGTGCTGGACTGGCCCTCAGTTTGCCAGTCAGCTTCTTTGCTGAGAAGTTATCTGCTACAGAGACTTCCCTGGTGGTCCAGTGGTTAAGGCTTCACCTTCCAATGCAGGAAGTTGTGGATTCAATCCCTGTTTAGGGTGGCCAAGATCCCACATGACTAGAGGCCAAAAAACCAAAACAGAAAACAGAAGTGATATTGCAACAGATTCAATGAAGACTTTAGAAATGGTTCACATTAAAAAAAAAAAAAAATTTTTTTTAAGTTGTCTGCCACAGAAACAATATTTTTACTTACCAGGTTTATTTTGCTATTAGCTTCCATTCCCTGGTGGCTCAGAGGGTAAAGCCTCTGCCTGCAGTGCAGGAGACCCGGGTTCCATCCCTGGGTCAAGAAGATCCCCTAGAGACGGAAATGGCAGTCCACTCCGGTACTTTTGCCTAGAAAATCCCATGGACAGAGAAGCCTGGTAATCCATGGAGTCGCAAGGAGTCAGACATGACTGAGCGACTTCACTTTCTTTCACTTTTCTTTCCAAGATGTAATTAGAATATGTGATCTAAAATGTCAAGATTGCAGACCAATAGAGTTAACATTTCAAGAGATGTCCAGTGGGTGAGCATCCCAGGAAAGCATTCTGGAGTGTGGCTTTTATCACCTAACTGAAGTAGTATCTACTACTAAAAACAAACAGAACAGACAGTTTTAAACGTGCAGCTTGTTCTCAAAGAAAACTTTACCAGTTGTTGAGACAGACTGTACTCGTATCCGTGTTCTGTGGAACAGATCTAAGGGCAGCTATTGGGGTTCCTGTGGGAAAGAGAAGTCAAAATGGGCCGCCCTCTTAGTTTTCGGGCACCAGCATCTGTGCAGTCAGGGAAGGTAGCCGTTAGTCACATGCAACTATTTAAATTGAATAAAAGTTGTTACTCAGCTACATCCAAATATAAAATAAAGTTTTAAGTAAATAAAAATCAATTGAATAAAAGTAAAAATTCAGTTTCTTAGTCACACTAACTGTATTTCAAATGCCCAGTTGGCCCCTATACCTAGTGGCCCCTATATTGGATAGTGAGAAAACAGAACATCTCCAGCACTGCAGAAAGTTCTTTAAACCACGCTGGATAACACAGAGGGAACTATTTAAACTCCAGGTGTATGTGAAGCTTGGAATCGGCCCTGATAGATGCACATGGTCTTGGATTTTTGGTTTCTCCACTGACACTAAGGAAGCATTTGCTGTTGAAACCAATGATAGCCCTCCTCCTGCCTCCTGGTTTTCTTCCAAACCCTCACTCCTCAGCTGCATTTCTTCCAGCCAGTTGTACCCCTTTATAACTAAAGGGAGTACATTTAGAACCAATAAAAAGTTATCATCCTTTGCATAGAAAGAGGAAAACTTCAGAAGTATGGTGTCCCGCAGAATATGGGAAAGGTCAGAAAGCCGTGAGCTGGGAAGGACTGTTGTATTCTTGGTGGAGAGTCTTAATGTACCCTGTCTTCTCAGGTGGAGCTGGAGGTCCCCCAACTCTGCAACTTCATCCTGAAGACGAGTCACTGCACTCTGAAAGAGGTGAATGGCCTCAACCCTGAGGGCAAGGCCTTGCTGAAGAAGACCAAGAACTCTGAGGAGTTTGCTGCTGCCATGTCCAAGTAAGACGTGGGCCTGTGTGTTCAAATTTCTGAGCTCTGGGCATCATGGCATGTGTTTCACATGAGTGTGTGTGTCTGTCCAAGGGAGACATGAGCATGTGTATATTGTTGGGCATGTATGTGAGTACAAGTATTTGTACTCTCTATTCACCATAGAACAGGGAATTGCTGAGTTTTCACAACAATCAACAAGAGGGAAGTAGTCTTTACCCTCCCCTACTGAAGTTTCCCTAATTATCATTTAAATATGGTTCTTAAAGATCTCACACTCCTTGAGACAATAAAGCTGAGATGGTTTGTTTAAACAAATGAATTCATGTTTAGAGAATGAAACAGGACTGTGCCTGGTGGTCCTCAGAGAGGGTCCAGGCAGGGCTTGCTGTGACCAAACATGGCTCGGCTCAGCAGAGAACACAAGCTTCAAGGGGTCTGGGGAGAGCCATGGCCTGAGCGCGTCCCCCTCCAGGGCTGGTGTCCTGCCAGTGCACACTGACCAGACCTTTCCTGTTGCTTACAGCTGGCAGCGCTTCTGACTGATCAGTGTTCACGGTGTGCTGGTTGTTAGATTTTTTTGAACATCACCCCTGCCTCATCTCCAGATCACAGTTTGCAGTGTCTCCTGCATTGCAGGCAGATTCTTTTCCATCTGAGCCAGTCATGGGGTTGTTGATTTGGTAACAATGGACACTCCTTCCCTGTCTGTCTTTCAATTTGTTAAACATTAGACTCGGAAGCCAAAATAGGCCCTGGTGCTTCTGTCTCTTACCAGCACGTCTTATTGCATCCAAGACTTGGAAGCATCAGAGGGAGTGGGGCTGCAGTGATGGAAGGGAGTAGGAGTTGCTCTCTGGTCTGTTCGTTGCTCAGTCATGTTCGACTTAAAACCCCGTGGACTATAGCCCTTCAGGCTCCTCTATCCATGGAATTCTCCAGGCAAGAATACTGGAGTGGGTAGCCATTCCCTTCTCCAGGGGGTCTTCCCAACCCAGAGAACAGGGCCTCCCACATTGCAGGCAGATTCTCTACCATCTGAGCCACCAGGGAAGTCTTCTTTGATCCTTACCCTCCTCCAAACAAAAAAGACTCCTGCTTTTGGCCACCCTGAGGCTTTCCTGTGAGCCTGTGTCACAGTGTCTGGAATTTTCTGAGAGGATGTAGGGCTGTGGGAAGCATCCCTCATCTCTTTCTCTTTCTTCTGACTCAGCTAGAACAGGTGATGCCAGGCTCTCTGAAATCCCCTAGGGAGGTCCCCAAAGAAAGGTCCCTAAGATCAGAGGTGACCCAGGCTTTAGCCATAGCCTGAGATCATATGAAAGTGATCATACAAATGTATGGAAAGATATTTTTTTGAACATCACCCCTGCCTCATCTCCAGATCACAGTTTGCAGTGTCTCCTGCGTTGCAGGCAGATTCTTTTCCATCTGAGCCAGTCATGGGGTTGTTGATTTGGTAACAATGGACACTCCTTCCCTGTCTGTCTTTCAATTTGTTAAACATTAGACTCGGAAGCCAAAATAGGCCCTGGTGCTTCTGTCTCTTACCAGCACGTCTTATTGCATCCAAGACTTGGAAGCATCAGAGGGAGTGGGGCTGCAGTGATGGAAGGGAGTAGGAGTTGCTCTCTGGTCTGTTCGTTGCTCAGTCATGTTCGACTTAAAACCCCGTGGACTATAGCCCTTCAGGCTCCTCTATCCATGGAATTCTCCAGGCAAGAATACTGGAGTGGGTAGCCATTCCCTTCTCCAGGGGGTCTTCCCAACCCAGAGAACAGGGCCTCCCACATTGCAGGCAGATTCTCTACCATCTGAGCCACCAGGGAAGTCTTCTTTGATCCTTACCCTCCTCCAAACAAAAAAGACTCCTGCTTTTGGCCACCCTGAGGCTTTCCTGTGAGCGTGTGTCACAGTGTCTGGAATTTTCTGAGAGGATGTAGGGCTGTGGGAAGCATCCCTCATCTCTTTCTCTTTCTTCTGACTCAGCTAGAACAGGTGATGCCAGGCTCTCTGAAATCCCCTAGGGAGGTCCCCAAAGAAAGGTCCCTAAGATCAGAGGTGACCCAGGCTTTAGCCATAGCCTGAGATCATATGAAAGTGATCATACAAATGTATGGAAAGAAGCTCCAGTTCGCTGGTGGTCAGGAGATGAAATTAATGCAACAAGATATTTATCACCTTATACTCACTTATACCCATGAGACTACAGAAACTTAAAACAGCAATAGCACCTATTGCTGGCAAGCCTGTGAGGCAAAGCATACCCTCACACATTGCTGCTGCAAAGGAGTGCCTTTATTCAATTTAGTAAATTATAATGAAAAAGACTTGGAGCCTTTGATATAGCTAAAAAGAAAAGTAGTAACATGTGAAGATAGATGCATACGAGTGTTTGTATCAGTGTTGTTCGTGGGGAAAAAAATATTTAAACATCCAGGAAGAGAAAAGGTGAATGCCATCAAATAGGAAACTATCTGAATAAAGAATATATAACCACAGAATGGACTGTTATACAGCTTTGTAAAAAGAATCTGTTAGAGTGCTTCTAGATGACTCAAGGATTTTCATGGAGTAGAATTAAATGAGAAGAACAAGATAAGGACAAGTATGCGTGATGCCATGCCATTTGGATAAAACCAACAATGACAAACTATTTCTATGAAGGTGTTTTCACTCCCACGCTTCTGTACAAGATCATATGAGTGTGGAGATGTGAATGGAAGGCCCAGTGGGGTATTGTGTGGGGAGCGTGACTCCAGAGACTCATATGGGGAGAGAGAGGGACTGGGTGAGCCAAGCAAAGCAAAAAAAAGAAAAGAAAAGAAAGAATACCAGAAGCATACACATACTTGTATACTTTTTTGAAAATATATGTATATGTGCTGATATTTATCAAAAACGATGTAAAAAGAAGATAAGTGAAAAGGAGGCTGAAAAGCCATCTAGCCTATGGCTCACAGTGGAGAAGGGACCCTCGGTGACCATACTCTCTCTGCACCAGGTACGACCTCAAGCTGGCTGTTCCTGAAGGCAAGCAAGTTCTACTTTACCCAGAGAAAGAAGAGCCTAAACACATCCTCAACATCAAGAGGGGCATCATCTCTGCCCTCCTGCTTCCCCCAGAAACGGAAGAGGCTAAGCAAGTGTTATTCCTGGTGAGAATTTTAAAAGCTGATAATAGCGGTCCTTTGAACTCCTCTTCACATAGTGGAGCTGGGTTCCACTTATACGTCAATTGGATCGTTGACTCAGCTGCATGGCTCAGCTGCATGGCTATTTACACAGGAGGCCCTGTATTGGTGTGAAGCACGTTGCTCAGAGCTCCCCTGACCTCTGGGCTCACTGAGGGCCCAGCCCACACAGCCTGAGCAGGTTG
The DNA here is from genome assembly GCA_006410675.1 of Oreotragus oreotragus. Lineage (NCBI taxonomy): Eukaryota > Metazoa > Chordata > Mammalia > Artiodactyla > Bovidae > Oreotragus > Oreotragus oreotragus. The sequence continues at coordinate 245,788 of SJYX01018103.1, forward strand.
GGTCTAATTTTATAGCAGTTTCTCAGGAGTCCTGACCACCCTACCCTGTTTGATTTTGTTGTTTCCACAAGGTAGAGCACAGTAAGGCCTCTCTTTGTGTGTGTGTGTGTGTGTGTGTGTGTGTGTGTGTAATTTTTGGCCACACTCTGCAACATGTGGGATCTTAGTTCCCCGACCAGGGATTGAACCTGTGCCCCTTTCATTGGAAGGCAGAGTCTTAACCAGTGGGCCACCAACGAAGTCCCCTGTATGCCTTTTAAACACAGAAAATAACTGACTATTTGCCAGCCTCTTTTAAGAATCCCAGGTTTTACTCTGAGGATGCGTTCAGTTTAGTTCAGTCCCGTGAACACTTCTGAGCCCTTACTATGTTCTGAGCTCTGTGCTGCACTCCACGGGGAGCAGACACTGCTGCATCCTGCAGGGGCCCCTGCACAGGGAGGTCTCAGGATCTGGGGGGAGAACCAAGACATATACAACACAAAACGGATTGGAGTACACGCCATAAATGAAAAGGCTCCAAGAGCACCGAATAGGCAACCAGTGTTGGCTGGGCCCTAGGAGGGCAGGGAGGTGTACCTAACAGCCAGGACCACCCTTAAGAGGATCTCCATGGGAGATCTGGGAGAAAGCTTTTGTTTTCTTACAGGCTTCTTTCCCAGCCCCACCCCGAGTACCTAAAGATGGTTCCCTGCATTGAGTACACTTGTGTCTCCTGCTGCCCTAGGATACCGTGTATGGAAACTGCTCCACAGACTTTACTGTTAAAACAAAGAAGGGAAACGTGGCAACAGAAATATCTATTGAAAGAAACCTGGAGAAGTGTGATCACTTCCAGCCCGTTAGCACTTGATGGTTCCCTGCATTGAGTACACTTGTGTCTCCTGCTGCCCTAGGATACCGTGTATGGAAACTGCTCCACAGACTTTACTGTTAAAACGAAGAAGGGAAACGTGGCAACAGAAATATCTATTGAAAGAAACCTGGAGAAGTGTGATCACTTCCAGCCCATTAGCACGGGAGTTAGCCCACTCGCTTTGATTAGAGGCATGGTAAGTTTCACATCAGCATTGCTATGCACACTGGCAACAGTCTCTTCATTATTAACATTATAGAATGTTAGACCTAGAAGGGATCCCAGAGAAAAATTTCTAGGCAGAGAAAACATAAGGAACAGTGGGAACAGGTGTGAAGTGTTTATGTGTGGTAGGACAGGGAGTCGTGTTAGATGCGTGCATGCATGCTAAGTCACTTCAGTCGTGTCCAACTTTTTGCAGCCCCGTGGACTGTAGCCTGCCAGGCTCCTCTGTCCATGGGATTCTCCAGGCAAGAATACTGGAGCAGGTTGCCATGCCCTTCTCCAGGGGATCTTCCCAACCCAGGAAACACTCAGATGCATGTTTCACTGTGTTTCCTTCGTTGCCAAGCAGGTTCTTTAATACCAGTGCCACCTAGGAAGCCCCATGTGCTGGATTCCAGGTTATAAATACTTTATACAGATCAGAAGTCTCCTGGAGTGAAATAAGAAAAATCTATAGCTGGACTCAGCTTTGGGGTTTTCATCCCCTTGACTAAAAGTCAAGTATGAAGCTCTCTTCTCTCGCTGAGTTTACCTAGTGGTACAGAACCCCTGTTCCCCCACTTTCTTCCCTGAAGGGAAATACATATGGGAGAAGACTCAGGTTCAAGCCCCAAGCCCTGAGGAAAATGGTTTTCCCCTGATCCTATTCACAGACCCGCCCCTTGTCAACACTGATTGGCAGCAGCCAGTCCTGCCGGTACACCCTGGACCCAAGGAGGAAGCACGTGTCAGAAGCCATCTGCAATGAGCAACACCTATTCCTGCCCTTCTCCTACAAGTAGGTCCCTGGCTGTAACCCCGATTCCTTATTTATGGGGCCACTGGGAGCTGAATGCTTCTTGGTGCCCTGTTGCAAGCTAGGCTGTGCCTGGGAGGAGGTATGAAAAGGTACAAAGCAGAATACATTTCTGTCCTCCTGTCTCAAGCTAATAGGCTGTTTGGTAGGAAAGATTTAGGCACAAGGAACAATTCAAAACCAACAAAAGACACCTGAGATCCAGACTTTAAGGGCTCAAGATCAGGAAAAATGAACCATTACTAGCTGCTCGGGTTAGAAAGGCTTTACAGAAGATTTTGGAATTGGCCTAGAGACTTACATATCCATTTTGAAAACTGGTCAGTCAACTAGTGTTGACTGAGTAACCGCTATCTATATTCTTGGCACTGAACTATGGGAGATGACAAAAGGATTTTGGAGCTTAGTGTTAGTTCATTCCCTCTGGGCACTCTGGAATGGTGGAGAGTGTAAGGTACACGGGTCCTTCTGATGGAAGGACAGCCAGCATGACCAGAAGGAGCTGTTGCTGTTCACAGGCGGTCAAGGACAGCTGGATATAAATAAGTATGGTTTGAAAGGGGAGCAGGATTTGAGGAGGAGCAGAGATAGGGGAGACATTCAACATGAAGAGCAGAGAATGCTGTGGGGAGCCTGGCCATCCGTGACATGCTATCATTCCTGTGTTGCCAGGAACAAATATGGGATGATGGCACAGGTCACACAGACTTTGAAACTTGAAGACACACCTAAGATCAACAGCCGCTTCTTTGAGGAAGGTAAGGTGTGATGTACACATGGTTGCCAGGGTTGGGAAACCTGCCCACGAGGTACCAACCATGGCTTAGCTCCTTGCTGGGCCCTGTGAGAGTCCTGGGCTCTGGGCTTCTGGCCAAGGGCTGTTCTACTGAGAAAGCCTGTTCGTTTCAGAATGTCAGGTGGCAATGGGATAAAGGAAAGGGGAGAGTTCTCCCAGCGCTCCCTGGGTTTTGGGAGTAGGAACCTGGCCTCCCAAGTCCACCTTTGGTAAATTGGACAGCCGGGCCTGAGTGAGGTAGGGCAAATGGAAAAGGTCAGGAATCAGTCTTTAGAGCTGAAGGGAACTAGAGAAACCTCTAGTCCAACCTCAGCCCTGCACCTATCTTTATGTCAATGAGTCGAGTGCCTTACCTCGTTCTCAGCCACCTGTGGTGTCAGGTGGTAGCAGCATGTGCTTTTACTCCCATTCTATGGAAGGAAAAGGGACACACAGAGAGGCTTGGTGATGTATTCAAAGTCACCGACTGTTAGAGGCGGTACAGAATGGGCCTCCAGGTCTAATCTAAGTCAGGACTCCTTCCTCCGCACCACTGATTCACCCACTTCCTGGGCAAAGGTGAGGGCAGGGTGATGGAGGGAACACCAAACATCCCTCCCCCCCCCCACACACACACACACAAACTGCCATTAAACCCAGTGGGAAGACAGGACAGGTGAGGACCAGTGAGTCAGCAGCACCTCCTCACCAGCTCTTATAGGCAAAAAGGTCATTCAATCCAGTCCAAGTCTAACAAGCCTGGATTCAATCCCAGCTCTGCCTCTTACACCCAGAAAGGTCTTGGGCATGTCACACACACACACAAACTGCCATTAAACCCAGTGGGAAGACAGGACAGGTGAGGACCAGTGAGTCAGCAGCACCTCCTCACCAGCTCTTATAGGCAAAAAGGTCATTCAATCCAGTCCAAGTCTAACAAGCCTGGATTCAATCCCAGCTCTGCCTCTTACACCCAGAAAGGTCTTGGGCATGGTAAGTGGCTCACCTCTGGGTCTTAGTTTCCTTATCTTTAAGTTGAGGAATAATATTAATGCTGGACTTCACAAGTGGTGCTCGTGGTAAAGAATCTGGCTGCCAATGCAGGAGATTTAAGAGACTCAGGTTCAATCCCTGGGTTGGGAAGATCCCCTTGAGAAGGACATGGCACTCACTCCAGTATTCTTGCCTGGAGAATCCCATGGATAAGGGAGCCTGGCAGGCTACGGTCTACAGGGTTGCGAAGAGTCAGACACGACTGAAGCGACAGCAGATATGCACAATGTTCATGCTAATCACAAGGAGAGGGTGGCGAGTTAGGAAAACACTGAAGTCAGACAGACCCCTAGCCTAGAGCCAGACACAAAACAGGCACTAAGAACAGAACAAGAGAGGCTTCTTTTCTCCGCTGCTCCCCCCACCCCGCCTTGCTGACCCCTCCTGGATCTCTAGCTTCTAGAAGAAAGATGAGGCTGAGATGCAGGGGTAAGCTGGAATCCCTCTGACACGCTCCTCCTTCCAGGCACTGAGGCGGTGGGTCTTGCCTTTGAGAGTACCAGGTCCACGTCACCTCCAAAGCACACTGAGGCCATTGTGAAGACGCTCCAGGAGCTGCAGAAACTGCACGTCTCTGAGCAGAATGCCCAGAGAGCCAACCTCTTCCATAAACTAGTGACCGAGCTACGAGGCCTCAGCAGTGAGGCGGTCACCTCCCTCTTGCCGAAGCTGATCGAGGTGTCCAGGTATTTCTCAAGCAGTCGCAGCTCAAACCTTCATAGATTATGAGCCCATGGGAGCTGGCTGAGACCTCAGCCAGAGAATCTCAGGAGCCATTGAAATTTCAACCCATTTAGTCAATTGAGTCAGTCAGTAAATGTTTGCTCGGTAGAGAAATGTCAGCTAAGGTGTCCAGAGTTCCAGCTAAGGTGTCTAGAGTTCCATGGGTAACACACACATGTACATTGCATCCAAGGTAGATAAATATTTACATGTTGAGGTAGGAGGGAAATCTTTCCCACATTTTGATGGGTATCTTTAATCCCTCGTTCTATAAGGAGTACCCTAGGAAGTGTGAGAGGAAAAGAAGTCTGTTTTCTGGAAGCCTGTAGGCTAGAGGAGAGAGAACTCAAGCAAACAAAATAATACCGTGACTTCTCTTTACTTCAGTGCAGTCTTAGTGCTGTGAAGGTCAGAGAAGGGACTGGGGACTGGGCGAGTGTTTATGTGGCATGTTCAATCTTCTGACCAAAGGGTAACAGTCCTCTCTGGGTGTTGAGTCCAGGGGGTCCTTCTTCGGACTTTGCTCCATGGTGCTTCTCCACTGGATGCTACTTATGGGGAAGGCTTCTCTGTTCTCTAGGGATCTGAGTTAGATTTTGGAAGATGGTTGGATCTGGATCTTGAATAAGGGAATTCCTGACAGAGGGAACACTGTGGGCCAAGGAAGTTTTAGCTGCCTAGAAGGTGATCTTTCTTTCTCTGTCCTTTTCTTCTCAGCCCCATCACTTTACAAGCCTTGATTCAGTGTGGACAGCCTCAGTGCTACACTCACATCCTCCAGTGGCTGAAAAATGAGAGAGCCAACCCCCTTCTGATAGATGCTGTGACCTACCTGGTGGCCCTGATCCCAGAGCCCTCAGCCGAGAGGCTGAGGGAGGTCTTTAACACCGCAAGAGTGCAGCAGAGCCGCCTCACGTTTTATGCTCTGAGTCACATGATCAACAAGTGAGTTTTCCACTGGTTCTCCTCGTAGGAGCGAAGGATGACCCCCCCATGTCAGTGTTCTGTTTGTACCCTCCCTCCACTTGCAAATTCTGATGCTTACCCTTTCATTTGTCTACTGGTCAATTTTGAGAGTAATGACTTGAAATAAGAGATCAGCGAATATCAGTGTATATTTTAAGATAAACCTGGCTATGCTTGCTGAATCCTAACTCTTCTTCTGTAGCTATCACAAGACAAACCCTACATGGACACAGGACCTGCTGGAAATTGCTGATTACCTGTCAGAACAGATTGGCAATGACTGCACTGGGAATGAAGATCTCACCTACCTGATTCTGAGGGTATTTTCAGTTTTTTGTTTGTTGGTTTTGTATAATAGGCATCATTTCAGACACACTTTTTCTGTCTGCCCCTCACTGCACCTTCTGTGCCCTGATTCTCTCTTGTTTATTTTCAATGCAGGTCATAGGAAATATTGGTAAAACCATGGAACAACTAACCCCAAAACTCACATCTTCAGTCCTGAAATGTATCAGAAGTGAACAGCCATCCCTGGTGATTCAGAAGGCTGCCATCCAGGCCCTGCGGAAAATGGAGCTTAGTGATGAGGTAAGGGCCACAGAAGAGGGCCGAAAATGACGAGTTGATTCAGATTGACAAAGATTTGGAATGAGATTCTAAATCTCACCATTCTGCTGACTTTATTCTACTGCTTTTTAATTGCAAATTTCAATACACCTATTGACTGCCTGGGGCTTCCAGATGGCTCAGTGCTAAAGAATATTCCTGCCAATGTAGGAGACACAGGTTTGATCCCTGGGTGGGAAAGGTCCCCTGGAAAAGGAAATGGCAACCCACTGCACTATTCTTCTCTGGAAAATCCCATGGACAGAGAAGCCTAGCAAGGTACAGTCAACAGGGTTACAAGAGAGTCAGACATGACTTACCGACTAAACAACTGACTGCCTAGCCATATGCAGACATGAGAAAAATAGTTGACCTTCCTGCTACTTCAGCAGGTGAAGTGTGATTTTTTTCACCATCTGCTGTCTTCTCACCAGATTGACCATCACTCCCATCTTGGGAAAACATGTCTGATTTTTTTCCCCCAATTTCCCTAAACTAAGAGAGTCAAACTGGCCCCCAAAGGTGGTGAAAGGTGGTGATTCCACAGCTTTGCACACAACCTGACTTACTTATTATCATCAAAATTTCCTGATTCCTTCTCACCTTTACCCTCATATTGAAATAATTTATGTTAAAACATCTTTATCTTCAGTTAGTGGCAGATCTCCAACAAGTCATAACTTGGCCATAACTTGTGTATTTTAATGCAACTGAATTCAGCATGCATATTTTTTAAGATTCTTTTTGATGTGGACTATTTTTAAAGTCTTTATTGAATGTTACAATATTGCTTCTGTTTTATGTTTTGGTTTTTTGGCCACAAAGCATTTGGGAACCTCAGCTGCCCAACCAGGGATCGAACCCACACCCCCTGCATTGGAAGATAAAATCTTAACCACTGACCACCAGGGAAGCCCCTCAACATGCATTTGATAGGTATCTTCTGAGAACCCTTCCTTGAGCTGTTTGCTCTGGGTGAAGAAGGTTCAGTAACAGCATTTGAAGAATTCATAGAGAGAAATTCCACTTGCAAAATAAGATCAGGCATGTTTGCCAGACATGTTCCATGTTCTGACAGTGATGACAGTCTCATCTTTGGGCTACAGGTCCGGGAAGTCCTTCTTCAGACTTTCCTCGATGACACCTCTCCAGGGGATAAGCGGCTAGCTGCCTATCTCATGCTGATGGGGAGTCCTTCCCAGTCGGATATTAACAAAATCACCCAACTTCTCCCTCGGGAACAGAATGAGCAAGTGAAGAACTTTGTGGCTTCCCACATCGCCAACATCTTAAACTCAGAAGATTTGTATGTCCAGGAGTAAGTAAAGTAATTTTCCTCCATCTGCCGCACGGGGCTGAAATTCCAAACCTCAGTTCTGATTTAGCCACTGCCTGCCCTTTACAGGCTGTTCTTTCTTCTGGAACCAATATCTGTGTAAAAGTGCAGCAGATCTGAGCCAAGCTTTTGGGGCAAATAAAACCCAAAGAGTTTGGTAGCGATTGGAAATCCACGTTGACTTGGGAGTGAGAGAGTAATATGATGTGTGTCAGCTCAAAATACTCTCCTTCTTTTTGTCTAGCTTGAAAAGCTTAGTGGAAGAAGCTCTGAAAAAATCTCAGCTTCCAACTATCATGGATTTCAAGAAATTTTCCCAGAGCTATCAGTTTTCCAAATCGATTTCTCTTCCATCCCTTGACCTGGTCTCAGCCAAAATCGAAGGAAATCTTATATTTGATCCAAACAACTACCTTCCTAAAGAAAGCATGCTGAAAACGACCCTCAAAGTCTTTGGATTTGCTTCAGCTGACCTCTTTGAGGTATGTGTGGTCCTGAAGCAGAGTCTTATGTTTTCTAAACCATTCTGGCCTACAACATAGTCACATCAAGGGAGCCGTGAGCCAGCTACAGGAGGAACAAGAATCATCAGGCAGGGATACCATCACTTCTTCCCTCCCACCTCCCCACTGGGAGCCATGTGAAGCACGACTCTATATGAATGGAAGTGTGATGTCTCAGAGAAGCCCTTACACCCTAAATCCAAGGGTTCAAACCCCAAATTCACCCCCAAACCAGAATCTTCAGTTTAACTATGTATCCCCTCTGAACCTTAGCTGCCTCTTCCAGAAAACAAGCACATAATAGGTTTTGCCTTGCAAGATTCTGGTGAGATTTAAATAAGACAACTCCTAGGGAGCGCTCAGGTCAACTCCTGCCCAGTAGCATTCACCAAGTACTTGTTTAATAAATTGAGCATAAATAGGGGAATGGGAGATGGACAGACAACAGAGAAACCCGATGGTGTTTCTTGCCTGATTTTCTCTCTCAGATTGGTTTGGAAGGAAAAGGTTTTGAACCAACACTTGAAGCTCTTTTTGGGAAGGAAGGATTTTTCCCAGACAGTGTCAACAAGGCTTTGTACTGGGCTAACGGTAGAGTTCCTGATCGAGTCTCCAAGGTCTTGATGGACCACTTTGGCTACACCAAAGATGATAAACATGAGCAGGTATGTTTTACATATCCTCTCAAGGAAAGCTTTGGGTCTCAATGAGAAAATGTCCTTATCTAAGCCTGGAAATCGTCAAAGCACTATCTAACCAAAACGACAACTATGGCTATTACTAACCAGTCCAGTGGGAATAAGAGACAGTATCCTCTGCAGATGGGCCTTCGGGAGATTCAGTCTGCCCAGAGTCCAGGCTCATTAGAGGCTCTCTAGCATAATGATTAAAAGTGTGAACTCTGGGGCATGGGTTTGAAATCTAACCTCACTCTCTTCAAGCTCTGCATACCTGGGCAAGTTGCTTGATGTTATTATATCTGTTTCCACATCCCCAGAATGCTAATAATAACTTATATCCTTCACAAGGATATTTAAAGACTAAATGAACGAAAGTATGTAAAAAGGTAAACAAAGCCCCTGAATCGTGTGTTGATTATTCAAGAAGCAGATACTATTATAATTTTGAAATTCATATTTTCACTATTATTAACTACTTTCTTTGGCTCTCACCCACATCCGTGCACTAGCTAATGGAGGCAGAATCCTCTTTGAAGTTGGCATAAGCCTCCACTTAAGGAGCAGAAAATAGACTGTGTGATCTGGACCTTCTTATTCTTTAACTCTTTGCTGTCCAAAGCATGGGCCAGTCATTGACATCACAGCAACGCTTGTTAGAAATGCAGGTTCTCAGGCCCTACTGGGCTCTATGGAATCAGAACTTGCATTCGAATGAGAACCCCCAAGTGACCAGGGTACACATTTCAATTTGAGAAGCAGGGTGGTAATTTACTCCCTGATGCTCACCTCCATCTCCTAATTTACTCACCTCCACTTGAGGCTGAGGGTCTTTGATCTGTTTTGGGTCTCTCAATCACTCTTTCAGCATCAGTCTATGGAATTCTTATCTCTAAGAACTTACCTAGATCAGAGCTTCCCTAGATGAGATGCGTTTCAAGCTTTTGGCCAAAGTATACAGCAGCTGTACTTTCCCAGGAAAGCCCTAGTGTTTTCCCTTTGTCGGGGGAGAGAAGGAGTAAGCAGGGGAGGGGATGGGGGACAGAGGATCTTCTAATCTTGGGGAGCCATAGGGATCCTGGCTTGCTGAAGAACAGAGATCACCTATGCCTACATCATAGATCACTTGAATGCCTACATCATTCAAGTTAAGCAGTGTGGAAGCACCACTGTCCCTGACGAGACCTTAGTTTTTTGTTTTTTGTTTTGTTTTTAATGTCAGTTTGGAGGAGCTGTCTATCTTTTGATAAAAGGTGGGGGCCTGGTTTCAGTGTCTGCCCCATGTCCCCACCATGAGGGTTTATGTTTAGGCTCGTCACAGCTGCAACAGGGAGGTCCCACACCTTAACCTAAGGGTGTTTGACAGCACTCACACCTCACTAGACATGTTGTTGTTAAAATCCCAGGACATGGTCAATGGAATCATGTTCAACGTTGAGAAGCTGGTCAAAGATCTGAAATCCAGAGACTTCCCAGAAGCCAGAGCCTACCTCCGCATCTTGGGAGAAGAGCTTGGCTTTGTCAGACTCCACGACCTCCAACTCCTGGGGAAGTTGCTGCTGAAAGGTGTTCATACCCTGCAGGGGATCCCCCAGATGGTAAGTGGACTGTCATAGGATGATGGGTTAGCCTGGGCTCTGTTGAGATCTCCCAGACTCCCTTAAGATCCCAGTCATGCAGACCAGAGAAAGTGCTTGTGCTTCCTTCAGAGAGGCAAGTTTGTCTTAAATGTCAGTGAAGAAGATTCCTGGATTCCTAAGGAATTGATAGCATTTAGAAATTAAGCTATTCATCATGTATCTATTAACAGCATTCATTTGTTCATGTGGAAAACAGTGTATCTCTCTACCTAGAGAGATACACTTTAATATTTAATACTAAATATTCCACTTAATATTTAAATGATGAAGTGATTGCAAAACAAAGTATGTAGAAAACTGCAGTCCATTGTCTAAATATTCATAATTATTAGTTTATTTAAAAGGGAGAAAATATTCAAATATACTCCCTAGGATATAATGAATAATATAATGTGGCTTTCATAAGAGAGACCTCAAGTTATTTTCCAGAGGTGTTATAAAGAATATGTACATCATCTAAATAGCTCGTCAGTTTTAGAAAACTGGTTTGACCATAATAAATTGTGCTGCAAGTATTCCAACACCAAATAATCAGAATTAAGTCATGCCATGCAATGATACTTAAAGTTCACAAATCTCAGAGGCCCAGAAATAGTCTGAAATGCCTTCTGAATCCCCAGTTGAAAATGACATGATATCTACCCAGGGAAAATTTTTGTATTCCAATTTGTTGAAATCAATAATCATTCATCTTTGTTTATTAAGCTATTCAGCTAATTAAAATATGTCGGTCCCTTTCATCCTGGATAAAGAAGAATAACTATTGTCTGACATGGGGGTGGCTGCATTTCGGAAAGCCTGCTTCAATGAGGCTTACTTTTACTCTCTCCTATATGATATATAGATTAAAGAGCTCGTAAGGAAAGGGTCAACAAGTGACTTGTTCCTTCACTACATCTTCATGGACAATGCCTTTGAACTCCCCACTGGACTTGGATTACAACTGCAAGTGTCCTCCTCCGGCATCATCACTCCTGGAATCAAAGCTGGAGTAAAACTAGAAGTAGCCAACGTAAGAATCTGTTCGCTTTCCTCCAGGGCAGATGTCTTGTGCAGTTTAAAAAGGTGTTTGCAGTTCAAGGTGAAGTGCGTCATCACTGGAATCGCCTCATTAACTTTTCTTTTATTTTTTAATTTAATTGGAGGAAAATTGCTTTACAGTGTTGTGTTGGTTTCTGCCATACAACTTCATGAATCAGCCTTAATTATACATATATCACCTCCCTTTTGAGCCCCTCTCCTCTCCCCCGACTCCACCCCTCTAGGTCATCATAGAGCACCAGGCTGGGCTCCCTGTGTTATACAGCAACTTCTCACCAGCTATCTATTTTACACATGGTAGTGTGTATGTATTGATGAACACTGGGCTTCCACCAGGTTGCACCTAGCAACTTCCGCTCAGGCATGGCCATAACATGAGAACTAAGTGCTTCAGTCATCTTTGTATCCTGTTATGCTTAAGCTTAACTTGGGCACTTCCTGGTCCTGGGTATCAGTCTGGCCCTGAAGGACTGAGAACATGACTTTTCCTCCCACAAACACATCTCAGTAACGCTTCCTCTGGTGTGAGCCATCCAGAGATACTTCCCAGAAGTGGGAAGCTGGTGGGGGAGTGGTGATCTGACTGCAGGGGACTGAGGTTATTGAACCAAGCTGATTAGGTCATTGTCTGACTAACAGATGCAGGCAGAACTGGTGACAAAGCCGTCTGTGTCTGTGGAGTTTGTGACAAACATGGGCATCGTCATCCCAGACTTTGCCAGGAGCGGGGTGCAGATGAACACCAACTTCTTCCATGAAACAGGCCTGGAGGCGCGAGTAGTCCTAAAAGCCGGGCAGCTGAAGTTCATCATTCCTTCTCCCAAGAGGCCAGTCAAGCTGTTCAGTGGCAGGTAATTCTTTCATTTAGATCTGACCAGCCAGCTTGATAGAAAAAATTATGACTGCAGGGTTTGGCCAAGCTACACAGTTGATGAGAAAATTCAGGCCCCAGTGGATCTTGATGGGAGGTGGGGGGAATGGAGTGAGAGAAGGTACTAGATTACCTGTCCTAGACTCACTGCATAATTACAGTTTCCTAGACTTTTCATATTTCACTAAGCTGAGACTTCAGACCTACTGATTAATTAGTTGCTGTTAGGTTGTATTTTCTTATGTGATTTCTTTTGAGAATGAAAAAAAAAAAAAGCTAGCTATAGAGAAAACATCCTTGGGAAATGAACATTTTTCCCAAGAAAAATACCAAAGGACATACTGATCTACAATGGCAAAAGTGGACATCTACAGTGGATAAAGCATAAAAGTCCTAATCTACTGACTATGGCGGTAACCTCCTATTAGAGCTCCATGGTCAATAAAATCCTCAAACATGGATTTACCTTACTGTTTCCATATTTTTGACACTTTTTCATTAATAATTATTATGTTCACTGAACTCTAACCCTAAGTGTTATCAAATATAAGACAAATGGAAACCATTTTACTCTCATTCTCTTTCTGCCTACACAGTAAAACTGTTATATAAGGACACATTGATTTATCAATTCAAACATAGTGAGATAAGCAGGGACTGTCAAGTGAAGGCTGAGTTAGAGGAAGCAGGAGAGGACCATGACGTTGTGTATTGTGGAGCCTGTGGCAGTTAGAGAAAGCATTCTGGAGAAAGCTACACTTCAGCTGATCCCTGGAAGCCGTGTGGGAGTTACCGAGACAAAAGAGAAAAGAATGAATGTTCCCAGGCAAAGAGAAAAGCACGTGTAGGGACCTGAAGGAAAAATGTGGTTCCAGGAACTACAAGAAAAGTTCCATGCAGTCAAGTGCGTGGGAAATACAGTGAAAGAGGACGGGAGGGGCTGGCAGGGGTCAGCCTTGTGAGCCATCTTCAGGAGTGTGGGCTCCTCTGCAGGCAAAAGGGTTGAAAGTGGGCATGTAAATGAGTAAGGTTGGTGTTTTAGAAAACTCTGACTCCAGAGTAGAGATGGGTCGAGAGGAGGCATGGCCAGAGCAGGAAGATGAGTCAGGAGCCTGGTTACAGCCGCACGCTGGGGGAGATGGTAGTGCCGCACCTGAGGAGGGCAGGCAGACAGAGCAGTGAGCTGACCCCAGGAATCCTTAGGAGGTGGGAACTTGCTGATTGGCTGGATGCAGGGAGTGGGCGGGGGGCGGGGGCAGGGTGAGGAAAAAGGAGGAGGCAGGGGTCCTTGTCATTGAAATAGAGAATAAAGAAGCAAAGCAGTTGGTGAGGGGGATAAGGACAAATGCCATTTTCAACACACTGGCTTGGAAGTCCCGGGAGACTGAGAGTACCCAGCTGTCGTCAGATCCATGGGTCTGAGCTCAGTGCGAAGGTCTGAACTATAAATACATATCTGGGCATCACTGGCACATAGAGGCTGTGGAAATCAAACAGTGATCCATGCAGAGTAAGGCATGAGGGACTAGGACAAGAACAGATAGAATATACACATGTGAAAGGAAGAGGCATGCACAGCAAAGAGTGGTAAGGGGTGACCGAAGCCATGAACGGCCACAGAAGCCCGGAAGCAGCCACGGGGTGGATCTCCCCACGGACAGGGCATCACTGGCACTTAAGGTTCCAGCCCACCAGCAAAGGCTGGTCTCAGCGCACCCCTAAAATGAGAAAAGAAAGTGATATATCAACAAGACCATCCTTAGGTGGAATCAGGACATTATGAAGTATTCTTGCACTTCCTAATTTTTTAAGAGCATACTGGGGAGGAGGATACTAGATATTTTCAGATCTAGTTCAGACTCTAAAGTCTTAATCTGGCCATTAGTGAGCAACTCTACTGAATGTTTCCAAGAAATCAAAGAAGACAAAGCTGAAAACTGTCCATTGGAGGTAACTGGAGATGCTGGTGAAGGCAGTTGCAGAAGCACCAGGAGGGTGGGCGTCAGACCCCTGTTCAGGAGGAGGGTGTTGAGTGAAAGTGGTGACTACAGAGGCAGACAGATTTCTTGATTGCGAGGGAGACAAGAGGGGGCTAGAAGGGCAGGAAAGGGGTGTGGAGTGTGTGTACACAGTGGAAAAAGAGACTTGAGTATGTTTAATGCTGGTGGAGAAAAGCTAGTGGAGAGGGATTTCAGGTGAAAAACAAGTTGGACACCTTTAATCTGCACTTTAGGAAGGAAGGGGCAGCCATGAAGTCGGATCCCAGTGACCGTTACTGACCTCTGTGAGTCTCTTTCATCTGTAAAAGGAGACTCTTAATTCCTACTGTCATGGAAACTACAGATAGGAAATGTGACCAACTTAGTGTAATGTCTTAGTGCATTGTTTTGGGAAATGTTAAGAGTCACAGGGTTGTTCACCTTATTGATGTTCTTACAGTTCTGGGTTTCTGAGTAAATCAAAGAATTTGAGGTGGATATGAACAGAGGGAAGATAGGGAGCAGGGTAAGGGGGCATTTGCATTGGGAAAATCAGTGATGTTCATTTCAATGGCTTGAAAATAACTAGTTTTTTTTCCCCCTTCTTTGACTAGTAACACATTGCATTTGGTCTCTACCACCAAAACGGAAGCGATCCCACCTCTCCTTGAGAACAGGCAGTCCTGGTCAACTTGCAAGCCTTTCTTCATTGGCCTGAACTATTGCATCACGGGTGCTTACTCCAATGCTGGCTCCACAGACTCTTCCTCCTACTACCCGCTGACTGGGGACACCAGGTCAGAAATGCTCAGTGTCTCCGCCCAGCATCTGCTCACCTCCTAGATTATGACCCCCTAGCAGGGCTTCCCATGTGGTGCTAATGATAAAGAATCTGCCTGCCAGTGCGGGAGACACGCAGGCACGGGTTCCATCCCTGGGTGGGGCAGATCCGCTGGAGAAGAAAATGACAACCCACTCCAGTATTCTTGTCTGGGAAATCCCGTGGACCGAGGAGCCTGCAGGGCTACAGTCCATGGGGTCACCCAGAGTTGGACATGACTGAGCGTTCATGTGCAAGCAGGGCCAAGGAAGAGCACTGTGTGTTCTATTGCCAAGTGACCAGCCTCAGGAACTTGTTCTATGTCTTGGTTATTTAGAACTGTGGTCCTCTGCCCTACACACCAGAAGGGTACCTACCTAACCTTTGTGGCTAGGCTTTGGCATCTCCATAGGTGGAGAGGAGAGGGCAGTGTTGGAAGGTGAGGTGTCATAACCCCTAGGGAGATCTTAGCTCCAAAAATAAACAAAGGAAATTTTATCAAACTCCCTCAAGGAAACTGTACCCACTGCCACTGAGAATCACTCCTTTAAAAGCATCTCTTTGTAGATGGTGCCCCTTTTTTCTCCATCACGCATTAGAGGAGGAGATCATAGACATATGCTGATTTGCTCCCAATTCAGTATCCATGTTTCCATTACCTCCAGACACACAGGCAAGATCTTTCTTGAAGCCATTCCCACTTCGTGGCTTCCCTTGTGGCTCAGCTGGTAAAGAATCCGCCTGCAATGCGGGAGACCTGGTTTCAATCCCTGGGTTGGGAAGATACCCTGGAGAAGGCAAAGGCTACCCACTCCAGTATTCTGGCCTGGAGAATTCCATGGACCTTATAGTCCATGGAGTCGCAGAGTCGGACACAACTGAGCGACTTTCACTTCACTTCCCACTCCTTATTCTCAGCTTTGCTGACTTAACCAGCCAACCCCTGCTGGTCCAAAAGCCCCAGGCATTCTGGGATTTGCCCTTGCCTTGGGCTTTTGGAGGAAATGAAGGGACCTTAAAGATCATCATTACTTAAGGACAAGAGAGACAGAGTTAAATACGGACCAGATTTTTGTTGCAATTGAGGCCGAGTTGTTTTGGCAATGATGTTATCATCACAAAGGCTCTAACATTATGCATCACATGTATTGTAACATCTTTAGATTTGAACTGGAACTGAAGCCCACAGGAGAAGTGGAACAGTATTCTGCCAAGACATTTTATGAACTCCGGAGAGATGGTGAAGCCTTGGTGGACATGCTGAAGCTTGTAACTCAGACTGAAGGCAAGTATGCAGAAAAGGGCCCTTCCATCTCCGCCCTCAGTCTCAAGTCCAGGACTCACAAGGAGAATGCATTTCATTTAATGTATGTAACAAATAGTTACTGAGTGCTGGTTAAGTGTCAGGCCTGATCTAAGAGCTGAAGATAGAACAGTAAACAGAGATAAAGTCACTGTCTTTTGTGGAGTTTATAGTAAACAACAAAATAAGTAAATATTCAGAAGGTCAGATTAGTGCTGGGGAGAATAGAGCACAGAGGGGCTTAGGGGATGTCAGGAGTGGCAGCCAGGAGAAAAGATGGGGGAAGCCAGTACCATTTGGAATGAAAAGGGAAGCTCTCACTGGTAAAGGGAGCATAAACAAGAGGCCTGAAAGAGGTAAGGGGATAATACACATGTAAAGACTGAGGGGCCAGCTGGCGCAAAGGTCCTGGGGCAAGTGCATGGCCTCTGCTTGAGGAAAAGGAAGGAAGTCTGTACGGTTGAAGCAGAGATCAGGGAGGAAAACTATAGAAGATGAAGTCAGATAAATAGGGGCAGGACAAAGGATAGTCGTGTGGGCTGTGTAAGGATGTTGGTTTTTACAATGAGTGAAGTAAGCTACTATTTTTTAAAACTGAAGTATACTTGATTTAAAATATGTTACTTTCAGGTGTCTAGCAAAGTGATTCAGTTATATATATATATACTTTTTCAGATTTTTTCCATTATAAATTATTACAAGATATTGACTTGTACTATGTACAAGTACTATGTACTCCCCATAGGATACATAGTTCCCTGTGTTGTACAGTAGATCTGTTTTTAATCTCTTTTATATATAAGTGTGTGTATCAGTTGATCTCAAACTCTTAATTTACCCATCCACCCTCTTTGTCCTTTGGTAGCCATAAGTTTTCTGTGAGTCTGTTTTATCAGTAAATTCATTTGTATCATTTTTTTAGATCCCACGTTAGTGATATCATATGATATTTGTCTTGCTTTGTCTGACTTATTTCAGTTAGAACAATCATCTCTAGGTCCATCCATGTTTCTTCATATAGCAATGTTTTATTCCTTTTTATGGCTGGGTAGTATCCCACTGTATGTGTATACCAGATCTTCTTTATCCATTCATCTGTTTGTGGATATTTAGGTTTCTTTTATGTCTTCACTATTGTAATTAGTGCTGCTATGAACATTGGGGTTCATGTATCTTTTCAAATTAGGTTTTTTGTCTAATTTGGGTATATGCCCAGGAGTGGGATTGCTACATCATGTGTTTATAGTTTTTAGCTTTTTAGGGAACCTCCATACTGTTCTCCATAGTGGCTCCACCAACTTGTAGCCCCATCAACACAGTAGAAGGGTTCTCTTTTCTCCATATCCTATCCAGTGTTTATTATTTTTAGACTTCTTAATAATGGCCATTCTGACCACTTGTAGGTTTGTGTTTCTCTAATAATTAGTGATATTAAAAAGCAGAGACATTACTTTGCCAACAAAGGTCTGTCTAGTCAAGGCTATGGTTTTTCCAGTGGTCATGTATAGATGTGAGAGTTGTACTGTGAAGAAAGCTGAGCCCCAAAGAATTGATGCTTTTGAACTGTGGTGTTGGAGAAGACTCCTCACAGTCCCTTGGACTGCAAGGAGATCCAACCAGTCCATTCTAAAGGAGATCAGTCCTGGGTGTTCATTGGAAGGACTGATGTTGAAGCTGAAACTCCAATACTTTGGCCACCT
>SJYX01018104.1:0-12712 GCA_006410675.1 Oreotragus oreotragus
TGGTGGGCTGCCATCTATGGGGTCACACAGAGTCGGACACGACTGAAGCGACTTAGTAGCAGCAGCAGCCTTTATGTATATTTCTCACACATTTATGTGCCTGTAGGTAGGACTGTGGTTCATATTTGTGTCATCTGACAGTACCTAGCACACAACTGATGTTCAGCTAAGTTACCAGGTACCTCTTGTGCTTTACTATCCCTTCCCCACCCAATTTCTGTGTACATAGGTTTAGGCCTTGTTTATTTCTTCTCCTGGCTCAAGGCCTTTCTTAACTTTTCTGACTCTGAATTTGTTTCACCTTACACAAAAGAAAGATAATATCTGTTTTATAGTTTTATTACAGAGATCAAACAAATAACAGACATGAAATATTTATAACCTATAAACTACTGTGAAAATGTAAGACAGTTTTATCAGATTGGTCAAGAAATGTTGAAAGCACACAATTTTATCACATATGTGAATCATGCTTCCAACTAGATTATGTTATAGAATTCCAGGCCTCATTATATACCCACGTTTGCTTAGGTTTAGTTCAACATTAAGAAAGAAAAAAATTCAACTTTTATCTGTGTTTGATACAAAGGCCAATGGCGATTACATCATTCAAATGTAGTTAGATTTCATTTTCCTTTGGTATCTTGGTGGAATACCCTAAAGAATGCCCAGGAATAATTAAAGGAGACTGACTCTGGTGGAGGAAGTACATTAAAGGCAATTAGCAAAATGTAACAAACAGATCAAAACTGAATCTGAATCTATCTTCTCCCAGACATTTCCAAGTATAAACTATATAAATCTGTGTTCTAAATTCCCCAAAGAAAATATTTTCTTGGAATCAAGCAGCAAGGATCTAGTGATTCCTTGTTGCATACCCAGAACTGTGTATGGGTATGGTATGGCAGTAGATGTAAAATCCTGAAAACCTGCTTTCAGGAGCACAAATTCTGGTTGGGTCCACAAAACATAAGGGAAAAAAAAGGTTTTATTGTTAGTGGTCTGGGCCTTGGAAGGTGGAATTTAGAGAGACAGAAAGGAAAAATGCAAGGAAACCTTGTGTATATTGGGACAGTAAGCATGTTGAGTGCTGTGCATAGTGCTAGGTATGGCTGCTGAGGTATGGTGGAGCCAGATTATGGAAATCCTTGAAAGCCTTGTAGAGGTGACTGGATTTGATATAATTATAGGTGATGATTCATTTTGAGTAATTGAGCCAGGATATTGATGAATAGTGTGGTTGGGAACACATGCAGGGTGAATTAAAGTAGAGATAGGCACCTACTATCAAAAACCCATTTGTTAGCTCCCCTTGTAGGATGATGATGATAGACAAGAAGAATGACTATTGAAAACAATATATTGGCTAAAAAAGAAAATAACAAGAACAATGGGTCATAATAAAAGTTATGTTGTGTCTCAGTTAACAGAACTCTGACATCATAGGTGACTTTTGTGGGAAAAAAGTGTCTGTTCCTTTATAAGTTCATTTTAACAATACATGATTATCTCACCTAGTGCATTCCCAGAGTTGAATCAATGAGTGGTTTCTGCAACTGACCTGTTTCCAGCAGCAAGCATGGACAAGAATCTTTTCTAGGCTTTCTTAGAGCTGGAAGACTCAGCATTTATGTTCGTGTGCCTGGATTAAAATGAAGGACTCTTTCATCTCTGAAAAGAAATTAAGAATGTTCCAAAGACAAACTGAACACTAGCACAAAAAGACTGTAAACGGAGGGGAAATTACATGAAGATAAGAGAAAAACATTGAAGTAGCAATGTTCTTAGTTACTTAGCAAAGTATTGTTCACTTTTACACACACACACACACACACACATCTCTCCCTGCTATTAAAATTTCTGTATGTGGCCTGAACATATTGTCTTAGCACCATGGTAATAGGCTGTGTGCATTTGAGCAAATTACCTTAAACTCTCTTAGAAGCTTCAGTTTTCTAATTTATAAAATAACAATGTTAATTCCTTCTTAACTTCACAGGGCATTTATAAGGGTTAAATGCAAATAATATCAACATTCTAGTTGACAGTAAGTGATGGATAAATGTTAATACCCTTATCATTAGACATCATAAGGTGATAAGTCATCTTAGTTTTTTGGACTCACTTGCATTCATCTGAAAGCAGTCAAAGTATTCTCCAGCTTGCTCTTCAAGCAGTTGCAAATGTGTGGAATTTAACTCAGTCCTATCATTAGCTACTTAAATAGCAGCTTGGGTTTCAGTTCATATAATTTCCTGCAGTTGAGTTGGGATTGTGTTGGGGGAGTGGTCAGCAGCTAGTAAATCTGATGTATAACTTGTCCAGGGTAAATACTATATTTTTAACCTTAAAAAGTTGACTTGTTCATCATATATAAGTTAATCTTGAAGAAAAAAAGTGTTAATCGCTCAGTCGTATCTGACCCTATGTGATCCTATGAGTCTGACCTTGTGATCAGACTCCTCTGTCCATGGAATTCTCCAGGTAAGAATACTGGATCAGGTTGCCATTTCCTTCTCCAGGAGATCTTCCTGACCCAGGGATGGAACCT
Organism: Oreotragus oreotragus; assembly: GCA_006410675.1. Lineage (NCBI taxonomy): Eukaryota > Metazoa > Chordata > Mammalia > Artiodactyla > Bovidae > Oreotragus > Oreotragus oreotragus. The sequence continues at coordinate 2,552 of SJYX01018104.1, forward strand.
GGGTCTCCCGCATTGCAGGCAGACTCTTTACCATATGAGCCACCAAGGAAGCCGGGTCCACAAGGAAGAGTAGGTTAATCATACTCTATGAATAAAGTGAGACCACTCCTAAGGGTAATGTGATTCCAGTTTAACTGATTCAAAATCTACATCCTTGTATTTCCTCATGAACCTTGATTATGGTGTAGCTTCACTTGGAAGAGCTCAAGAAAAAATGAAAGCATAAGAGAGATGTTGGCAGCAAGAGCGGTTTATTGCCATTCACCTGTGAGTGCTGTCTGTACCACCCAGTCAGGCATACTAGAACAAGAACACCCTCTATTTATCTACAGTACATTATGAAATTTTTTGCATGCTCATATTTTTGGAGAAATTCCCCTTCTGCTTGAATGGGTTTCCTTCTCTATTCAATAGGGCCAGGATTTTATCTAAGATAGCACAAATGCTTCCAGGCCATTTCCAGGTAAAGTACCCTGTACATCTTGTCCCCTGGTCCTTGATCATCTTTATGGTTAAACAAATAAATAAGCCAAGTAAGTCCATGCAAGCATGCTAAGTTGCTTCAATCATGTCTGACTCTGCAGTGCTATGGACCATAGCCCATCAAGCTCCTCTGTCCATGGGATTCTCCAGGCAAGAATACTGGAGTGGGTTGCCATCCTCTCCTCCAGGGGTTCTTCCCGACCTAGGGATGGAACTCGAGTCTCTTACGTCGTCTGAATTGACAGATGCATTCTTTACCATTAGCGCCACGTGTAAGTAAATAAATATATAAAGTATGTGTTCAGTATANGCTCCTCTGTCCATGGGATTCTCCAGGCAAGAATACTGGAGTGGGTTGCCATCCTCTCCTCCAGGGGTTCTTCCCGACCTAGGGATGGAACTCGAGTCTCTTACGTCGTCTGAATTGACAGATGCATTCTTTACCATTAGCGCCACGTGTAAGTAAATAAATATATAAAGTATGTGTTCAGTATAAATCTACAGAAAAATACCAAAGAAATCACTTAGTTGTAATTAAATATTTGGAAATCATTGGCTCTAAAGTATTACATAATTCTCCATACTAATTTAGCAGACATTACAATTCTGAGGCTACTGTGGCTTCTCCATTGAAATGGAATAAAATCACAAACTGCCTTATCACGCCAAAGCTTCTTGATGACAAATGGATTACAGCAGAGTTTTAGATAGTGTCAGCAGCTAGACCTGCCACCATGAGGTTACAGGATTGAGCCCTAGTATATTTAAGCTGGGGGTAGAGGTAAGAAGTAGCAACAGACTTTGTCATGTTAACCTATTGAAAAAATTTTCAACTCTCCATACCCATTGAATGGAAAACTCCAACTCCTTGTCTCAATTCTTTAGAGTTCAAGAACCCAAGAATACCTCTCTGACAGAGCAATCTCAGTAATGAGCAAGGCATGAGCAAAATGACAGACTCTAAACTGATTCTGTGTTGTATTTGCAAACAGCAAAGTGCCTTTTATTAGGTAGTATCAGTGGGAGTTCTGAACTGTTAATAACCTGAACATATTTCAGACACTGTCTTTATAATACTGGCTTTCACCTTTTTAAGCCCCAGCATTCTGGCAGAAAAGAACCCACAAATTCAGACAAATTGTAAGGGAGGATGGCTGTGGGATTACCCTATCTGAATGCGAACAATTATTTAAGAACTATTACAAATATTTTGGAACATTTTGTGACCAGAAGAGGTGGATGATAGCACAAAACTGGTTGAAACAAGAAAATTTGGAAGATAAACCAAAAATGAAAGGGGGCCAATAAAAGGTGGAGCAAAAAGAGGGGAATAAAGAAAACATGGGTTAAGAAAACAATCTCCTTTCTCTCCCCCAAAACCTTGTCATAGATGCCAAGATGCTGCTGCTTGTCTATAGCCCACAGGCAAGCTTAATATTGGACTCGTTGGTCTAAGACTTTCTTTAGTTCCTCTTCATTTTCTGCCATTAGAATGATATCATCTGTATATCTGATGTTGATATTTCCCCTGATAATCTTGATTCCAGCTTGTGCTTCATCCAGCCCAGCATTTCACATGATATATTCTGTGTTAAATAAGTAAGGTGACAATATACAGCCTTGTTGTACTCCTTTCCCAATTTTGAACCAGTCAGTTGATCCCTGTCTGGTTCTAACTATTGCTTCCTGACCAGCATACAGGTTTCTCAGGAGACAGGTAAGGTGGTCTGATACTCCCAAGTATATCAACTATCTTTCAATTTTAAAAAGTACCTAAAGTATCCAAAAGCTTAGAGCATATTTTCCAGTCTTATTTCTTCACTAAGAATGTTTTAGATTGTCATGACTGTGTACTTAGGTACCATAAGTGACAACAGAATGAATGAGCCTCCAGAATATTTATTAAAAACTGACTAATTCCTCTAGTCACCAAGGATCTGATGACATATTCAGCATATTTATATCCGTTATTTCTCTCATTTGAGTCCCCAAGAGTCCTGTTAAAGAAAAATGGCAGGGAGATTTATCTTCCTTTGGCAGTTTCACAGGTTAATAAAGGTGATAAAACTATCACTAGAACCCAGAGCCCCTGGCTTCTAGTCCAACATTCCTCTCTGCTACAGCTCTAACTCTCATGATTCATCCTGAGTTGACTACTATTAAAATATGATTTTGATCATGTCACTCCCCTACTTAAAACTGTACTGAAGAAACAATAGCATTCATGACTTCAGGGCCCATCCTGCCCCATCTCAACAACTTTATGTTATTACTTCCCTGGTCCTTAGTTTTCTCATCTGTAAACAAAGATGATGCTTATTTTCCTGACTCACTGGGTGGTAATTTTCAGAATATTATTTTTTGTAATAATTGTACTAAACTGCCAAGTCCTCTATAGCCCCGTCATTATATTTACTTAATTCCTTCAGTTTAATTAGGACTGGTCATAGAAAAATAGTATATATTACTTTCTTAGCTGTGAAAAAGTCTGTTCTTGGATAAGACACTATTGTGTTGGGGGTCTTTTGGTAAGTTTGACCTAAAAAAAACCTTCAGATAAGTGCTGGTTCTTGATTTCAGGTATTTTTCAAATTGGGAACCTGTTGCCAGCTCTTCTCTCCTTTTCTTCTTTATTTCCTTCCAAGGAATGTTTTATATGTAGAGTTCAAGTGGATTGTTTATAGCATCATGTTACTGAATTAAAGTTGTCTTATCAGTCTCGGAGTTAGTCCACTTTTATGGTCCCACCAAAGACTGAACCCTAGCCCTCAGCCCAGGCATCTTGGAAGAAGCCTGTGATGAGTGGAAGGACTGTGAGCTTTGGAGAAACTCAGTGCTAGGTTTGAATCCTGATTCCCTTCCTGCTAGCTAGGTGGGCCTGAAAGAGTTAACTTTCTTCTGTGTCTCAGTTTTCTTATATATCAAAGAGATTATAATATATATCTCACAAGACTTTAAATTAGGATAATAAATATTTTTAAAGTACTTGGTAGAATTCCACTAAATAAATGTTAGTTTCTTTCCCTTCCTATACTGTGGATATAGAGTAACCTGGTGAGGTTGTAGATGGATCAGTGTAGAATCTCCCAGTCTTGGAGAAATTCCTTCTGAGTGCATATCTTAGAGATGGGGAGCGTTCTCAGCATCATATCTGAATACTAATAACAGCATTATTATAGATACACATGCACAACAAAGACATCATTTTTAACAGCTGTGTCTAGTTAAGTAACAGATTTAGAAAGTAAAGACTTTAATCTATGTTTTCTCCTTGGATTTGATTACCATCTGATTTGTTTTTTTCTGACTAAAAAGTGTAATTGTAACTTGACCCCTCCCATTCCCCTCCTCCAGCACACATATACCAGTCATCCTCTCAAGAACTAGCTGCTTAAAAAAAAAAAAAAAAACTCTGTGACCCTATGGACTGCAGCCCACCAAGCTCCTCTGTCTGCAGGAGTCTCCAGGCAAGAATACTGGAGTGGGTTGCCATGTCTTCCTCTGGGGGATCTTCCCAACCCAGGGATCGAACCCATGGCTCCTGCATTGCAGGCAGATTCTTTACTGCTGAGCCATCAGGGAAGCTCTCAAGTTCCACATTAAGGCCTTTAACGCCATTATGATTACGGCCGTTCTCGACATCTTCATCTCGTACCATCTGACTCATTTCCAGCATAAACACCTGGACCTCCTTTTCTTTTCTGAGACATGCTTCCCTGTATCAGAACCTTAGCACAAGCCATATCCTCTGCCTGGAATATGACTGTCCTGATTTTTGATGTGCCTGCCATTCTTCAGGACTTGGTTCAGATGACACGTTTTCAGATGCACTTGAGCATCCTATTTATAGCAGGGCCCATAATCATTCTGTAACACACAATCTTGTTCATTCATTTCAGCATGTGCTCCAAATGGTAATTACTCATTTGCTGTCTTCTTCCACTAGAAGTTAAGCTCCATGAAAGCAAAAATGTTGTCTTTCTTATTAACCAATGTGTTCCCATATCCCAGGAATACAGCCTGGCATAGAGCAGACCTCGAATGAGTCCCTGTTATGTTTCAAACTCTGCTCTAGTCCCTGGGTTACACCAGGGAGCAAAAGAGAGTAAATCAAGTAGTACTGTCAGAATGTTTATGATTCTGAAGCTTCCTTTCTTGATTTTCCACAGCTCTCCTATACATCTCCATAGCACTGACAGTCCTCCTCCTTAATATTCTCCGTGCTTGTACTGACTTGTCCAATGACAACCTTTTTCACTAAATCACAGGAATAATGCATTTCTCATTCACCACTGTATTCCCAGAGCCTAAAACAGTGATAAGTGTACATCAACTATTTGGTAAACAGTAATGTAATTCATGAATAAAGGTTGTCTTTGGGCTCTGATCTCTTCGCACTTTGCTCCATACACTACTACTGCTAGAATGATGCTGTGAGTTGGATACTGCAACATCCAGAACTTTTGATAGCCAAAGGGCTCTGAATTCTTGCTATCTTCTTCACTCAATCTAGTCCGCTGACTCAAAGTCCAAATTGGATAGTGGGGGCAGCACAAGGATGAAAATGTCCCCAGCATGACAAAACGACTGGGCACTGTGTAAACTGTATGCTAACATCTGGATCTTTCGGGAGACTGCAGACATACGACCTTATCAGAAAGGTCTCCTTTTACGGTGTACCTGGCTTTCTANTGGATAGTGGGGGCAGCACAAGGATGAAAATGTCCCCAGCATGACAAAACGACTGGGCACTGTGTAAACTGTATGCTAACATCTGGATCTTTCGGGAGACTGCAGACATACGACCTTATCAGAAAGGTCTCCTTTTACGGTGTACCTGGCTTTCTACTCTTCCAGTTACTGAATGAACCTGTGTGCCTTACAAACTAACCTCATAAAAGGTGCAGAAGCAAGTGGCAGGTCATGGATCACCCTGTTTGAACTCTTACAATGTAAACTGGAAGACCATTCAGCAACCAGACACTGAGACAACCACCTAAGTCTCTTCTCTTCAGACATGACAAAGCTGGAATTATCAGATTAGGGTCATCATGGAAGAGCTGGTGTCTAATACACTGTCTGCTCCTAGAGAGCTGGTATCAGTATTGATTGCAAGGTAGAGTGGCAAGCCTTTTTCTGGGGATAAAGAAAGGTGATAGAAACAAGTCATGCTTACCTGCGCTTTCCTTTTCTTCCGGACAGTACTCTCTAAGGTAGGGGGTTCGTCCTTGCCAATAATCTCAGAGAGGTCACCCAAACCCACTTCGGGCCCATGCTTTAAGCCACCTTCTTTCTTTGGGTGGAGTCCAAAGAGATCTGACATGATGTCTGCATCTCCCTTCTCCCCCTTTACGAAGTGCACGAGTTCCGTGGTGATGCCTGGCTCAGGCACTTCTGCCCTCTCAGCGTCCATAGCATCATCGTGGATCCCAAACTGGGTTGGGTCAGGCATGTCGCCCAGGATCTTGGTGACTCTTATATTCTTTGCCCCTTCTATGAGTCCCCCTCCGAACACTGTGCTCCAGAGGACCTGAATGATTCCTCCCACTATAGTGAAGAGCAAGTGGAAGAGCCCCACGAACAACGTCCAGAAGAAAGAGAAGAACACCTTCACCAGCTCCTTGAAGGTCATCTTCTTCACCTTCCTATACTGCTTCCTGAGGTTCTTCAGGGTGGCCCTCTTCAGAAAGTTGGCCACGTTTCTCTTCACTGAGGCGCAAGCCATCGCAAATGCAGAGGCACACTCAAAAGACGTCTCCACCTCCTCCTCCTCACCCTCCACTTCTAACACGTAAGAAGAATCTCCATCTTCCTCCTCCTCCTCGTCTGGCCTGTCGGCTGAGTCAGATTCCGAGATCCGCGATGCTAACTGCATCTCAAAGACGGTGTCCTCACAGAAGTTCACGAACAGCTCCATCTTCTCTTGCTCCCCGCCTTCATTGACGACGTCAAAGATGAACTGTCGCTTGGACTCCTTCACCTGGGGCTTCTCCCACTGAGTTCGGCTGGACTCACTGATCTCAAAATAAACACGCTCAATCTTCTTGGCCCCACCCATGATCTCAATGCGTCCCAGGTACGGTTCAAAGTAATTGAGTACACTTTCTGCTGGGTCCAACAGACACTTCAGGCGAGAATCGTTTGGCATATGCTCAGAGAGGTTTGTCAATAACACTGCCACATTAAACCCTATGTCCTTGGCTGGCTCATGGAACCGGTCAACAAAATCGATGTAATTAAACATGTCATTTTCATCAGCTTCTGCGCACGAAAGGAGAAAGTCTATCTCCGACTGTGTGTACTGCTTTTGCCCTTCCATGGCCTTCTGGAATTCCTTTTTGGAAATGATTCCTTTCCCGTCGGGGTCATATTCTTTGAAGGTGTCTGAGCTGGTTAAGTCTTTAAGTTTCAAGAACATGTCAAAGAATTTCAAGATCATTTCTACATTGGTAGATGACTCTACCAGTGTGTCAACCATCTGCTTGCCAATGGTTCCATTTACCACATTCCCTGTGAGGCAGGTTCAAAAAGACACACAGATACATAAATAAACCCAAGTCATCATGGAACTGGTCAGGCAGATATTCTTAGAAGACTTCTATCCCAAATCGGCCAGCTCTTTTTCTGACCGTGATGATCTGGAAGTGGGTAGGAGGGAGCAGCAGGCCATAAAGACTACACCTCTGGGAGCCAAGGGGGAGAGAAACACAGTGAAGGCGGAGATGGCCATGCCAGCGCCTTTCACCTGGCCTGGGGCCTGGAGAGTGGCTTTGTCATCAGATTATCAGGGACACATGGGGCTAAGTGGTGCCCCTCTAATCCCCTTAGACCTAGGAGGGTGCCCAACTAGATGGCTGGCGTACACACTGGCAGCCAGATGTATTGAAAAGCAATGGGGAGAGGAGAGGATAGGGGAGAGCAAAGCTTGGAGGTTTTCCCCAGTTCATTCTGGCTTTCCTATTGATACAAAATGAGTTGGTTTCAGGCTTTGTCCATCAGGCCATGTGCCCCTCACTCATTTTCTTTTGTTTGTTTCTGAAAATTTGGTTTTCTAACCAATGTCATCTGGCATCAGTGACCTGCCAGAAGGATACTCTGCGTGATTAGTACGGTTAGTGCTCGGACCAATGACAGTCATGTGAATGCCTAGTTATACCAAACAGCCCAACCTTCCAGGAGGGACAGAAGCATCACCACCATGTCCTGAAGGAGATCCAAGAGTTCCTTCAGCAGCTCGATCTGACTGGAATCCTAGAACAGAAACAGGAGATACCCCTGAGCTATCTGATCCCTCAGCAAAGTTCAGGGCAGTGAGCAAGGAGAGCCTGCTCTGGGAAGGTCAGGTGAAGGCTGTGTCCATCTCCAGAATGAGCTCCCTTCTCATGGTGGATGCGGACATCTTAGCATCCTCTCTTTGTAGCATCAGGAGGCTCGCTGTAACAGGGCTCATCCAGAAGAGTTCCTTTACAGTTTTCCTTTTATTAGCACAACATGTCAGATACACCAATTGTCCAAAACTACTGAACAACCCAATCCACCAAAGACCCGTTAGGCATCTCTAGTAGCTTAGGTTGCCATTTTTCATACTGAAGAATTACCAGTGAGCTTTTGGGGAAGACTATTGCAATCCAATTAAATTATCAAGGTTCCAATCACCAAATGGGTTCTCTTTTTTTTCTTAATTTAGGTTCTCCTGATTCTAATCGGTGGTGATCTGGGTACCACTCATCCCTTAAAATGTTGTTATCACTGAGGCTATTCCTCCGGATGGTTTTGATACCAGTCTGTTTGGTTTTCATTTCAGCATGGCAGACAAGGGCATTGCCAAGTGGGCTCTGGGTTTGATATCTGTGCCAACCCTCGGAAGGTCTGAGGTAGGGAATCTGAGGGTGAGATTAAATATATGGATTCTGGGCCACACTTCTTTTGCAGACGCTCTCTCACCAGGACGCAGTTCTTTAGCTAGCCCTTCAGATTTCAGAAGGCTTTCCTCCCACCTTTGGAGGGTGTCACAGATATCCACAAAACATCACAGAAGTGTAGACTACTAGAGCTAGACGAGCCCTCTGAGGTCATCATCTCTCCTAACTCCCAATATTTTCTAGATGATGAAAGTAAAATCCGGAAAGGAGAAGTGACTTCCCGGAAGACACCACGAGGAGGTGGCAGGGTCAGGATTCTGTCTCTAGAGACTCTGCACCATGCTGCCCTGTGGGGTTGACACAGCAGCGGACGTATGACTGCCAAACTGGCAGCCCTCCCAAGAACTCTCTCTTCCCGTAAGGCCAGAGTCAAAAGGGGAAAAACGAAAGGGGTAAATAGCACATTCCCAAAGAGAGAGGCAGATGTGACAGCCTTGAAAATTTTAGATACACATTATTTACATGAATGCTGCCAATGTGACTCTAATCAGCCTGAAACATATCCCAAAGCTCTCCCTCATGTGTTGCCATGGAGAGAGGCGATCAACTACTACAGACACTACATTTATTTGTTCGTAATAAATGCTCTGAGTGATTCCAATTCATCTTGCCAGAGAGATGGGGAGTGAGAAGGAAAGGCAGAGATGGGGAGGAGGGGCAGCAAAGGTTGAGAGAGAAGGGAGATGTGAATTAGAGACATGCAGACACTGGACAGATCAGACAAGGTGGTGGATCATGTTCATAAACTGTGAAACAGTGACAAGGAAGCACAAGGGGTCAGCACCACACAAAGCAACTGTTGAGGCAATGACGGAAAGGGTAGGTGGGAGGTACACAAAGGAGGAAGCTGTGTTCATGCAGAAGCCTGTCTGGGACCCCCCAAGAGGTGTTCATTCCCATCTCCCGTTGAGGCCCTCGTTTTACAAATGAGATCTGATCTGCTTGGCTTTTCCAGGCAGTTGGTCAAGCAGCCACATCCACAGTGGGAAGACCAGGGGGTGGGGACTGAGTAAGCATTTCACATCAATGACACATGGGGAGTGGGGAACGGGCCACAGTACCTGGGAGAGTTTCATCTGCATGTTAGCAAACACATGGAGGAAGCCGACCACTGCGTCCCACAGCCTGCTGTGAGCCAGGCTCTGCTGGTTCCCAATGCAGGGGCCCTGGGGAGAGGAGGACATTCTTATTTCACTGAAGCATCACTAGCTGCTGTGAAATTTGCCTTAGTAAGGGCATCTGACATCAGCTCTTTCCAAATGTCACGTATCTTGTAGCTCAATATTTTCCCAGGTTATTTATTACTTCTCCCCCAACTCCACTGTGTGTGCCCCACCCCCCAACCCATCCTAAGATCCTATTTCGAGGAAAAGTCACTAGGAATTTCACAGTGTGGTGATTTTCAGAGATTTTCTTTAGCATTTGTTCTTATGTTAAAGAACATTATTTTAAAAGTAAATGCTCTGTTGCTAGGTTGCAGCAGATGAATGGATAAGAAAGCTGTGGTACATATACACAATGGAGTATTACTCAGCCATTAAAAAGAATACATTTGTGTCAGTTCTAATGAGGTGGATGAAACTGGAGCCTATTATACAGAGTGAAGTAAGCCAGAAAGAAAAACACCAATACAGTATACTAACGCATATATATGTAATTTAGAAAGATGATGATGATAACCTTGTATGCGAGACAGCAAAAGAGACACAGATGTATAGAACAGTCTTTTGGACTCTGTGGGAGAGGGAGAGGGTGG
>SJYX01018105.1:0-35618 GCA_006410675.1 Oreotragus oreotragus
AGTCAATAAAGCAGAAATAGATGTTTTTCTGGAACTCTCTTGCTTTTTCCATGATCCAGCGGATGTTGGCAATTTGATCTCTGGTTCCTCTGCCTGTTCTAAAACCAGCTTGAACATCAGAGAGTTCACGGTTCACATATTGCTGTAGTCTAGCTTGGAGAATTTTGAGCATTACTTTACTAGCATTTGAGATGAGTTAAATTGTGTGGTAGTTTGAGCATTCTTTGGCATTGCTTTTCTTTGGAATTGGAATGAAAACTGAGCTTTTCCAGTCCTGTGGCCACTGCTGACTTTTCCAAATTTGCTGGCATATTGAGTGCAGCCTTTTCACAGCATCATCTTTCAGGATTTGAAACAGCTCAACTGGAATTCCATCACCTCCACTAGCTTTGTTCGTAGTGATGCTTTCTAAGGCCCACTTGACTTCACATTCTAAGATGTCTGGTCTAGATTAGTGATCACAACACTATAGAAACCATAAAAGAAAACAAACACCCAAGTTAGGATAATATGTATGATTTAGAGCATATTTTCAAGTCTAGAGAACATCCTTCAAGGTCTTCTGATTCTTGGATTTTAACAACTAATAATGACATCTATCTGGGCATTTAATATTTCTTCATATCTTCCTGTGACTTGGCAGCTCATTTATATTTTACCACTTCTTTTATTGTCATATCTCATCTGTTTCAAAATTCTACTTTTTTTTCACCTTTTAACATCTCTTGAAACAGATATGTATTATAATCAATGTTGAGTTACATGCAATGGAATACTATAAATTGAATTAAATTACATACCTTGATTTTGTATGACAATACTTAACAAATATTTCAGTTCTCCTGAATCTAATTTATAAGCTCACTGTTGTACTCAGCATCATTTATTTATGAATTTTTATTTTTGTGAGTGAAAGTTGGTGATATTTTATATTTTACTTAGAAGGGTAAAGTTTAAAAAAAAATGAGGAAAAAAAACAGTTAAATCTTTGTATTAGATTAGAATCTTAACTCTTATTCTACCCTATTTCCTCTTAAGTCTTTATTTCCTACCTCAGTAAATGGCATTCTACTCAGTTTCTCAAGCCAAAATTCTTGGAGCCATTCTTATCCACTCTGATTCTTTTATAAATTAAATCTAACACAACAGTGAATACTATGATCTTTACTTCCAAAATATGTTTGAATCTGACAGCTAGTCATCTAATGCTAATTCCCTTAATCTAGAAAGCCAGTGTCTCTTGTCTGGACTATTTCAGTGCATAATTAATTGCTTTTTAAAAATTTCTTTTTTGCTTCTCTCATCCTCACCGCCTATCTTCTTCAAAGTCTGTTCTTCATATAGCAACTAGACAGATCCTTGAAAAATGCAACTATGATCATTTCACTCTTTCCTCAAAGTTTGCAGTGATTTCTTTTCACACTTAGAATAAGTTTTCAGCATGACTTGTAAGTGCCCTCTTCATCAGGTTCCTGATTAACTGCAAATTAAGACAATCCTTTCTCATTTACTCACTGAAGCCTTTCTAGACTCCTTTCTGTTAGTGTGGATATTCCCCTGACCTAGGGCTTTGCATTTGCTATTTCCTTTCTCTTAAATGTCCTTACCAAAATTTGTATAGCTTATTCCTTCCTTCATTTCTGTTTCAACTCAAATATCATTCTTTATAGACAGTTTGCTGTGTTGTCTATTCTTAGTTGCTCTTCATTTCTGTTTGCAACCCCATGGACTCTAGCCCACCAGGCTCCTCTGACCATGGAGATTTTCCAGGCAAAGGATATTGGAGTGGGTTGCCGTGCCCTCCTCCAGGGGATCTTCCCAACCCAGGTATCAAACCCAGGTTTCCCACGTTGCAGGTGGATTCTTTACCATCTGAGCCACCAGGAAAGTGTAAGAACACTGGAGTGGGTAGCCTATCCCTTCTCCAGGGGTTCTTCCTGACCCAGGAGTCGAATCAGGGTCTCCTGCATTGAGGCAGATTCTTTACCAGCTGAGTTACCAAAGAAGTCTATGCATAATTTAATGACCAACTTATATAAAATAGTGATTTTTACTTTCTCTTTACTGTCATCAACATGACTAAAACTGTTTCCTCATATTCTTCATAGACAATATTTTAGTGATATGTGTATCTATATATATAACCATATTATAAACCATAATGTTTATCATTTATTGTTTATATGAGAAAGAGACAAAGATATAGACAGACACAGACACAGAGAAAGAAATTTCACAAGAGGAGGTAATCTGTCATGCTTGGAACTGTATCCACAGTTCCTATGGTGAGTACTCAATAAATACTTGCTAAATAAAAAGAATGATTAAGGACACAGACCATGTACATACGTATTTCATGGATGATAAATATAGCATTCTTAATCAGTGGTGGAAAGGTTGGGCTAATAAGTTATTACGCATCAGGGAAAATAAATTAGATGTGTATGACCAGTTTTAGTAAAAGAAGCTTTAGATTTAGTAGATATACACACAAACAAAATTTATTACTATATAATAAATATTGAGCTATATTTTGAAAATTCTATTTTGGCAAAAACTTTTAAAGTAAAATACAAGCCCTAAATCTGTTCATAAAAGAGACAGATGTGACTACATATAAGCTTTAAATTTCTTATGAAAAGATGCCACATAGAAAGAAAGATAAATGGCAAGCTATAATAACTTTTGTATAATGTAAAATATTAAAATGTTTATGTTTATAAAAATAATACCAAAAAACCCCAATAACCTATTAAGAAATTACCAAATAACTATATATGTTTTTCAGAGAAATGCAGTTGACAAGCTAAAATATCACCAAGCCTAAAATAATCTAGAATATACACATTAATATGTGATACAATATTTCTTCTAACAGATTACTAAAACTAAAAGATTAATAATGTCTAGTGTTAATCAAGATTTGGCAAAATGGCATTCATTGCATTTTGGTGGAGCTGTAAAATTCCAACTTCTTTTGAGAGTAAATTTTTCAAAATTTGAAAATTACTTATATTCAGAAGTTTACTGAAAAATATTATTATATATGACCAAAAACAATTCACAAAATATTGTATTTTTATAAGGTTTAAAATTAGAAAGAGTTAAGTTAGTTATGCTGTTTCATTCTGTGGAATATTATGCAGCCACCAAAAGGGAGCAGATCCAAAGATAATGATATGAACAAAGCTCCCTATTTCTTATTGTTAAGGGACAAAAGAAAAATGAACAAGTGTGCCAATATAATCACATTGAAGTAAAAAAAAAGTTTAAATGAATATATATAGATATATAGATATAAGTATGTATTGACAGATAGATGTATGCATATACCTATGTATGTAAGTAAATATACACCAGTCAGTCAGTCAGTTCAGTCGCTCAGTCGTGTCCAACTCTTTGCAACCCCATGAATCGCAGCACGCCAGGCCTCCCTGTACGTCACCAGCTCCTGGAGTACAGTCAAACTCACGTCCATCAAGTCAGTGATGCTATCCAGCCATCTCATCTTCTGTCGTCCCCTTCTTTTCCGGCCCCTAATCCCTCCCAGGATCAGAGTCTTTTCCAATGAGTCAACTCTTCGCATGAGATGTCCAAAGTACTGGCCTTTCAGCTTCAGCATCATTCCTTCCAAAGANACGTCACCAGCTCCTGGAGTACAGTCAAACTCACGTCCATCAAGTCAGTGATGCTATCCAGCCATCTCATCTTCTGTCGTCCCCTTCTTTTCCGGCCCCTAATCCCTCCCAGGATCAGAGTCTTTTCCAATGAGTCAACTCTTCGCATGAGATGTCCAAAGTACTGGCCTTTCAGCTTCAGCATCATTCCTTCCAAAGAACGCCCAGGACTGATCTCCTTTAGAATGGACTGGTTGGATCTCCTTGCAGTCCAAGGGACTCTCAAGAGTCTTCTCCAACACTACAGTTCAAAAGCATCAATTCTTCGATGCTCAGCTTTCTTCACAGTCCAACTCTCACATCCATACATGACCACTGGAAAAACCATAGCCTTGACTAGATGGACCTTGGTTGACAGTGGTCATATCTAGAATATTGTGTAATTGATCTGATTTTACTGAAAAACTTTTATATATTGAAAAGCAATTTTGAACATTCCTCCAGTCTTCGTCTATTTCCATGCAAAAAAGTAAGCTAATTGATTGGCAAGTCTTCTGCCTTTGGCCTTGTCCAAAGTATGCTCAGTCAGTGCAATTTATCCAATATATTCTAAATGTATAATTCATTATATGTTCTTGGGTTACTTTTTAAAAATCTACATCACCTATGATAGACTGTGTCATTATGTAATTTAAAACTTAAAGAAATTTCCATTTTTTAAAACTTTTTTTCTATTTTTATGTATTTTGGTTTTCATTTTATAATTCAATATTTTATTTGAAGTTAGAAATGCAGACTAAATATTATTTTACTATTATAAGCACATTTTTATGAATGAAAAAATTTTTAAGCTATATATTATGTCTCATTTATTGGAAATCTAGGTTAAGTGAGCTAAGGTGATTCAAGAAATAGTCAATCCACTTTAATATTAGCAAAACATTAATGATCCCTCTATCTCATCCATTCATATCCCAGCACTTATGTGTCATAATGCTTTGACAGTTCTTATCTTTGCCTACAAAAATGACTTCAGAGTCCCTTGACATTTTATCATCTAAATTTACATAAACAGTCACTTTTTTAACAAAAGAGAAGCAGAGCTTAAGAGTTCTTGAATTTTTACTTGATTTAGTGTTAGAGGTGTGGGTGAAAGTTACTGTCTGATTTTAGAATACCTGAGAAAACTAGAAGGCTGATCTCAATTTCTTGTAGTAGTTTCTGGGAAATATCTAGGTAACTAACAATGTCTTCTGATCTGGAAATATGCTTTTTTAAATTATTTTAGTATAGCAAAAACTCTACATTTATTGATCCATTATTTTTGAAAAGAACGCTAGAAAGACACTTTATACCTAACTCTCATATCTTCAAAGGTCAATGAAACAAAATCTTTCAGTTATACTTTTCTCTTTTTAAATTAATTTCTTTAATTGGAAGCTAATTACTTTACAATATTGTGGTGGTTTTTGCCATACATTGACATTAATCAGCCATGAGTGTATATGTGTCCGCCAGCCTGAAACCCCTCCCACTTCTTTCCCCATCCCATATATTTTTCTTTAAGTATTTTAAAAAGTGTCTGTATCACATCCAAACAGTAGGCCTACACTTCTGAAATATTATTTTATCCAAATCTATTACTTTATTTAGAAGTTATTCTTTATAAACATTACTTCATGTTTAAGAAAATAAAACACATCAGTAATAGAAATATTAAGTGACTGCTCTGTGTATGTGTAATTGGAAGCTTCTTGGGCTGTATTACTGTTCCATAAATTATCTATCAAAGGCTTGGTGGGATTAATTACAACTATTATATGAATCCCAAGGGTAATTTTTTCTTTGGTGCTGAATGGATGTAACTACATTAGACACACAAATCATCACATCCTATAAATTAATCAGCTCTTCTAAGGCAGTACAATAAAACCCAACTGAGGCCATCATGTACCCAAAGGATTTGTAATTCTGTCCTGGTTTCAGAAACAAAGACTATTAGGAACTTCCTTATACTTGCACTATATTGTCCTTAATATGATAAACCCAAGAGATCAAGACATCAAAGCTGAACCAAATGCCAAGACAGTTTTGATAAATATCTGTTTTGGGTCACTGATTGGTTGGCTTCATAAACTTTCTTTCTGAGATTCATTAAAAGACTATTTTTTATAAACAGGTTTTTTGGGGGGAGGGTCAACCATATTTCACAGAATTTAAAGTTCAGGTTAGCATGGCTTTTATTGAAGCATTTACTGGCAGCAATATGTATTGCACATATTATTTGTTAAAGAGTGAAGCTACAGACTAGTTCCAAATAGGAAAAGGAGTATGTCAGGGCTGTATATTGTCACCCTGCTTATTTAACTTAAATGCAGAGTGCATAATGAGAAATGCTGTTCTGGAAAAAGCCCAAGCTGGAATCAAGATTGCTGGGAGAAATATCAATAACCTCAGATCTACAGATGCCACAACCTTTATGGCAGAAAGAGAGAAGAAATAAAGAGCTTCTTGATGAAAGTGAAAGAGGAGAGTGAAAAAGTTGGCTTAAAACAACATTCAGAAGACTAAGATCACGGCATCTGGTCCCATCGTTTCCTGGCAAATAGATGGGGAAACAATGACAGACTTTATTTTGGGTGGGCTCCAAAATCACTGCGGATGATGACTGCAGCCATGAAATTAAAAGACACTTATTCCTTGGAAGAAAAGTTATGACCAACCTAGACAGCGTATTGAAAAGCAGAGACATTACTTTGCCAACAAAGGTCTTTTTTCTAGTCAAGGCTATGGTTTTTCCAGTAGTTATGTATGGATGTGAGAACTGGACTATAAAGAAACCTGAGTGCCAAAGATTGATGCTTTTGAACTGTGGTGTTGGAGAAGACTCTTGAGAGTCCCTTGGACTGCAAGGAGGTCCAACCAGTCCATCCTAAAGGAAATAAGTCCTGAATATTCATTGGAAGGACTGATACTGAAGACGAAACTCCAATACTTTGGCCACCTGATGTGAAGAGCTGACTTATTTGAAAAGACCTTGATGACGGAAAAGATTGAAAGCAAGAGAAGAAGGGACAACAGAGGATAAGATGGTTGGATGGCATCACTGATTCAATGAACATGAGTTTGAGTAAACTCTGGGAGTTGGTGATGGACAGGGAGGCCTGGTGTGCTGCAGTCCATTGGGTCACATAGAGTTGGACATGACTGTGTGACTGAACTGAACTCAAGCTATGGGACAGCCCCTCTAGTTATACCTTTCAGAAGTTACTTAATCATTGGTATACAGTCTGTTTCTGTGGCTTTTTTTTAACATACATTGACACTTAAGCTTAGCACAACTCTGTCTCCTAGGGAAACCTGACTTTTGTCCAAGCTCAAAATTGCTGCATTAAAGAGCTGTTTGAAGGCTTACAACAATCCTAAGGAAAAAAATATATATTTATATTTTAAATACTATACTAATAAATATTTAGTTCAGTTCAGTTTAGTCACTCAGTCGTGTCTGACTCTTTGTGACCTCATGAATCTCAGCACGCCAGGTTTCCCTGTCCATCACCAATTCCCTGAGTTCACTCAGACTCACGTCCATCGAGTCAGTAATGCCATCCAGCCATCTCATCCTCTGTCGTCCCCTTCTCCTCCTGCCCCCAATCCCTCCCAGCATCAGAGTCTTTTCCAATGAGTCAACTCTTCAGATGAGGTGGCCAAAGTACTGGAGTTTCAGCTTTAGCATCATTCCTTCCAAAGAAATCCCAGGGCTGATATTTAGTACTAAGTTTTAAATATGTCCTGATTTATTACCATTCAAAATCCTCCAGAATCCTAACCCTATAAAAGTTATGTTTCTTTATAAATTTTATTAAAATCTGTGTTACTTGTAAATTGTTAACAGTAGTTGTATTGGCATCCTCAGTGATAAAGCCTAACTTCAATATCAGTCTGCTCTTGCATCCCCCTGAAAATGGAACATCATCCTTATAAACACACAAACACACTCACACACATACACACACACATATTATCTTCTTAGTCAAGATCTAGATCAAGCTTCATCTTTTTATTTTTTAATATAAATTTATTTATTTTATTTGGAGGCTAATTACTTTACAATATTGTAGTGGTTTTGCCATACATTGACATGAATCCACCATGGGTGTACATGCGTTCCCCATCCTGAACCCCGCTCCCACCTCCCTCCCCATCCCATCCCTCTGGGTCATCCCAGTGCACCAGCTCCGAGCACCCAGTATCATGCATTGAACTTGGACTGGCAATCCATTTCACATATGATAATATACATGTTTCAATGCCATTCTCCCAAATCATCCCACCTTCACCCTCTCCCATAGAGTCCAAAAGACTGTTCTATGCATCTGCATCTCTTTTGCTATCTTGCATACAGGGTTATCATTACCATCTTTCTAAATTACATATATATGTGTTAGTATACTGCATTGGTGTTTTTCTTTCTGGCTTACTTCACTCTTTTGATAGGCTCCAGTTTTACCTACCTCATTAGAACTGATTCAAATGTATTCTTTTTAATTGATGAGTAATATTCCATTGTGTGTATGTACCACAGCTTTCTTATCCATTCATCTGCTGATGGACATCTTGAGAAAGAAAAATGGAACTGGAGGAAGCAATCTGACTTCAGACTCTATTACAAAGCCACAGTCATCAAGACAGTATGGTACTGGCACAAAGACAGAAATATAGATCAATAGAACAAAATAGAAAGCCCAGAGATAAATCCACGCACCTATAGACACCTTGTCTTCAACAAAGGAGGCAAGAATATACAATGGAGAAAAGACAATCTCTTTAACAAGTGGTGCTGGGAAAACTGGTCAACCACTTGTAAAAGAATAAAACTAGAACACTTTCTAACACCANCAACTCTTCAGATGAGGTGGCCAAAGTACTGGAGTTTCAGCTTTAGCATCATTCCTTCCAAAGAAATCCCAGGGCTGATATTTAGTACTAAGTTTTAAATATGTCCTGATTTATTACCATTCAAAATCCTCCAGAATCCTAACCCTATAAAAGTTATGTTTCTTTATAAATTTTATTAAAATCTGTGTTACTTGTAAATTGTTAACAGTAGTTGTATTGGCATCCTCAGTGATAAAGCCTAACTTCAATATCAGTCTGCTCTTGCATCCCCCTGAAAATGGAACATCATCCTTATAAACACACAAACACACTCACACACATACACACACACATATTATCTTCTTAGTCAAGATCTAGATCAAGCTTCATCTTTTTATTTTTTAATATAAATTTATTTATTTTATTTGGAGGCTAATTACTTTACAATATTGTAGTGGTTTTGCCATACATTGACATGAATCCACCATGGGTGTACATGCGTTCCCCATCCTGAACCCCGCTCCCACCTCCCTCCCCATCCCATCCCTCTGGGTCATCCCAGTGCACCAGCTCCGAGCACCCAGTATCATGCATTGAACTTGGACTGGCAATCCATTTCACATATGATAATATACATGTTTCAATGCCATTCTCCCAAATCATCCCACCTTCACCCTCTCCCATAGAGTCCAAAAGACTGTTCTATGCATCTGCATCTCTTTTGCTATCTTGCATACAGGGTTATCATTACCATCTTTCTAAATTACATATATATGTGTTAGTATACTGCATTGGTGTTTTTCTTTCTGGCTTACTTCACTCTTTTGATAGGCTCCAGTTTTACCTACCTCATTAGAACTGATTCAAATGTATTCTTTTTAATTGATGAGTAATATTCCATTGTGTGTATGTACCACAGCTTTCTTATCCATTCATCTGCTGATGGACATCTTGAGAAAGAAAAATGGAACTGGAGGAAGCAATCTGACTTCAGACTCTATTACAAAGCCACAGTCATCAAGACAGTATGGTACTGGCACAAAGACAGAAATATAGATCAATAGAACAAAATAGAAAGCCCAGAGATAAATCCACGCACCTATAGACACCTTGTCTTCAACAAAGGAGGCAAGAATATACAATGGAGAAAAGACAATCTCTTTAACAAGTGGTGCTGGGAAAACTGGTCAACCACTTGTAAAAGAATAAAACTAGAACACTTTCTAACACCATACACAAAAATAAACTCAAAATGGATTAAGAATCTAAACATAAGACCAGAAAGTATAAAACTCCTAGAGGAAAATATAGGAAAAACACTCTCTGATAAATCACAGCAGGATCCACTATGACCCACCTCCCAGAATATTGGAAATAAAAGCAAAAATAAACAAATGGGAGCTAATTAAAATTTAAAGCTTTTGCACAACAAAGAAAACTCTAAGCAAGGTGAAATGACAGCCTTCAGAATGGGAGAAAATAATAGCAAACAAGCAATTGACAAAGAACTAATCTCAAAAATATACAAGCAACTCCTGTAGCTCAATTCCAGAAAAATAAATGACCCAATCAGAAAATGGGCCAAAGAACTAAACAGACATTTCTCCAAAGAAGACATACAGATGGCTAACAAACACATGAAAAGATGCTGAACATCACTCATTATCAGAGAAATGCAAATCAAAACCACAATGAGGTATCGTTTCACACCAGTCAGAATGGCTGCTATCCAAAAGTCTACAAGCAATAAATGCTGGAGAGGGTGTGGAGAAAATGGAAACTTCTTACACTGTTGGAGGAAATGCAAACTAGTACAGCCACTTTGGGGAACAGTGTGGAGATTCCTTAAAAACCTCGAAATAGAACTGCCATATGACCCAGCAATCCCACTGCTGGGCACACACACCGAGGAAACCAGAATTGAAAGAGACACGTGTACCCCAATGTTCATCACAGCACTGTTTATAATAGCCAGGACATGGAAGCAAGCTTCATCTTTTTAAAAGTCTATCTCATGACCTTTAATAATATGACTTCTTCCTTGTGATCAAAACACACAAGCCTAGCATTATTTGAATTTTTACAAGCAACAAAATGTGACTCTGGAATGTTCTCATAGATATACAAACACACTTTGAAAAAGCAAACTTTGGCCTACAAAGGGCAGAAAATAATGAGACCTCTGCTAATATGTCCTCTCTCTTGATTCCTCTAAGTTGACTTAGCACCAGTAACCACCACTTTTCTAAGTCCTCAGAACCTGTGTCTTTTAGATTTCATATGTCAGGAGAAAGAGTATTTTGGGACTAACATAGCTCACTGTCATTCATGGAAATGTCACCTAAAACCTACCTTAAAAATGGTGATTAACCCTTCTCAGATTAAGAGGGACTCAATATCTAAAGAGGTATATAATTCTTGACTCTGACATACATGGAATATTTGGGATGCTGTAGCTTCTCACTGTGTCCTGAACTGAAACTTACAGGTAAATAACATGGAGGAAATGCTCACAGAACAGAGAAAGATAATTAAAACTGTAGTTCTCTGAAACTTCAGATGACGTAAGTTAAAGGAAAGAGATGTAATTAGAATTGGGGGACTTGCATCCCTTCCTAAACTTAGGACATTTCTAAGGGAGAGAAGGGGAAAATGCTTGAAAAGCCTAAAGATGAAACAGAGATATCTTAATATTTAAGCTGTGTAGCTGCTGATTTTCAGTTTTGTCTCCACAGTTAGGTGAATGATCATGCACAAGTGCCTTGACCACTCTCTGTTTCACCTTCAGGTTCCTGCTGCTGCTGTTGCTGCTGCTGCTGCTGCTAAGTCACTTCAGTCGTGTCCGACTCTGTGTGACCCCATAGACAGCAGCCTACCAGGCTCCCCCATCCCTGGGATTCTCCAGGCAAGAATACTGGAGTGGGTTGCCATTTCCTTCTCCAATGCATGAAAGAGAAAAGTGAAAGTGAAGTCGCTCAGTCTGTCCGACTGTTAGCGACCCCATGGACTGCAGCCCACCAGGCTACTCCGTCCATTGGATTTTCCAGGCAAGAGTACTGGGGTGGGGTGCCATTGCCTTCCCCGCTTCAGGTTCCTAATAAGAGATATATACAACCTCTGTAGCAGGATAGTTATGAGGATCCAGTAAGACACTACGTGCTAAGTTCCTAGTGTCTATCAGTGAGAGGTTAAAAAAAATGTTGACTTGATTATTTCCTCACACCTAATATTCATTTCACACTGTCTTCCCTCACTCCTTACCAAAAGAGAAATATAATACCTTCAAAATTCAGATGAGTAGAAAGGTTTCAGTACTATATGTAAAAGTTAAGGCTGTCTGGTAGTTAAGGATACCTGAATGTTAAAGATGCAGTCTATTATTCATTGAATATTTATTCACAGACAAAAATTGTTGCCTGATATTAGCTAACTTCATTTTCATTGTGTTATGTTACAATTGTTCATTCACCAGGGATTATGGTGAAATGAATATACTAGAAAGATAAATGATGCTTTTGATTTGAATGTATGTGTTGAATCAACAATTTCTTGACATCTTCTAAGCTCTCATTCTCATTCTTTACAACAACAAGAAAATTAAAACAACAGTAAGAAAATTAACAAATACAGAGGAAAAAGAAGTAACTTTTAATCAAATTCTTTGCTATTGCTTCACCAGCAGAAACTGGAGAGTTTAGCTCAAAATGATCTTCTTATGTCATCTTTCTTCAGTTGTGATTTAGTTAACCAGATTCTGTGAACCATATTCTCCTCTTAAGTACACTGATCTCTCTGACTACAGCTTAACTGGTATAATCTCTGCTTCTTTTGCAATACCCTAAAACACAATCAGAGGATTTTGTTTTTGTTGTTTTTCCTTGAACAACATTATCTGAGAAAAATAAATAGAAAGAATATAAACTCATCAAGTCACCTCCATACAAAGAGTAGTGATGTTTTAATCACTGTTGGTTTGTCTTTACACATTGGAGGAAATTGTTGCCATCTTATACTAAAGAGAAAAGCCAATACAAGATTATATGGTGTTTTGCTGAGTGTTTTCACTTTCATCTCAGGTTCAAAGTATTTTTAACAAAATAAGCTACTCATTCTATATAAATAAATATTTATTAGAGAATTATCTAGCTTATATACTAACATTACAAGAAAAGAGAAATAAAAACAGCAGAGGATACATCACCAAATTGGGTTTTGACCAACATTCAGACTCAAACAGTGCTGGGAAGTCCTGTAACACAGTACATCTGGAGTCCCAGTTGTGAAAAGGTCCCAGGCAGTGAGTCAGTCTGCTCCATGAGTAAGACTTCAAAGATTGCAGTTTTGGGTTCTCTCTATAATGTCAGGATGCAAACTGATATCATCATCAATGTGTGAGCAAATTGCCAACCTGTTTTCATGTTAATGCTGTTTGTTTAGCCTTATAAAACTTAGAATATTGTTAGGCTTGAAGCCTGGTTGGCCAGACCCCTTCCAGGGGATCAAAAATCTCAAGATTGGTTCCCTATCTTAGTTCAGTTCAGTCGCTTAGTCATGTCCGACTCTCCCTGTCCATCATCAACACCCAGATTTACTCAAACTCTTGCCATCCAACCATTTTGTCCTCTGTCGTGCCCTTCTCTCACTTTCAATCTTTCCCAGAATCAGGGTCTTTTCAAATGAGTCAGCTGTTCGCATCAGGTGGCCAAAGGATTAGAGTTTCACCTTCAGCATCATTCCTTCCAATGAATATTCAGAGCTGATTTCCTTTAGGATTGACTGGTTTGATCTCCTTGTTGTCCAAGGTATTCTCAAGAGTCATCTCCAGCATCACAGTTTGAAAGGATCAATTCTTTGGCACTCAGCCTTCTTTATAGTCCAACTCTCACATCTCTTCATGACTACTGGGAAAACCATAGCTTTGACTATATGGATCTTTGTCAGCAAAGTGCTGTCTCTGCTTGTTAACACGCTGTCTAGGTTTGTCATAGCTTTTCTTCCAAAGAGCAAGCATCTTTTAATTTCATGAGTGCAATTGCCGTCCATAGTGATTTTGAAGCCCAAGAAAATAATGTCTGCCACTGTTTCTTTTCTGATCTCCATGAATTGTTTAATTTAGAGGTATCACATAGAATGATTTATTTGTCTCTGACTTTTCAAAACCTTCTTATAGTTAATATTTAACTTAAATCCTGAAACTCAAGAGAAAATCCCCCACTCCTGTCAGTTGTATTCAGTTTCTCTATCTCTTCCGTTTACAAGAAACCTTCTTTCTGTATTGTAATAATTTTCATTTCCATTGTATCAAGGTCATTCTACTGTAGACAACTCCTCCCCTAGACTGAAAGTCTTGAGAAATAGTGACCATGTCTTATTCTCTCTATAGATTGCACAGAAAATGATTCCTCAGAAAAGTGATCAAAGAATTAAATTATTTATGTTTACCACAAATCATAACTTATAATGTTTATTCTTAAGAAGCTGGTAGCTTTAACATTGTGGAACTAATGGCAATAAAAGATGGACTACTAAGAGGAAGGTGGGATGTAGGATGCCTCAGGTTTTTCTCGTCATATCCATATTTATCTTGTTTATTATAAATATTTTTAAGTGAATTTTGGGAATCTGGTACTCTAATCTTTCAATTAGACAGCTTTTTTCTTAAAGTTCACCTATCATTTTCTTCACCTATCTTTCAGAAATAATGGATTATTTTGTTTTATTATTTGGTATTTTCTACATAGTACTGGGCTCCTTCTATTTATGGGGATTTTATTAAGACTTCTCTTTCAGCTTGTTTTCTTATTATGAGCTATATAGCATTTATTAAAAAGCTAATTACCAAGAAACTACTAGATGTCTAAGACTCTATACTCTACTATCCAAAAAACTTGAAAAGGCCTATTCGGTGTTATGTGAGATAAATAAGATTAGTTTATTTATATAAGTAGGATGATATTCAGGTGCTGAAAACAAAAATCACAGCAATTTTAAAAAGTTATTTATTTATCTTCATGTGAAAGTTTGGAAGTTAGTTCAGAGCTGACTCAACCTGCCATGGTTTCAGGTTATCTTATTACTGTGCCTTCTTTAGTGCATGATGTTTTTCTTATGTATCAGACTAAGTCCATTCCGGGTAAGGAAATCACACCATGATCAAAATGGGGAAAGTTTAATACAGAAAATTATCAATTATAATATTATTGGAATTATATGAATTTGTAAAAAATTGAGATGACTCTAAAGAATATCAGAATAGCAGATGTTAACATATGTTTAACATAATATCAGATACATGATATAATATAGTAATGTAACCACTTCACTAGGGCAGATAAGGTACCCAAGAAAGACTGTGCCTTATCTACCTAACTTCAACAAAGGACGTGATCCAGGTTTAGTTGAAGAGAGCAAGTTCATAGTTCTGAATCAAAGTTTCTATCTTGCTGCACTGACAGAACTTGCTGGAAAATATGCTGTCTCGAACTTGCCAGAATTCTTCCCTCTAGAGTGCTTGCAAAATGTATTCATGGGAGATGTCTCATCAAAGACATTCTTCAACAAAATTGCATGAAGAATGTTCCAAGGAACTTTATAGTCTTTGGGTGGTGCTGAATACTGTGCACTGCAGTGGCCACAAGCACTGTGGGAGCCAGAGCCTGGAGCTGTGGCTCATGTTGCAGGAACTCAGCATTAGGGAAACTGTGTTCTACAGGAGCCTGAAGAGTTCTGGAATAGTAGGGCAAGATAGTTTCAAGCTCTTTTATCATGAAGTATGTTTCTAGCACTCTACTAACAAAGCCAGTTGAAAAATCAGTTGAACCAGTTGAAAAAAAAAATTAAAAAGAAATCAATCCATTTTCATAGAGCTGGCAAAAAAGGATAAATTTGGAGCTTAGAGGAATTAAATTGGAAACCAGCCATACCTTAGGATCCAAAGCTGCAAATCAAAGTTCAACCAAAAAATGTGTTTTCATTAGAAAAACAGAAAGGAAGAAAGGACAAAATTAAAGTTAACTCTCCTCTAGGAGCAATTTTTGGGATTGATATATAACACTACTGTTTGTCCCTTTAGTCAAAATTTAGGCACAGGTTTGGGATAGTTTTAGTTTTCAGTGGAAAGGATAAAATTATTAATCTACGTATTAAAGTATAAGTAAATAATTCATATTGCATGAAACCATCAGCTTCTACTACGTTCAGATTTTTGCTTTTTCATCTGGATACGGTAAGCGTAAGCGATACATTCAATAAATTAGCTATCATATAGTGATTAGTGTGTTTGTTGACCTATTTAAGAATCATTTCTTTTCCTTACCAACGTTGAACTGTTCTTTGCCCTACTATTACTAGTCTGCACATTGTATCTTCCATCTGATATCACACCCAGTTGCCCTAACTTCATGACATTTAGTAAAGAGCTACTGATGCCCACTTAGCTAAGATATGTGGTGAATGACTCTTGTTTTCTCAAAGATAGAAAGCTTACAGACCTTTAAAAATTTAGACACATTAATGACATTAAACATAATCATTGTGACTCAAACACCTTTGATTCAGTAATATATAACTTATTATGAAAGTGAGCATCTAGATAAAAATGGGAGACAGTAGAATTAGTTAGAAGTACAGAGATATCACTGACTTTTAAAAAATCCTGATCTATTTGGGGCATTTCACATTGTTCTGAATTGGCTTAGTATCTTTATGTTCTCATCTAATACTGAGCATTCAAAATGGATTAAAAAATGTTTAGGATGTAAGAAATATATCTCTTTGCAAAACTAAACAAAATTTCATACTTTCACAGAGCTTACACTGTTGTGGGTTTGAGTAGTAGTTCAGAAATATCAAATGCCTTGTTAGATGCTTCTAAGAACAGTAAAAAATAAGCACTTAAAAATAGAGTCCAGAAGTGAGGGGTTTTCTATTTATATTGGGAGACTCAAACTGCCAACATCTGCTGGATCATGGAAAAAGAAAGAGAGTTCCAGAAAAACATCTATTTTTGCTTTATTGACTATGCCAAAGCTTTTCACTGTGTGGATCACAATAAACTGTGGAAAATTGTGAAAGAGATGGGAATACCAGACCACCTGACCTGCCTCTTGAGAAATCTGTATGCAGGTCAGGAAGCAACAGTTAGAACTGGACATGAAACAACAGACTGGTTCCAAATAGGAAAAGGAGTACATCAAGGCTGTATATTGTCACCCTGCTTATTTAACTTATATGCAGAGTACATCATGAGAAATGCTGGACTGAAAGAAGCATAAGCTGGAATCAAGATTGCCGGGAGAAATATCAGTCACCTCAGATATGCAGATGACCCCACCCTTATGGCAGAAAGTGAAGAGAAACTAAAAAGCTTCTTGATGAAAGTGAAAATGGAGAGTGAAAAAGTTGGCTTAAAGCTTGACATTTAGAAAACGAAGATCATGGCATCTGGTCCCATCACTTCATGGCAAATAGATGGGGAAACAGTGGAAATAGTATCAGACTTTATTTTGGGGGGCTCCAAAATCACTGCAGATGATGATTGAACAATGAAATTAAAAGACGCTTACTTCTTGGAAGAAAAGTTATGACCAACCTAGATGGCATATTCAAAAGCAGAGACANTAAAGCTCAACATTCAGAAAATGAAGATCATGGCATCCGGTCCCATCACTTCATGGGAAATAGATGGGGAAACAGTGGAAACAGTGTCAGACTTTATTTTTTTGGACTCCAAGATCACTGCAGAAGGTGATTGCAAGCATGAAATTAAAAGACGCTTACTCCTTGGAAGAAAAGTTATGACCAACCTAGATATTATATTCAAAAGCAGAGAATTGCTTTGCTGACGAAGGTCCGTCTAGTCAAGGCTATGGTTTTTCCTGTGGTCATGTATGGATGTGAGAGTTGGACTGTGAAGAAGGCTGAGTGCTGAAGAATTGATGCTTTTGAACTGTGGTGTTGGAGAAGACTCTTGAGAGTCCCTTGGACTGCAAGGAGATCCAACCAGTCCATTCTGAAGGAGATCAGTCCTGGGATTTCTTTGGAAGGAATGATGCTAAAGCTGAAACTCCAGTACGTTGGCCACCTCATGCGAAGAGTGGACTCATTGGAAAAGACTTCGATGGTGGGAGGGATTGTGGGCAGAAGGAGAAGGGGACGACAGAGGATGAGATGGCTGGATGGCATCACTGACTCAATGGACTCAAGTCTGAGTGAACTCCCAGAGTTGATGATGGACAGGGAGGCCTGGTGTGGTGCAATTCATGGGGTCGTAAAGAGTCGGACACGACTGAGCGACTGAACTGAACTGAACTGGTCCAGTTAAACAGCCTGAAATAAACTAGTTAACAATAAAAATACACAAATTCCAGAAGAAAGTTCAATAATATTTAGAGAAATACAAAAACTTAAATATAAAAAATCCTATATATGGAATTTAGAAAGATGGTAATGAGGACCCTGTATGCAGGACAGCAAGAGAGACGCAGATGTGTAGAGTGGACTTTTGGACTCTGAGGGAGAGGGAGGGGGAGAGGGTGGGATGATTTGGGAGAATAGCATTGAAATATGTGTACTACCTTGTAGGAAACGCATCGCCAGTCTGTGTTCGAAGCAGGATGCTTGGAGCTGGTGTATGGGGATGATCCGGAGGGATGATGGGGGTTGGGAGGAGGGAGGGGGGTACATGTTTGGGAGTTCGTGTACACCCGTGGCAGATTCATGTCAATGTATGCCAAAACCAGTAGAGTACTGTAAAGTAAAATAAAATAAAAATAAAAAAATATATATCCATCACCTAACAAGGCGAATTTCAGGATGTCTGTCATCCATGAAAAATTTCCATTTATAGATCTAAGGAAACTACCTGAGTCCAACAAAGGAAGAACACTAAATTAAAAAAAGAAAAAGAAACCACACAGCTCACAAAGGATCAGGAAAAGTCCTGTTCCCACAAGTGAGAGTGAAAAATCACATAACTGATAGGGTGATGGTTAAAGCACTAAGGGTCATTTCAGTACTAGAAAAAAATTAATCCTAAATTCTACTCTTGTCTCACATAATAAAGTTAAAACCAAGACTCAACAGGTTAACCACATCTCAGAACAAAGTAAAATACTTTGTAAGAAAACACAAGTATCTAGAGTACAAGAAAATTAAATTTAATAAAATTAAGTAAAAATGACCGTACATTTATGCTGCCACAAAAGCAACCACAGACAATAGTTAAACACATGGGTGTGGTTGTGTTACAATAAAACTTTATTTACAAAAAATATCAGCAGGCCATATTTGGCCTGAGACTAGAGATCCCTGGCTGCTGAATTAACGATTTAGACTACAAATCCTAAAAGGACTACTAAAATAACACAACACAATGTTATTTTGATAAAAAGCTAACTGAAGATAAATTGATAGCAGAGAAAAAGAGAAGATGTCTACACCCACGGCAGATTCATGTTGATATATGGCAAAACCAATACAATATTTTAAAGTAATTAGCCTCCAATTAAAATAAATAAATATTTATTAAAAAATAAAAAAGAGAAATAAGAGAACAGATGGAACCAGAAAAAAAAACCCCACAAATAGAAAGATGGGTGACTTAAACCCAATCATATCAAAAATCATATTAAATGTAACAAGTCTGACACATCTATTAAAAAGCATAAATTGTCAGACTGTATAAAAAATAAAATAATTATATGTTGCCTTAAGTACTGCACATTAAATATAAAGACAAATAAATAAAAATGTGAAAAACACTATATTAAACTAACAATAATTTTTTAAAAACCTGGATTAACATCAATGTAGATTTCAAACAAAGAATATTAGCAAGAATAAAGTCAGTCATCTCATAGTGATAAAGGATAAATTCACTAAGATGGAATGATAATCCTAAGGTTTATGCACTTAATAACAGAAATTTGACATATATGAAGCAAAATTTGACAGAAATTCAAAAAGAAACAGATAAATCCGAACCACTGTCTCTTAAAAATTTTTAAGACATATAGACAGAAAGTTAGGAAAAATACCAACTATCAAACAACTTAATCTAACTGACATTTACATAACTTTCCAGTACCCCAAATCATAATACACATTCTTCTCAAGTACACATTGAACAATTTACCAAGATATACCATATTGTGAAGCATAAAACAATTTAAGTGAATTTAAGGGAATTAAGTCATACAAACAGTTTTGTTTGACTAAAATAAACTTTAATTAGAAATCAATAATAGAAATTTATCTGGAAGTTGCCTAAACATTTTAAAATTAATTTGCATACTTGTAAATAGCCTATGAGTCAAAGAAGAAATAAAAG
The DNA here is from genome assembly GCA_006410675.1 of Oreotragus oreotragus. NCBI lineage: Eukaryota > Metazoa > Chordata > Mammalia > Artiodactyla > Bovidae > Oreotragus > Oreotragus oreotragus. The sequence continues at coordinate 19,825 of SJYX01018105.1, forward strand.
GAAATTGGAAAACATGTTGAACTAAAGGAAAATAAAAGCATCACAAGTCGTCCATGGGATTTTTCAGGCAAGAGTACTAGAGTGTGTTGCCATTTGCTTCTCCAGAGGATCTTCCCGACCCAGAGACTAAACCCAGGTCTCCCACATTGTAGGCAGACGCTTTACCGTCTGAGCCACCAGGGAAGCACTCAAAATTTGTGAGATGATGCTAAATTAGTATTTAGAGTGAAACTTATACCACTACACACTTATATTAGAAAAGAAGCAGGGGGCGGTCCTAAGATGGAGGAGGAATAGTACGGGGAGACCACTTTCTCCCTCACAAATTCATCAAAGAAACATTTCAATCCTGAGCAAATTCCACAAAACAACTTCTGAATGCTGGCAGAGGACATCAGGCACCCAGAAAAACAGAGCATTGACTTCAAGAACAGAGACAAGAAATCCAGCTGAACCCACCAGAACTCCAACACAAGCCTCCCTCACCAAGAAACCTTGACAAGCCACTGATACACCACCACCCACAGTGAGGAAACTCCATAATAAAGAGAACTCCACAAATTCCCAAAATATAGAAAGGCCACCCCAAACACAGCAATATAACCAAGATGAAGAGAGAGAAAAATACTCAGCAGGTAAAGGAACAGGAGAAATGTCCACCAAACCAAACAAAAGAGGAAGAGATAGGGAATCTACCTGAGAAAGAATTCTGAATATTGATAGTGAAAATGATTCAAAATCTTGAAATCAAAATGGAATCACAGATAAATAGCCTGGAGACAAGGATTGAGACAATGCAAGAAAGGTTTAACAAGGACCTAGAAGAAATAAAAAAGAGTCAATACATAATGAATAACACAATAAATGAGATCAGAAACACTCTGGAGGCAACGAATAGTAGAATAATGGAGGCAGAAGATAGGATTAGTGAAATAGAAGATAGAATGGTAGAAATAAATGAATCAGAGAGGAAAAGAGAAAAACGAATTAAAAGAAATGAGGACAATCTCAGAGACCTCCAGGACAATATGAAACGCTCCAACATTCGAATTATAGGAGTCCCAGAAGAAGAAGACAAAAAGAAAGACCATGAGAAAATCCTTGAGGAGATAATAGTTGAAAACTTCCCTAAAATGGGGAAGGAAATATCCCTGGAGAAGGAAATGGTAACCCACTCCAGTATTCTTGCCTGGAAAATTCCATGGACAGAGGAGCCTGGTAGATTACAGTCTGTAGGGTCACAAAGAGTCACACAAAAACTGAGCATGCACATGCCTGGGGTGGGTATATAATCAAAAGATCTGCATAAATAAGGCTAAGTAGACCTTTTTAATAACTATAATATAAAAAGTCCTCACTACTAAGAACGTAACAGAAATTTTTTTTAGATCATACATAAAATAACGGTGTCTTATAACTGAAGACATCTTAGATACAGTGAAATACATAAATTCAACATTTCAGTCTTTTTAATCCTCTCCATTTGACTTCTTGCTGAGTTATATTGTTTTCTTTTCATTCTGTTGCTCAGATGTGCACTGCTATCTTCTAAATCTAGGTCTTCCTATGTAGATTGCAGCTGGAACCACCTGATTGGATTTTCTACCTCTAGCCTCTCCTGCTTCATATAAATATAGTTCATAAAGCCTGACTAATCTTCCTAATGCATCATTTATTTGTTAGCTCATCCTTCCACAGAGGCTCATTATATACAAGGCACTGTCCTTTATTGCATCCTTTCCTCCTTAGGTGCCTTTAGTAGGTCCCCTCACCTTAAGACCAAACTCCTCCTCCTGGTTCTCTGTGCCTTCCACCACCTAGCATCATCCTTCTTAGGTGACCTCAGTTATCCCTTCAGTTAGTAAAGCGCTGCTCCCAGGATGCAAGGTTTGCAACATTAGCCTCCGAGGCTTTGCTCAGACAGTTCCCTTATACTGGATTGCTCTCTTTCCTCCCTTTGCCTGTCTAAATTGTATCTTTCCTTTAGGGACCGATTTAGACTTTGACTCCCCATGAACCCTTATCTAACTGCTTTAACCTGCACTGTCCAATATGACAGCCACCAGGTCCATTTGGCTACTGAGCACTTGAAATATGACTATTTTGAATTGATCAAATAGTCTAAACTGGTGTTAAGTGTAAAATGTACACCATATTTTGAAGAAAATCTAAATATCTTAGTAATATTTATATTGATGATGAGTTGAAATTAAAATTTTGGATTAAACAGAATATAGAGTTAAATTTTTAATTTTGCCTATTTCATTTTATTTTAAAAATAAGATATGTGTCTCCTACTTGTGGCTTGCATTGTACTCCTATTGGACATGATGCTATAATCTTTGTTTATCTGTTTTAAACTTAGCTGTAAGTTCTTGATTTCAAGGCCAGATTCATCTATTTTTATCTCCAAAGCATCTAACATGAAACATACATAGTATGTTCTTGCTAAAGGATTCTATGATCAAATTCAAAAGATTTATTTTATCAAATTTCTAGCTGTATTCTATTCTCTCTATGCATCATGGTTGAACAATACTTTCTTTTACATATGAAAATACAACAGAAGTTGTAAGGGGTAAAATACATGATCAGTTTTTGTGGGTCTATCTTTTAGCAAAGAAATTTATCTGTAATACTGATGGGAAAATATCTCATATCGGGCAAACGGGCAAAATTACATTTATTAAATAAATGTAATTAAAGGAAGCTACTCTGTCAATAAAGTGAAATGAATTTGTGGTTACAAATAAAGGTTATTGTATTCATTTGGGAAAAATGTCTTACATCTCCCCTCTGATGAATGATGAAAACATCTGAACCTTGCACTTTCATTTTCATGTTTTGACTTTGATTTGATTAGCTGTTTCTCACTTACCCTTGTTTTCTGCCTCATGCCTCTATTCCATTCACCTCAGGACTGACATATCATCTTTGATGAATTATTAGTTTGCAGCTCTTTTTCTGTAGATACTGGATGTGGAGGTGAAAAGAGAAAAGAATCAAGGGCAAAATGAAATAAAGGACATAAAAGTACTTTCCCTAAAAGACTTCTAATGATACAGGGGCTCTTTAGAAGCCTGTTTTTATTCCTTCTTAGATGAAGGCAAAATCCCTTTGTCTATGACATATTTATGCTGCAAATTTTTTTTTAATTTAAAAAACAACATATGTACAATAATATGATAATTCTAGAAGATATCCCTGAAGAAAAAAACAAAACAAAACACTAATCTACTGTCTCTAACCCTGAAAGGGACTCCAGGTGGTCTGTGAAACATTCCAGCCAGATTCCATCTCACCCAAGGCCACCATTTCAGGCTGCCACCGAGGAAACTCCCTTGATGGAAGTCTGTCCTCCCAAACTTCCCAGGAAAGAGGACCATCGCACTCCAGGTACATGACTGCAATATGATGGACAAAAATGTATTTCTAGATCCTCAAAACTAAATATGAATTTCCAGCTACTCTGTCTCTTAAAATGTGTAAATGTATGATATTTGTATACATATTCTGGGTCAGGGTATAATTACGTGAATACATCTAAAGATAGCTGGACGTATTCTTAAATAGCTCATTTAAACACATTCAGGCAGGCGTGGTAAGACATGATTTAATGAGATGTCTGAATTGAATTTTAAGTATTTAAAAGTGGAAGCTCAAATGATGCTACCAAAGATTATGTTGCAGGAATGTGAAAGGATCCGCTTTAATGTATAAAAATACTTCATACTAGCAGATCCTTGTATTAAGAATGTGTGCCTCTAAAGTACGCACAGGGAATTTGGGAATCTATTCTTTGTGAACATTCCAAAGCTGCCTCTGTTAGCTGGTGTCATAGTGAATTTGCTTGCCAATGCCTTCTCTAGGACAAACATTAGTCCACTTCTTCCTGCTCTCTGATGAAATTAAGGAAACCTGGATTCATGAGGTTTGCCTTTGTGCCCTTTATAAACTCCACTTAACAGGGGAGGAGACCATTTGTATATACCTGTTTTCCAAATAAGGTTACTGTCTAACGGATAGTGTTTTAAAAGGTGGTATGTTTAAAATAGCTTTATTAAAGTATAATTTATATACCATAAAATTCACCCTTTGAAGTCTGCAATTTAATGGTTTTTGACAAATTTCCAACATTCTGCAACTATAAACACACTTCAATTTCAGAACACTTCTATAACCCCCCAATATCCCCTCTGTCCATTTCAGTCACTCCTGTTCCCATACCCTGATCTAGATGATCTCTTAACATGCTTTTTGTCTATATATGGTTGCAATTCTGGATACTCCAAATAAGTGGAATCATACCATGTGTGGTCTTTTAAAAGCATGTGACTTCTTTCCTTTAGCATGTGTTTTAGATCATTGCATATGTCAATAGTTCATTCTTCTTTATTGCTGTAATATATCCATACAACAATGTTCTGTTGTTTGGATGCACTGCATTTTGTTTGCTCATGCATCAGTTGATGGATGTTTGGGTTGTTTATAACATTTTGTCTATTATGAATAATACTTTGATGAACATTCATATATAAATTTTTGGATGAGCATATGTTTTTAATTCTGTTGGATAGACACCTGGGAATGAAATTGCTGGGTTGTATGGTAAATTAAATTTTTTTTTTGAGAACTATCAAACTGTTTTTCAAAATGGCTGTACCATTTTACCTTCCCACCAGAAATGTCTGGGGGTTCATTTCTCTCTATGTCCTTGACAGAATGTGTTATTTTTGTTTTATTATAGCCTTTCTAGTGGGTATGATGTGGGATCTGACTGTGGTTTTAATTTATATTTTCCTGGTGAGCAATGATATTAAGTATATTTTCATGTCTTTATAAGCTATTTGAGTATCTTCTTAGGTGAAATATCTATGTAAACATTTTGCCCAAGTTTTAACTGGGTCATTTGTCCTCTTATTATTGAATTGTAAGAGTTTTTATGTATTCTGAATACATATTCAGAATGTCCTTATACCTCTCTCCACCCTGGAAAAAGATCCGTAGATATTTCCTCTCAGTATTAACTTGCCTTTTTGTTCTAAAATGATCTACTTTCTTCTGGCTCCAGGCAGATAAAAGAGAGTAAGTGCATAAATAAATTATTTTCAGTTTACTCTAAGGATAAGAAGGCAAATAAGGACAGAGTGGGCTCTTTCTCTTAGAGATCTAAATAATATGCCGGAGATGGCCTCAGGAAGATCCGGGAAGAGCAATCCAGGCAGAGGGGACAAGCCTAAAGGCTTTGAAGTGGGAACGAGTCCAGTGTATTCCAGGAATGGAAGGAAGGCCAGTGTGACCAGGGGCTATTGATGAGTAAGTGGNACCTCATGCGAAGAGTTGACTCATTGGAAAAGACTCTGATGCTGAGAGGGATTGGGGCAGGAGGAGAAGGGGACGACAGAGGATGAGATGGCTGGATGGCATCACTGACTCAGTGGATGTGAGTCTGAGTGAACTCCAGGAGTTGATGATGGACAGGGAGGCCTGGCGTGCTGCAATTCATGGGGTCGCAAAGAGGTGGACACAACTGAGCAACTGAACTGAACTGAACTGAAGGTGTTATAAGGGCTTTCCAAGTGGCACTAGTGGTAAAGAACTCGCCTGTCAATGCAGGAGACACAAGAAACACAGGTTCAATCCCTGGATTGGAAAGATACCCTGGAGGAGGGCACGGCAACCCACTCCATTATCTTGCCTGGAGAAGCCCCTGGACAAAGGAGCCTGGCAGGCAACAGTTCATAGCATTGCAAACAGTTGGACATGACTGAAGCGACTGAGCATGCATGCACAAGGTGTTATATTGTCAGAGATACAGGAAATGGGCAAGCAAGCCATGAAGCTAATGAAGGAAAACAATTTCAGGAACCTGAGAAAGTATTTGTAAATGTTAGGAGGTAGGATTCACTTTGTTGTGATCAAGGCCCAGTAAGAAAACCAGTGTTAGTAGAGAATTAAGTTAGTGGAAAAACAGTAGAAGATAAACTCCAGGAGATGCAAAGATGAAATCATAGAGCCTTGACAGCCATGAAAAGGATGAATCTTTCTGACATACAGACAAAAAATGCATTTGGTAACAAGAATTAGTCTCATTTCACCAGATCTTTGCTGATTATTTAAAATCCATCCTCTCTTAAAGTATCAGGTTCTCATACTCATGGGAGCTTCCCAGTTGATGCTAGTAGTAAAGAATACACCTGCCACTTCAGGAGACATAAGAGATGCAGGTTTGATCCCTGAGTCAGGAAGATCCCCTGAAGGAGAGCATGGCAACCCACTCCAGTACTCTTGCCTGGAGAATCCCATGAAAAGAGCAGCCTAGCAGGCTACAGTCCACGGATTCGCAAAGTGACTGAGCACTTCTCATACTCATGAACTCGGATATATATGTGAGAGAACAGGCCTAGACTTAAAAGGGAAGATGATTAGCTATCAGAAAAAAAGTGTGTCCTGGGTCTCCAAGCTACTCTATGAAAATATTTGATCCAACAAGTAGCACTCTTAGATAATACCTGACTGATTGTTTGTTATTTAGTTACTCAGTCATTTCTGATTCTTTGTGACACCATGGACTATAGCCCACCAGGCTCCTCTGTCCATGGAATTTTCCAGGCAAGATTACTGGAGTGGGTTGCAATTTAGATACTTAGGTAAAATGATGTTGTCTCATTTTTTATTTCTTAATCTGAAGTAATCATTAAAACATACACACAGTGACCTCATTTCCCTATAACCTTGGATGAAGATTCTCATGTGTGTTTAAAGTATTGAGATATAAGTTTTGCTACATTTTACTAAGATATAGTCAAAAGAAGAAGACAGTGAAGACATTTATTCTATGTACAGTTTAGGAAAATAGAAATTAATTAAATTCCACAAAGACAGATAATCTAGAGATAATGTTAACCCAGAAAGAAACAAGGTATAATGAGTAGAGATGCCATATGTCAGCCTTTCTGAATCTTATGAAGCTAGCCTCCAATAAAAAAGAAGTAAACTACATAGCAAGAAGTTCATAAAAATTGTTTCATTTTATATTATTGTAATTTTGCTAGAATATATCCTTACCTAGAACTAATACTGTTTCCTTCTGAAATAATCAAATGAAAGTCTTTGGTTTCTAATTCTCAGAGTGTGATATTATCAAAATTTAAGTGTCTAAAAACAGAGAAGGGGATGGAATGTACGAACCTTAAAACATGAAAAGGAAAAGTTGAGCGCTAGAAAAAATGTCACCCAACCTAATTATAATATCCCCGTGACTGAGTTTAAAGAAATAACTGTTTTCACAAACCACCAAAATAGGGGACTAGAATACACTGCTTTGAATTATGCTTTGTGATGATAATACTTGTGGTCTTGGTCTTGTTTATTGTTATGTTTATAGAGCTCTGTAGCATAAGTTTTTTTTTTTTGTTTGTTTGTTTTTTTTTAGTGGTTTTCCACTTTACAAGGCAACTCTCAGGCATTCTCAGAGATATTATTAGAGGGGATATTCAAGGTGCCATTTTTTAATACTTCAATTCTCTCCCTTGAGGGTATATCATACTCCATTTTGGACAGTTCTAGCATTAAAGCATGCATTTTGGACATTTCTAGCATTAAAGCATGCTTTGTATGTGTGTGTTCAGTCATGTCCAACTCTTTGTGATCACATGGACTATAACTCACCAGACTCTTCTGTCCATGAAATTTCCCAGGCAAGAATACTGGAGTGAGTTGCACATACTTATGTGGTGATATATGTTCAGTTTAGTTCAGTTCAGTTGCTCAGTTGTCTCTGACTCTTTGTGACCCCATGGACTGCAGCATGCCAGGCCTCCCTGTCCATCACCAACTCCTGGAGCTTACTCAAATTCATGTCCATTGAGTCAATGATATCATCCAACCATCTCATCCTCTGTTGTCCCCTTCTCCTCTCACCTTCACTCTTTCCCAGCATCAAGGTCTTTTCAAATAAGTCAGCTCTTTGCATCAGGTGGCCAAAGTATTGGAGTTTCAGCTTTAGCATCAGTCCTTCCAATGAACATTCAGGACTAATTTCCTTTAGGATGGACTGGTTGAATTTCCTTGCAGTTCAAGGGACTCACAAGAGTCTTCTCCAACAACGCAGTTCAAAAACATCAATTCTTCGGCTCTTAGCTTTCTTTTTAGTCCAACTCTCACATCCATACATGACTACTAGAAAAACCATAGCCTTGACTAGACGGACCTTTGTTGGCAAAGTAATGTCTCTGCTTTTTAATATGCTGTCTAGGTTGGTCATAACTTTTCTTCTGATATATGTGCTTACTGCTAATGTATTTATTCCTGGGTGAAAGTGAAAGTCACTCAATCTTGTCCAACTCTTTCCGATCCCATGGACTATACAGTTTGTGGAATTCTCCAGGCCAGAATACTGTAGTAGGTAGCCTTTCCCTTCACCAGGGGATCTTCCCAACCCAGGGATCCAACCCAGGTCTCCTACATTGCAGGTGGATTCTTTACCAGCTGAGCCACAAGGGAAGCCACAAAAATGACAGTTCTGCACTCCTTATTTATCTCTATTTATCTCATTCAGTTCTCCATATTCTCTTTATATCTAATGTTATATTTAAGATATCTTCTTCATCTGTTTATCCCAATGTCAAATGTAATTCCTGATACATACTGACAGTAAAGTAATACATTTTATTGAATCATTTTTACTGCATTGTGCTCAAATGGAAAGTTTCATTATTCACAGGCTGGAAATAAAATATGGCCTCCTTCTCTCTAATAAAACACTATAAGTTCCTTCCAGTTTCAGTAACTTCTCATTATAAATACTAACCAAATCTTAATAGCTGAAAAGAAGTGAAAGGGATTAGGAGGACAGTAAAGAGAACATTGCTAGTAGAAGCATAATGAATACAACTTTTATCCTATTGAAGAAAAAACAAAAAAGAAGAACTATAGCAATTTATGCCTTTCAGCATTTGCCCATAAACAATAAGAATATTAGGCTTGACCAAATAGACAGTTGACTGCATTCTGCATGTAACACTTTCCTATATTGTGACTGTCATGACACTTCCTAGTTCTTCGAGATGCTAGAACTAAACTTCCATCATGATGATACTTCCCTGTTCCTTTAGACTCTAGTTTCTCTTTTAATGTGTATGGCTCCTCTTTTTCTTTCTATAATATTTTGTTTCCCAAAGGTGTTTGTCCAAAGCTATTTTTTCTTTCCTGCTCTCCTTTTGTATCCTTTATACAAAGATCATATTTGAGGATCACTGCTATATCTCTTACTCCAGTACTCTTGCCTGGAAAATCCTATGGACGGAGGAGCCTGGTAGGCTGCAGTCCATGGGGTCGCTAAGAGTCAGATACAACTGAGCAACTTCACTTTCACTTTTCACTTGGAGATGGAAATGGCAACCCACTCCAGTGTTCTTACCTGGAGAATCCCAGGGACAGGGGAGCCTGGTGGGCTGCCATCTATGGGGTCGCACAGAGTCGGACACGACTGAAGCAACTTAGCAGCAGCAGCAGCAGCAGCAGTGACATATGGTGGAGAAGGCAATGGCACCCCACTCCAGTACTCTTGCCTTGAAAATCCCATGGACAGAGGAGCCTGGTAGGCTGCAGTCTATGGGGTTGTGAAGAGTCTGGACACGACTGAGCGACTTCACTTTCACTTTTCACTTTCACGCATTGGAGAAGGAAATGGCAACCCACTCCAGTGTTCTTGCCTAGAGAATCCCAGGGACAGGGGAGGCTGGTGGGCTGCCGTCTCTGGGATCACACAGAGTCAGACACGACTGAAGTGACTTAGCAGCAGCAGCAGCTATATCTCTTGGAGAAGGAAATGGCTACCCACTCCAGTATTCTTGCCTGAGAAATCCCACTGGACAGAGTAGCCTGGCTGGCTCTGGTTCATAGGGTCACAAAGAGTCAGACATAACTGAAGTGACTTAGCATGCACTATGTCTCTGTTTCCATGGGTAATTTTTCTCAATTCATTGAATACACTTTTCCAAAAACTTCCAACTGGCTATTCCACTGGACTTTTTACAAATTTAAGGAAAATCTATTAAAAGCCAATTTATTTCTTTCAGTTTTATTGAGATATAATTGACAAACAGAACTGGGAAAGTTTAAAATGTACAGCATAATATTTTGACTCATATACACTATGAAATAATTATCACAATGAGTATTGAGTATCTGTCACCCCATATAGGTAAAAATTAAAGAAACTAAAAGACACGACTGAGCGACTTCACTTTCACTTTTCACTTTCACGCATTGGAGAAGGAAATGGCAACCCACTCCAGTGTTCTTGCCTAGAGAATCCCAGGGACAGGGGAGGCTGGTGGGCTGCCGTCTCTGGGATCACACAGAGTCAGACACGACTGAAGTGACTTAGCAGCAGCAGCAGCTATATCTCTTGGAGAAGGAAATGGCTACCCACTCCAGTATTCTTGCCTGAGAAATCCCACTGGACAGAGTAGCCTGGCTGGCTCTGGTTCATAGGGTCACAAAGAGTCAGACATAACTGAAGTGACTTAGCATGCACTATGTCTCTGTTTCCATGGGTAATTTTTCTCAATTCATTGAATACACTTTTCCAAAAACTTCCAACTGGCTATTCCACTGGACTTTTTACAAATTTAAGGAAAATCTATTAAAAGCCAATTTATTTCTTTCAGTTTTATTGAGATATAATTGACAAACAGAACTGGGAAAGTTTAAAATGTACAGCATAATATTTTGACTCATATACACTATGAAATAATTATCACAATGAGTATTGAGTATCTGTCACCCCATATAGGTAAAAATTAAAGAAACTAAAAAAAAATTCCCTGTGATGAGAACTCTTAGGAGTTACTCTCTTAACAACTTTCGTATATAAGATACACCGGTGTTAAACTATAATTGACCTACCTTATATTAGCAACTGTGACACAACATGGTAATTTGATATTTCTATATATTTCAAGATGGTCACCATGGTATGTCTTATTATAGTATGTCACCATACAAAGATAGTATAGTTATATAATTAACTACATAGTGTGGCGACTATATTCCCCACACTGTATATTTCATGTAAATGGCTCATTTACTTCACAATAAGAAGTTTGTTTCTCTAAATCTCTCTCACCTATTTCTTTCCTTTTCCCACATCCATCCCCTATGGCAACTGTTTTATTTCTCTTTATCTATAACTCTATTTCTGTTTTGTTAAGTTTGTTCATTTGTTTTGTTTTGTTTTTTAGTTTTTTGTAAGTGAAAGCATACAATATTTGTCTTTGTCTGGCTTATTTCACTTAGAATAATACCTTCTATGTTGTTGTAAATGGCAGGTTTCATTTTCTTTTATGTATGAGTAATATTGCATTGTATATATGTGTGTATACACACACACACTCCATCTTTATCCATCCATTTATTGATGGGCACTAAGGTTGTTTCCATATCTTGGCTGTTTAAAATGATACTGCAGTAAGCATAGGGATGCACATATCTACTTAGTGTTCTTTTCTTCATGTAAATCCCCAGCCTAAGTCATGTGGTAGTTTTGTGTTTATTTTTGGGGATTGGGGGATTGCTGTACTGTTTCCCATAGTAGTTAAATCAATTTATATTCTCACCGGAGTGCACAAGAGTTCTCTTTTCTCCACATCCTTTCAAACACTTATTTGTTGTCTTTTTTGACAATTGTCTTTCTGACAGGTTTGAGATGTTATCTCATTGTGGTTTTGATTTGCATTTCTCTGATGATTAGTGATGCTGAATATCTTTTTGTGTCCCTGTTATCATCTGTACGTCTTTGGAAACATTCAAAGAATCTTTGACCTATTCAGATCTTCTTCCCTTTTTAGATCAGGTTGTCTGGTTTATTACTGTTAAGTTGTATCAGTTATTTGTACAATTTGGAAATTAAGCTCTTGCCAGATACATTGTTTGGAAATATCTTCTCACATTTAGTAGATGGCCTTTTTATTTCATTGATAGTTTCTTTTGTAAGGCAAAAGCTTTTTAGTTTGATTAGGTCCCATATGTTTGTTTTTACCTTTTGTTTCCCTTGCTGAGAAGACATATCTTAAAAAAATAATAATAATAAGAGTAATGTCACAGAGCTTACTGCCTATATTTTCTAAAAGTTTTATGATTCCAGATCTTATATTTAAACGTTTAATCCATTTTGGATTTATTATTGTGCATGATGTGAGGGAATGTCCAGTTTGGTCTTATGCTGCTATCCAGTTTATTAAAGAAGCTATCTTTAGTCCATTTTATATTCTTGCCAGTTTGTAGACTGATTGTTCCTGTAAGTGTGAGTTCATTTCTGGGATATCTCTTCTGTTCCATTGATCTGTGTGTCTGTTTATGCCAGTACTATATTGTTTGATGACTAGCTTTGAGGTATAGTTTGAATTTGGGGAGCATGGTACATCTAGCTTTGTTTTCCTTTCTTAAGATTGTTTCTCTCAGCCAATCACCCTGGAATCTTGTCCCACTTACCACAAGGCTGTTACCACTCCTAGGATACTCTGGATTCTGTATAACTGTGTCAGGAACCAGCCCTACCCACCAGTGGGTCAAAACACAAGGTACAGTGCCTCTAGGATTCTGCAACTAGAAAACATGGGACCTTATTCCACCTACCATTGAGCAAGCACTAGCTTGGGACTCCATGGATCCCAGATTTACCAACCAGCAGTCATGGACATCAGCCAATACCAGTTCTGAGACACCTTGGATCCCATAGCAATCCAAACCTGGATCCTGCCTTACTAACCAGTGGGCTGATACTTAACTTTGGGACACCCCAAACCCAACAGCCAGCCATGTCAAGAACTGGTCCCACCTACCAGATCCAGGACTCCAATCCTTTAACCACCCACCTTGAACCTGGCCCATTAGCACCTGGCTACGTCCACACAAGGTCCTTCACACAAGGCAGAACCTGGCAAATACCTGGATGGGGCCAGCCACAGAAGTCAATCTTCTACAACAGAAGGATCCACACATCACATAAAAAGGGCACCCATAGAGCATATAGCTCTGGTGACCAAAGGAGAGTGTGTTGCTGGGATATATAGAATAACATCTATGAAGGGCTACCTCTCAAAAGTTGGGATTGTAACAAACCTACCAAATACATAGGAAAAAAAAAAAAACTTTGGATTTTCTATTGACCAAATATTTCCTTCATATTAGTGTCTCAGGACTTCAGAATGGTCTTAAGACTTCTCTAATAGGATGCTACAAATTGAAAGGACGCTCTCTCTCTCTCTCTTTTTTTTTTTCATTAAAATGGTGATGTCAGACTTCCCTAGTGGTTTAGTAGATAAGAATCTGCCTGCCAATGCAGGGGACATGGGTTCAATCCCTGGTCCAGGAAAATTCCCTTTGCCATGGATCCACAACTACTGAGCCCAAGTCCTGCAACTGCTGAAGCCTATGAGCCTAGAACCTGTGTTCCCACAATAAGAGAAGCCACAGGGATGAGAAGCCTTTGTACTACAACAAAGAATATCTTCTGCTCACCCCAACTAGAGAAAAAAAGCCTGCATGCAGCCAGGAAGACCCCGTGCAGACAAAAATAGAAACAACTATTAATTATAAAACAAACAAACAAAAACAGTGATGTCCTCTTCAGCTCTAGTCTTCTGCACTCCACTCTTCTTCAATTGTGAAGTGAAATACCTCCAGAATCTCTTAGTGCTTAGAATGTCATCTAGCACGATAAGATGCTGCTTGTTAAATGCTGGATTTAATATCTGGGGAGAAAACATGAAATCACTGAATGCAGGAGGTCTCTCTACATTCTTTATAAAGTAGAGTTTATATCCCTTATTTAAAGAATACAGGTTAAAATTAACAAAAAATTAAGCACATTTTATCTTCAAAATAAAGTCTTACCTAAATGAATACTTAAAAATGTCGTTTAAACCATGAAATTTAAGGCACTGATTACTTTTTATTTTATAAAAGATTCAGCCAGGTAGAACTGTGTAACTTAAACTAAAAATAAACATCATTCTAGTAAATGATTATGTTAACAGTTAGCTATGAACATTTATTTTACCTGGTATAAGTATCTGAAGCAAACAGTAAGTGAATGAAATTGATCACTCAAGGCTACTACATTGCTTATTAGCTATTCAGTGGTTTCCTTTACTAATGCTTCAATAAACCCCAGAAATTGAAGAAAATTCCAGACTATTTAGCACTAAATGTTCTCAGATACTATAATTTATTTTCACTGAAAATAAGTGGTGAACATTCAAATGTATCCACATAACAACTGCTCTATGGGTATAAGTAGAAACCCATTTTAGCATATTTTTGGGAACATTTATCTTATAAAGTAAGCATATATGGAAAGAAAGATAGACAAGTAAGATTAGATGGGCGTATGTGTAATTCACTGTATTTTCTAGAATAACTTGAGTACCATTCTGTCCCAGGAAACTTTTATTAGCCAACAACAATAATTTAAAAGCCCAAAATTATAATGACTATAGAAATTTCTGATGAATCAAAATATAATTAGACTTCTTGCATCCTGCTTACCAGGGTGTCTATTGGACATTCTGTGTGTTTTTGCTTCTAATATTATACCAGGGGAACATTACCATGAAACTACTGGAGCAGTTGTGCCCACATACTCAGAAGTTCCTTGAAGTTTACATCATGCCGAGGCAATCATTAGTCAATAACTGACTGCTGCAGGGTCATGAAAACCCCCCTCCTTGTTTCTAACCATGGCCAACACTGAGGCACAGTTTATACCCTAGAGCTATTTTAAGAGATCAGAATGAGGCTTTAAATGAAATCAAACCCTTACTGGGATTCTTCCCTTTTTTCTCTTGGTTCCTTTATACTCATAAAAATTTTTGCTTGGAACATTTACTTAATAAACCCAATGCATACTAATCTTTATCTCAGGACTTGCTTCTGACATGTATCTTTCATCTGCATTTGTTTTAGGCAGAGAGAATTGGGAATGCAAGGGAAGGGAGAGGATCATAGAATGCCATGGCAACTATTTCTATCTACCCTCTTAATTTGGAACCCCAAAAGATTTCAGCTTCTGGAAGAAGAAACTGCTTGCTCTATGGGCTCCTTTTTGAGATTCTGAATAATGTCCACAATGAGTTGACAAACTATGGGAACATGTTAGGGAAAAGGGAATTACCTAAATTTTTATGGCAAGCTCAAGGATTGTTGGCTTTAAAACCAGAGGAATAAATAAGCTCATTAGCATTTATAATACAGGGTTTTGGCAGTAGAGACAATGGTAGGCATCATGAGAGCAGTTAACATATTCAGACTTGTTTGTGATCATATGAGACAACACACACAGTCATCCCTCTAAAGCACAGTCAGAGCTTATGGATCATCAGTTCAGTTCAGTCGCTCAGTCGTGTCTGACTCTTTGCGACCCCATGAATTGCATCACTCCAGGCCTCCCTATCCATCACCATCTCCCGGAGTTCACTCAGACTCACGTCCATCGAGTCCGTGATGCCATCCAGCCATCTCATCCTCGGTCGTCCCCTTCTCCTCCCGCCCCCAATCCCTCCCAGCATCAGAGTCTTTTCCAAAGAGTCAACTCTTCTCATGAGGTGGCCAAAGTACTGGAGTTTTAGCTTTAGCATCAGTCCTTCCAAAGAAATCCCAGGGCTGATCTCCTTCAGAATGGACTGGTTGGATCTCCTTGCAGTCCAAGGGACTCTCAAGAGTCTTCTCCAACACCACAGTTCAAAAGCATCAATTCTTCGGCGCTCAGCTTTCTTCACAGTCCAACT